>OX101753.1:93861538-94266889 GCA_944452675.1 Tachina lurida | reverse complement strand
TGTAGTTGGTGGTAAATTTTGCGGTACAAAAAAACCAGGACAATTTAAGAGTGGACCAGGACACCAAACATACAGGACAATTTGTCTAAATACAGGACAAATCCTGGAAAACCAGGACGTATGGCAGCCCTATACTACAAGCATGATTATAAATTTTTTTTCCTGGAAGCATATTCTATAATAAGAATTATAAGCTTGTTGTATAATATAAGGTAGCAATATTGGGTAGTATGAATAAAAAAAAGTATTTACTTTTTGCTTAAAAATTAGTTTTAAACTCCCAAATATGTGTGTTTTTTGTTTTTTTTTTAATTTTTAAGTAAATAGCAAATACTTTAAATTATTCATACTACCCATTATCTCAAGGGTTCTTACTTACTTACTTATATGGCTTTTTACAACCCTGGTAGGTCTTAAGCCGAGGTAAGAATAGCATTTCAAGCATTTCGGTCTTATGCGCTCTTCCTCCAATTTCTGACATTTAGGTCCATTAGATGTTGTTGGACCTGATCTTTTCATCGGAGCTTCGGTCATCCTCTTCTGCGGACACCTTCAGGATCATACTCGAAAATTCTTTTCACTGGAGCTTCTTCATCCATCCGTACAACATGCTCTAGCCAGCCCAATCCTTGTAACTTTATGCGCTTAAGAAAGTAATGTCGGCGAACAGTTTATACAGTTCATGGTTCATACAATGCCGATAGTCTCCGCTAACACAAACCGGTCCATATATTTTACGAAGGATTTTTCTCTCAAAAAAGAAAAGTACAGCTTCATCTACTTGCGCAAGTACCCATGCCTCTGCACCATACAAAAGCACGGGTAATATGAGTGTCTTGTAGATTTTTATTTTCTTCATTCGAGAGAAGGTTTTACTGCCTCTTTAGTCCAAAGTAGCACCTACTTGCTAGTATTACTTTTCTTCGTATTTCCAGGCTGATATTATTGCTCTTATTATTGGATAATCCGAGGTACACAAATTCCTCTACAACACCAAGGTTAAAGTTGCCGACGTTCACAGTTTCACCTAATCTAGTAGATTTTCTGTTCGTTGAAACCATCACTTTAGTTTTGCTTTCATTAACTGCTTAGCCCATTTTCAAGGACTGCCTTTCAAATCCTGCAAAGGCAGCAGTTACATCTCGCAATGTCCTACCCATGATATCAATATCATCAGCATATGCAAGGAGCATGTGTCTCTTGGTGAAAATTGTGCCATTTCTATTAACTGCCGCATCGCATATGACCTTTTCTAGGGCGGTGTTGAAAAGATCGCAAGATAAACAGTCACCCTGCCTGGATAACCAAGATCTTATAGGCGATGGGAAGCAAACTTATGCCTTTATAATTGGCACAGACTGATTTGTCACCTTTTTTGTAAACAGGACATAGCACGCTGAGCTTCCAACCATCGGGCATGCGTTCCTCCAACCAAATTGTACCAATAAGTTGATGCATGCACCTAATCAATTCACTGCCTCCGGCTTTAAATAGATCTGTTGGCAAACCATCAGCTTCAGCTGCCTTGTTGTTTTTCAGTCTGGATAAAGCTATTTCTACCTCAATCCCGCTGGGCGGTGTACATTCAACACCGTCATCATCGGTTGGATCAATGGTATCTTCATTGCTGCTCTCCTGAGATACCAACAAATTACAGAAATGTTCTTTCTATAAACTCAGCACGCGTTCTTTATCAGTCACCAGATTGCCTTGTTGATCCTTACAGTAGGAAATGCCAGTATAAAAACCCTCAGTCTGCTGTTTGACATTCTGATAGAACTTTCGTGCTTCATTTCGCGTCCTCTACATCTCGATTTCCTCACACTCGCGCCTATCGAATTCCCTCTTTTTACGTCGAAATGAGCGTTTTTCCTATCTCCTTTTCTCCCGATATTTCTCTTGCATACTTCGCGTTGCTACTGTGTGGAGTGTTGCCAAATATGCTGCATTTTTCTGTGCAGTAGCGTTGCGACATTCATTGTCGTAGCATGCATTTTTTGGTACGGGCCGTTGATGCCCTAGTACGACCTTGAAGCTTTCTCCATTGAATGGGCGTTCTCGTTGTACCTTCATAGTAAACAGACGTATTAGCGGAATTATTTTTACATACATGCTAAACAAAAAAAACCATACAAAAAATATTTGAAGTACATAATATTCGTTGTACATTAACTTTCATAAACAAGCTTTTTTTGCTTTGCTAATATTTTTTACATAGAAAGTAATAACTAAAACAAAAAAAAACAAAAACAAAAACAACCGTAAACAAAATAACTCAAAATGCCCTTGAAGAATACACTAACAAAGTGCCCTTGAGGAATACTCTATATGAAAACCTCAAAAACAAATAATTGTGAAGTGAGTTATAACAATAGAAATGCCTATCTTACTGTTAGCTCTGATGATCTTAATGATAACATTAAAATAAAAAATCTGATGATAGACTTACTGTGAGTTCTGATGATCTTAATTTAAACAAAATAAATAAAAAACCTGATGATAGACTTTTTTTAACGGCTAAGCCAATTTTTCGTCACTACTACTACTACTACTACTTCGTCATTTAAATCAGCGATATCATCCGATTCATTACTTGCCCAATTAGTCACTGTAAATAAGAGTAGCTCAAAACCCAGGGTCCAAGTCGTAATGGACCGATATATAATTGTCGGAAAGCGCGGGCGAAGCCCAAATTCTACTAAAATTGCATCTGCTTCAAAGGTATCTAGGGATAACAGCGCATCCTCCACTAATCGTTTTCAAATATTGCAAGATGACAACGACATACCTGATATATCCGCGAACAAAACCTCCAAGCCGCCACCAATATATTTGAGAGAAAAAAATTCAAACGCTCTTATTAAGAAATTAAGTTCGGTCATTGGTGAGAATAATTTTCACATTGTTCCAATAAAACGTGGCAATATCGACGAAACGAAAATTCAAATTTATGACGAAACAGATTTCCGGAAAATGGTTTCTGAATTTGAAAAAAATAAAACATGTTTCTACACATACCAGCTTAAGAGTGCTAAAGGCCTGCAGATCGTATTGAAGGGCATAGATTCTTATGTTGTTCCCGAAGAAATAAAAGATGCACTCGTCCTCCAGGGATTCAAGGTAAAAAATGTTTCCAATATAATAAATAGGGAGAAGATCCCCCAGCCTCTATTTTGCGTTGAACTTGAGCCGAATGATATAAAATTGAGAAAAAATGAGACGCACCCAATCTATAATTAAAAATATCTTTTATACCGAAAAATAACAGTTGAAGAACCACACAAGCGTTCTGGACCCATACAGTGCCATAATTGTCAAGAATATGGCCACACAAAAACTTACTGCAAATTACCTACAGTTTGTGTTATTTGCGGTGAATTGCACAGTACTGCTAGTTGTACTAAACCAAAAGATCAAGCAGAAAAAAATGCAGTAATTGTGGAGGTAATCACACCGTTAACTATAGAGGATGTCCTGTATATTCTTTCGTTAAAAAGACTATGGGGCAAAAACCTAAAGTAGCTCTAGCTCAAACAGCAAACACTTACTCCGCCACTCTTGCGCAAGTGAGCCAACCAGTTAATTCACGTGTATCGTATGCCGATGCTGCTAAGGCAAGCTCTCTTCCCTCACAAAATGTTTCACGGCCAAATACTTCAACAAATACAAACTCAGGCTTTAATTTTAATCGCCTTAAAGCTACTATTGAAAATCTGGTGCAAACTATAAACAATTTTACAACAAATATGACTAGCATGATGCAAGAAATGCTGCGAATGCAGATAACATTGCTTCAAGCTTTAGTTAACAATCCATGAACACGTTAAAAATATGTTTCGGGAACGCAAACGGCATTCGCCAACATAAAAATTAACTTGAGCACTTCCTCACGGAAAAAAATATTGATATAATATTGGTCTCTGAGACTCATTTGACTTCGAGAAGCCTTTTTAAAATTTATGGCTACACCTTATATGATTCAAAGGACCCGAGAGGAAGAGCATGCGGTGGATCAGCAATTTTAATAAAGTCAAGACTCAAGCATTATATTATTGACAACATTTGTGAAGAACATTTACAAGCAACGAATATTTGTGTCGAACATTTTTGCACTAATTTTGTCATATCATCAATTTACTATCCTCCTAGATTCGCAATTACTGAGGATCAATACGGGGATTTTTACAAATCTCTGGGCCCTTGTTTCGCAGCAGCTGACGACTATAATGCTAAACACACGTTCTGGGGTTCGCGTCTTATTACACCCAGAGGTCGAACGTTGTTCAATACAATTTCCAAAATGGGCTTGGATGTCATTTCGAGTGGGGAGCCCACTTATTGGCCTACTGATATACATAAAATTCCGGATGTAATAGATTTTGGCGTTATGAAAAATATCTCTAGGGATTTAATTCAAATTGAAGCTTCTCTAGATCTCTCGTCCGATTACTCTCCCACGATTGTTACAATTTGTAGCCCATTAAGAAGTGACTAACCTCACCCATACGTGAAGTTGATAAAATGTCTTAATTGGCTGGGATTCAAAAAATATCTTAGTAGTCATTGCACGGAAAATATTGCGCTAAGAACACTTGATGCTATTGAATCTAACATTGCCAACCTTAATGAAAATATTAAACAGGCTGCTGAATATGCCACTACCGCCCATCCTCAGACTACGGTTAAAATAATTTATTCTACAGATATTGGACGTCTCGTTTGTGAAAAAAGACGAGCTAGAAGAAAAAGGCAACAGCACAGATCATCCCAACGTAAAATCAGATTTAAAGAATGTACTAAATGACTCCAAGAGTTGCTTGCATTTGAAAAAACTGCATCTCTTAAAAATTATTTGGAAGGTCCTGATATCACACCAGCATCTTATTACTCTTTGTGACGCACTGCTAAAAAGCTTAAAACACCAGGTGAGTTTAAACCACCTCTGCGCACATCTACAGGAGGTTGGACAAGAAGTGATACTGAAAAAGGTAAAATATTTGGTGAGCATTTAAAATCCGTATTTACCCCAAACACATGTACTGATGCTGTTAATTTGCCAAATGAAGTTGCGCTACCCCCTCGACCAATAAAATTTAAGACGAGTGATGTACAAAAACTAATTGCAGAACTCAACCCGAAAAAAGCTTCGGGTATTGATGAAATTAGTAACCAGATGCTGATAAAGTTGCCTCGTATAGCTATTAGAATCCTGTTATTCATTTTTAATGCCATTTTACGACTGGAGTGTTATCCAAACAGCTGGAACCTTGCCAAGGTTAAAATGATTCCAAAGCCGGGCAAAGATCTTACCAAAGCTGAGTCATATAGGCCAATAAGTTTACTGTCAACAATGTCAAAGCTTTTCGATAAACTGCTCATGACAAAATTGTCCCCAATTCTAGTAGTGGGTGCATACCGGACCATCAATTTGGTTTAGAAGTCTGCATAGCACCATTGAACAAACTCATAGATTGGTTCAATTTATAAGAAAAACTTTTGAAGAAAAAAAATATTGTTCTGCGCTGTTCATTGACGTTTCTCAGGCTTTTGATGAAGGCATAATTTTAAAATTAAAGACTTACCTACCAATAAACATTCTAAATCTGCTGGAAAGTTATATTATTGCCCGGAAGTTCACTGTTGTGGAAGGAGACTTTATGAGTACGCCTGAAATAATCTCATCCGCTGTGCCACAGGGGAGTATACTGGGCCAGTTTTGTATATGATTTATACTTGTGATATGCCATTGAGCAGTAACATTCACACATCTAAAGCCTGCCTTAGTCTACACGAAAACCCTCACGTTTCTTCCCGATATCTTCAGCAACATATTACTCAGCTAGAACTATGGTTAAACATGTGAAGAATAAAGGTAAATGAACAGAAGTGTGCTCAGGTAACATTTACCTTAAGAAAGGACACTTGTTCGCCCATTACAATCAATAATCAAATTGTTCCTCTAAACTTACATGTGAAACATCTTGATCGAAGGCTCAGATACATTGGATGGTTGGTAGAAATTCAACCCTCACCCTAGATTGTAAACTTTTAATATACAAGTCGCTCTTAAAACCTATATGGTGCTACGGAATTCAGCTTTGGGGTACTGCTTCAGCTTCTAATGTCGAAAGAATCCAACGAAGGCAAAACAAAATTTTACGGTTAATAACATCGGCTCCATGGTATATAAGAAATTCAAATATACATCGTGATTTAAATATGCCACTAGTGGCAGAAGAAATTGCAAAATACGCAGGCAAATATTTAATAAAACTCGAGTCACATCGTAATCCGCTTGGCCGTAATATTTTGAACTTTACTGGACACATCCGCCTAAAAAAGAGGACACAAGGGCTCTTATTCACAGCACTCCAGATGGCACTTCCTGAAAATATTTTTATTTTTTATATTTTCCTTGTGATTATCACTACTTATGTATTATATATAACTATTACTAAGCTTATGTCCGACACTGGTCGGGCCTAATTATATTTTTAGGTTTAAGATTTGAATACTTATTGTTAGTTCATATTTGAAGATACAATAAATAAAAAACATGTATTAAAAAAAAAAGAATGGGCGATATGATGCCATTGAGCACGAACATCATCAGGACAAGGAGTGCTCTCGTGGATCAGTTGGGTCAGTCGAGTGGTATAAGCGGTGGAAATTTGTTGTGTTTGCAGTATTTTGATGTTAAGCCTTCGGCGGGTTGGAGCACGCACATTTCTCACCATATTCATTCTTGTACGTACCTTGGCTGCGACAAGGTAGTGATCAGAATCATTGTTGGCTCCGCGAATCAAACGTACGCCCAAGACACTGGATGTGTGCCTTCCATCAATCATAACGTGGTCGATCTGGTTTTTTGTTACCTGGGGATGTCCATGTGGCCTTATGGATATCGCGATGCTGAAATCTGGTGCTGCTAACCACCATGTTACTCAAGGGTTAAATTTTCTTTGTAAAATAATTGTTAATAATAACTATTTGCATAGCGTTTTGGTTTGTTGGGATACCATAATGTTGCTGCTACTGCGGATGTTTTACATTTGCAGTGTTGCCGTAATTTTCCGTAGAATTGCCGGAAACTCTGTGGATTTTTAATCTAGCTTGTATCTTCGCTAAAATCTTCTTGACTTGGATAAGTGGTTCGCGGCAGTGCTAGCTGAAGGTGTCTCCTAACTAATATTATAAATGCGGAAGTAAATTTTTTGCTTTAACGGCTAAACCACGGAACCGTTTTTGATGAAACTTATAACATAGATAGATCTAAATCTAGATGGACACATTGGTTATATGTTTGTAAAAAACAAGGAGCACGATGGTATGTAGGGAAAAAGTTCTTCCTCTAAGAACTATCTATCTGATTTTTATAAAATTCAAAGCATAGATAGATTTGAGTCTTGAGAAAAGCACATAGCTATAATTTTTTTTAAATAGGAGCACAAGGAGGGGTAAGGGGCAATTTCCACCTCTTTGAAACTATCTAACCAGTTTTGGTGAAATTCAAAACATGGATATATCTGAGCCTGGAAGCACACAAACACTATATATTTTATAAAAAAAATAAGCTAACCAGGGGTTAATGGGCAATTTCTAAGGTAAGTAAAATGTAAGGAACTATGTTCCTACCCGGTGTCCCATGATACCGTGCGTCCTTTTTTCAATCTATTTATTTGGCTATCTTATATTTTTAACAGGCGTTAAAATATTATTTCCAAAAATGCTACACAGACTAACTGATTTTTTTGATTTTGAAAATGTAAGCACGTTAGAACCAAGCTGTTAAGTCAGAATTAGGTTTTACTTTCTGTTCTGTTTCGAATCAACTAACTCTTGTTTGCTTATAGAAATAAAATACAAGTCGTTAGTTTTTCTGTTTCGTTCAGTTTTGTTTCGGTGCAACGTGTGATAATCAAAAAATTGTTAAGTAATTGTAAGTGACAGCAGAAATAAAATTTTTTTTATACACACATTTATTTATTTATCGTAACAATAACTATTCAGTATTAAATTTCGTATTAAGCACAATAATTATTTTCAAGAAGTATCATTTGGGCTGCTGAGTATAAGGGACCTTGTGTCCCTCTTTTTTAAGCGGATGTGTCCAGTAAAGTTCAAGATATTACGAGCAAGCGGATTAGGATGTGACTCGAGTTTTGTTAAATATTTACCTTCGTATTTTGCGATTTCTTCACTCACTAGTGGCATATTTAAATCACGATGTATATTTGAATTTTTTATATACCATGGAGCCGATGTTATTAACCGTAAAATTTTATTTTGCCGTCGTTGGATTTTATCCACATTTGAAGCTGAGGCAGTGCCCTATAGCTGAATTCCGTAGCACCATATTGGCTTCGAAAGCGACTTGTATATCAAAAGTTTGCAGTCTAGACTGAGTGTTAAATTTCTGCCAATCAACCAATGTATTTGAGTTAACTTAAGTTTAATTTGAATAAGTTTAGCGTCAATATGATGTTGCCATGTAAGCTTTTGATCATTTCACTTGAGAATGGTGAGGAATATTTTGATTATTGATTCGAATGGGGCAACATGTATCTTTTCTTAGGGTAAACGTTATATGAACACACTTTTGTTCATTTACTTTAATTCTCCATAAGTTCAACCATATTTCAAGCTGGGTAATGTGTTCTTGGAGATGGTGGGATGCCTCATCAGGGTTCTTGTGCATACTCTTGCAGGCTGTATAATCGGCAAATGTAGAAGTGTGTATGTTATTGCTCACAGGCATATCACAAGTATATATTAAATACAAGACTGGCCCCAGAATACTACCCTGTGGCACACCAGAAGATATAGATTCAGGCACACTTATGAAGTCTACTTCCACAACAGTAAACTTCCTATCAACAATACAACTTTCCAAAAGTTTTTCTATATTTATTGGCAAATATGTCTTCAATTTTAAAAATAGACCTTCGTGCCATACTTTGTCAAATGCCTGAGAAACATCAATAAAAAGGGCAGAACAATACTTCTTTTCTTCAAAAGTCAGTAGTAGTGGAATCCCACTTCTGGCGCCGATTAAAATTGTGAAATTTGGGTAATTAAAATTTGAAATTTGAGAATTTCAGTACAAAATTTTAAAATTTGGGTAATTAAAATTTTAAAATTTTAAAATTCTTGAAAATTTGTGAAATTTGATACCTTACGAGGGTGGATCAATAAGTCCGTCCAACTTTTTGTTTACATTAGGAATTTTTTGTTTACATTAGGAGTTTTTTTGTTTACATTAACTTTGTGGGAACGGGTGATTTTTTTTTTTTGAGGTGGCATTAATTGTGTGAACGGGTGATTTTGTTTTTTGTGGGAATACGTTAAGTGGGTTCATAGGTTGGGGGTTTTTCTTTTTGTAATGTATGTATGTATATGCCGACGGGAAAATCATGAAAATGATTTTTCCTAGTACCAACGGGAAAATCATGAATATGATTTTTCCTAATACTAATGGGGGTGAAATAGTGAAAATTATTTTTTTCAAATGCCGACGGCAAAACATGATTATTATTTTTTTCAAATGCCGACGGCAAAACATGAGTATTATTTTTTTCAAATGCCGACGGGAAAATGATTTTTCATAATTCCGACGGGAAAAACATAAAAGTTATTTCTAATGCTAATACAGGAGTTTAAGGCTGGCCGTGATTTGGGTGGGTGGGGTTGTTGTACGAGTAGTATGTATCCATGGGAATTTGTGGATGTGTCTGTCCGGAGGAATTTAAGCGAGGCTGTTATTGGGAGTGGGTGTGGTGTAGTTGAGGTTGATCAACTGCGTGTATGTATGTCTATATGTTTGTAGGAGCTT
This sequence comes from Tachina lurida, assembly GCA_944452675.1. NCBI lineage: Eukaryota > Metazoa > Arthropoda > Insecta > Diptera > Tachinidae > Tachina > Tachina lurida. Next base: position 94,257,057 of record OX101753.1, on the reverse strand, counting down.
AAGGCTGATCGTGATTTGGGAGAGGTGAGGGTGTTGTTGTAATATGTATACGTAGGAATCTGTATGTATGTATGTCTGTAAAAAATTAAGGCTGATCATGATTTAGGGTAGGTGAGGTTGGTGTAGTAATATGTCTGTGTGTATGTACATATGTTTGTAGAAGTTTAATGCTATTAGTGATTTGAGGATAGGCGAGGGTGTTGTCGTACGAGTGATATGTACCCGTGGGAATCTGTATGCATGTTCGTAGGAGTTTAAGGCTGATCGTGATTTGTGTTGTTGTCAGTGTTGTTTGTAGGAATGACCGTGAGAATTTTTGTATGCATATCTGTAGGAATTTAAGGTTGGCCGTGTTTTGTGAGGGGTGGTGTGTTGTTGAAATAATTTGAATTTTTCTTAGATGAAATCTGGTATATATGTGTGTGTGTGTGTGTGCGTGTGTGTGCGTATGATTTTCTCACGCTAGTAGTTTTATGTACGTAGAAATAAATTGTATTCAATATCGAGATTTGGTTCTATAAAATATTTTCATATATCTGATACATATACATAAGTATATTTTCATACTCAAGGTTGCTGGGTATTTTGTCATGCTTAAAATTGTCCAGCTTTAAAGTCTGCCTACGAGAAATTTGTTTATATTACAGATTTTGTTTATTTAACTACGTCCGGCTTCTTTCCCTGAACTTCTTTTCATACGATCATGGGAATTTATAGTTTCTCTATCCATAATAAGGTCGTTTAGCTTGGGCATGTGCTCTGACTGAATGGTTTGCGTTATTCATATATTTTTATGATGTAGATATGTAAGTGTGATTGTCAAGATCTAATAAATATTTGAGTATTGATAAGAAATTTGATATTATGTGTACATACATATCTACAAATTGATTTTATGTATGTATGTACATATGTATGTACATACAAATAAGTGTTTGCCTCCGTGTTTGAATACATTTTTTTGTTTTTGTTGTTGTTGTAAATATTCGCCTGGTCTTTTATGTATAGATGTCAAATATCTTCATAGTTTTTTTTTTTATTTGAAATTAAAAAAAACGTTGTTTTAACTTTTATCTGTATTTACTTAATAGTTTGTGAGGATTTGCTGTTTTAAGTAAAACTAAATTCCTTAAGATACATACTTTAGAATAATAGTAACTATAATAGAAATATTTCCTATATTTAATTTACATTTGTTTGAAGTTGATGCAGCTTATCTTCATTCTTAAAAATATTTTGATATAAAATTTTTTCCAGCCGTAGGCTTTTTTCATCACCTTTTACATTTATTTTAGAACATCTTGCGTTGCCTTTTATACATTTATAAACATTTTTAAATGAAACTGATCCAGCAGTACAGCTTATGTAACGATAGTTTTTTGTTAGCCAGCTTGCTTCTTTTTTTATTTTTTTTTATTGATTATTGAGTTTTATAATGAAATTATTATATTCGTAATTGTTGAAAACAATCGCTACTTCTTTTGCGATGAAATCATTTGAATTACTTTTGAAACCTTGTACGTCTATAAAAATTATGTTGTTTTCCATATTACTCAATTTATAAGACTTTTCGAACTTGTCCTTTGATGGGTATATATGTATTCTATTATACGATCATGAATAAGAATACAGTAAGCTGATTTCTTTGCTTACTATTTCAAATTAAAATTTTATTCAATTGCCCCGCTATTGAATAAAAGGAGCTTTTATCTTAAACTCTGGTACAGGTAGAAACGCATGAGATTCTTCCATATACTACCTTTGCTGGAATCTTAGATACATATAATAACTATATAGAATTGCATTACGTTTATTTTTAAATTTTATGTTAGGATTATCATCATATGGATATGAGACTGAACTTAAATGTACTTTTAAATTAGTTAATTCATAATGAATAATCTTATTTTCTTCTTGAATAGCGAACAACAGAAAACGAAGTCGTTTTCTTACAATTTAGGTCTAACCTCTCAACTGGTCCTCTAGTATACAATATGACTTTATATGTCAACATTTCTGTCTCCTCTTTGTCAACGTTAGGGATAATTAAATTTTAAACTTTTTATTCTTCAAATTGTGTTACTTCATACTGATAATATGTTTAAGTAAATTAATAATGTACGAGTATATGTTTATTTTATGACGGGTCCCTATGGCTTTTATTTGATGTTCTAGATGAAGTGATTTTTTTTTTTCTAATTTTATTAAAGTTTAGCGTATTGCGTATATATTTTTAATATATTTAAGTGAGCTTTTTGTACCAGTCAGACAGAGTGTACGTATCAGTTGATCAGTCAGTCTCTCTTTTTATTTTATTAATTTTTTCTTCTAATGTGTCACTACTATTTTTTCAGATTTTACTACTTGAAATAGAAAACATTTATATAATTTTAAAAGTATTAATATATACATACATATAGGTAAATATATAAGAAATACATCTTTAATAATCAACTATTCTAGAAAATCGATCTAAGATAACACATTTACCTCCATCATCATTTCACCGTCAGTGTTTTCATAAAGTGTTAGAAACATTGGAATATCTATGTTTAGGAGTATTTTTACTTCAAGTGTTTCTATATAAGATTTGGTGTTTGACCCCTTGACATTATTGTGGTTAACGTAGGCTGCGTTGTATCGCATTCAGATGTAATAATTTCTCACTTAGAAAAGGTCCTCATTACCATCAATCATACCTGTATATAATACATTCATGAGTTGAGTTGATCTAGATACAATTGCTGTCTACAAATTAATGATTAGAAAAAGCTTTCTCATCACATTCTAACAGGTTTAATATTTTGCTAGCATGCATGCTTTAGCATGCTATTCTATCAATAGTGAGGCGAGAGTTCGACATTTAGTGGTGTTTCAATTAAAAATCTTTACAATTAGAATTACGAATTCACTCTTTTGAATTTTTAACAAAGTAGATACATATGTATGTATGTATTTCATTTGCCACAAACTCTTAAAATTTCTGTACTTATAAAAGTATGATGTCAGGAATTTTTTTAAATCATACATGCTTCGGCACGCTTCCAATATTTTTCTCGGTAAATTTATTTCATACTCATACAGATACAGATATAAAGTAAGATCTGTTTACATTCCATTTTACAATTTATGCATGCTTCAGCATGATTCTAGTTGAAGTCTGTATTTATTTAGTAAGTTTGTTTGATACCCATTCATACACATGTACATTGTTAAAGATTGGATATCAAAATCCAATTTTCTTAGTTTATCTTGAAATGAACAAAGTGAATATCTTTTATAATAACCATATTCACACTTTAAAATTTTGTGTGCTAGAGCTTTCGAAATGGAAAATGTACACCTTTTACTACAAAAAGTGATAATATGATGTGTTGCTGAATATTTTGAACTCTTAAGTTTTCACAATATTTCATACAGACCATCAAGTTTAGAGAATTCTAGTATATTAAGCTATTTATCTTCCCTGAGACCTAAAATTCCTAATCAATCCTTCAAAAAACCAATACAAATTAGATTTATCCTTTTTAATTTTATTTATATTTTCATTGAATTTCAACATTTTGTACCTCTTCAAATTACTGTATACTGTATTTTGCACCTTTTTCTCATTCGTTGAGTTAACTTTAATCGCAATTATTTTAATGATGAGATGAACTTTTCTATTGTAGGCATTAAGTAAATCTTTGTGTATATCAATCCACTTATATGAACCATTATACCTAAATTCTTATCACATAATTCCTTTTAATGATCTATTAATTTATTCTACTATTGATGCTTTCATATTATGAAATTTTTAATCCTCTGTTTATGCATGAATTTTGCAGTGTTTATTAAAAATTCTTTACCAACATCTATATGTATTTTTTTGTTTTGATACTCATATCATTTCAAAAATATTTTCCATTGCCTTGGTTTTTTTTTTTCGAGTGCAGCTTTTATTTTCAACGATACTCACAATATAAATTTTGAGAATGTGTCAGTTACAGTCAGCAAAAAATCAATAATTTCTATTTTCTCTAGAATAGCTACCCAGTTCACCTAAATCAGCTCCATAAAAGATCATCTATTCCATTCATTACATCACTACAATACACAAACAATTTTATAAATTTATTATGGATTACGTTTACTAAATTTCTTTTTAAGGACATTGAGTTGTTTTACAGTTTTTTGGCGAGTGTTGTGATCTACTTGATACATTTTCAGCTATTTATACTAAAATGTAGTTAATTTTCCAATCTATAAATTTTATCGCTCAGCTGTTCAATTTGTTTGTCAAAAGATGATTTAATTTTTAGAATGTCTTTTTCAATTTTATACCTATCTTCTATCGTTAATTTTATTTCGCACTCCACTCCATTAATTTGCATTTGAATATATCCTTGAATTATATTAATGCCTTAAGCTTTATTATTAATTCATCCTTTAGTTTCTAGATTTGAGTTTCCAGAAACAATTTACTGATAACATTATTCTCCGTCAGTGAATGATGATGATTCTCTATGTATGCATTGGTAGAAATTATATATTTTATTTAGTTTTCAAAATCAAACTTGTCATAGTATTTTCACGTTTTATCAATCACTAAAGAAAATAAACCCACTTTTAAACTCCATATTTGACCATCAACTTGTATTTTATCTTTATTCAGTTTTAGATTTCTATCACCAAATTCCCATTCATTATTGAAATCTTTAGGTGAGTCATAGTTTGTATCTAATTCATTTCTTCCTTTCAAGACTAATAAGTTAATATAAGTATCTTCGGTGTTGGAAAGCTGTGGGTAAAAATCATCTTCTTCATCATCATAATCATTCACAGTATTAGCATCATTAAATAAGATGGTATTATCAAATATTGTTCCTTTTGAAAGTTTCTTTAACTTCTTTCTATCTTGACTGATGGTTTCTGAGGCTTTAATACTTATACTATTTTCAGATTCTATATTGTTTTTACTTTGTTCTTTCTTGTGTATTCTTTCAATATTTTTAGAACTATTCATGAATTCTTTGAGAGGTTCTGTTTTAGGATCAAATATACATATCTCTTAGTTGTTCACGTGTATCTATTTCACCAGTTTTTATACTACGAAGCTTTTTCTTCAAGACGCTTCTTATCAACACCAACTGTTTAAAATTTTCTCATACATGTTTAATAATAGCAAATAAGAGGTATCAGCTATTAGATCAGGTACCACCTATTAGATCAGCTATCAGCTATCAGATCAGCTTATCAGGAGCTGGTCTGGTTTTCAGATCAGCTTATCAGGAGCTGGTCTGGTTTTCAGATCAGCTTATCAGGAGCTGGTCTGGTTTTCAGATCAGCTTATCAGGACCTGATCTGGTTTTCAGATCAGCTTATCAGGACCTGATCTGGTTTTCAGATCAGCTTATCAGGAGCTGGTCTGGTTTTCAGATCAGCTTATCAGGACCTGATCTGGTTTTCAGATCAGCTTATCAGGAGCTGGTCTGGTTTTCAGATCAGCTTATCAGGACCTGATCTGGTTTTCAGATCAGCTTATCAGGACCTGATCTGGTTTTCAGATCAGCTTATCAGGAGCTGGTCTGGTTTTCAGATCAGCTTATCAGGACCTGATCTGGTTTTCAGATCAGCTTATCAGGACCTGATCTGGGTTTCAGATCAGCTTATCAGGAGCTGGTCTGGTTTTACGATCAGCTTATCAGGAGCTGGTCTAGTTTTCAGATCAGGTTATCAGGTATCAAATCAGATTATCTGTTTCAGATTGGGTTATCAGTTTACAAGTAGCTGAACACTTATAACATCTAGATGAAGGAAGTTTAAGGTCAGATAAAATGTGAAAAACTATACTGTTATGTAGTCAAGTTATTTTCTAAGACGATCGTCACTTAATTCACTATCTTTGCTTATAATCAAAATTCCATATTTTTAATACCAACAAGATTTATATTTTTCTCACATTACTTAAACATTCTAACTACATTATGATTATTTCCTATCAAATGTATGGTGATTCTGGTATAAATTTGACATTAGTAGAATGCATCAACATTCTTATCTTACCCCATACAAAAATATGCTTCTCACAACATGGTTAAATATCATATTGGTATTACTTCTAGCTTTCTTAAAAGAAATAACAGATTCATTATCTCTAAATGTGTAATACCTATGACTTTCATTAATGAAATTAATTTCTACAGCAATTCATATTTAGATTGTCTTTGAGTATAAATATGAAGATGATTTCAAGTTTTACTCCATCAAAACTTTCTAGCCAGCCAATCATAACATTATTATTATTTTTTTATTTATTTTTTTTCGCAATTTGACAGACCAACTATTCTTGCACGAATAGAAATTGATAGAAGGGAACTATGATTTATTTTTGAGCTATCGTTTGATGACTCATCAAAATTTCATACCAAGGTATTTTTATGTTGTTTTGACTATGAGTATGGGTCAATATTTATGAAATCCCTTTCCTAAATATTAGTGCATGCACATAGTCAAAACAAAGTATGCTTTAAGTGTTTAAAACCAGTATTACCATAAAAATGGTGGTTTTAAACTCTTAAAATATACTTTGTTTTACTAACCTCATTTTGTAACTAAATGCATTTCATAAATATTGAAGCATACTCATACTCAAAATATCCTTTGTTTTGAGTATGAGTATGGCTCATTATCTCTTATTATAGAAAAAATAGTATGATTATATGATATCAGAAATTATGTTTTCTGTTATCATATGACCATACTATTTTTTCTATAGTAATATATAATATTTATAAAATGCATTTAGTTACAAAATGCGGTTAGTAAAACAACATAAATATACCTTGGTATGAAATTTTGATGATTCATCAATATTTCGTACCATCCTATTTTTAGGTTGTTTTGACTATGAGTATGTACCAATATTTATGAAATGTATTTCATAAATATTATCTCTTATTATAGAAAAAATTAAATAATGTAGCTATACGATATCGGAAAATATTTTCTGATATCATATGGCTATATTATTTTATTTTTCCTATAATAAGAGATAATGGTTCCTACTCATAGTCAAAACAAAGTATATTTTAAGAGTTTAAAACCAGTATTGTCGTACAAAATACTGATTTTAAACTGTTAAAATATACTTTGTTTTACTAACCACATTTTTTGTAACTAAATGCATTTCATAAATATTGACGCATACTCATACTCAAAACAAATAATATTTTTATGTTGTTTTGATTGTGAGTATGCAGCATTATCTGTTATTATAAAAAAATAAAATAATGCAGCTACACGATTTTAGAATATATTTTCTGAAATCGAAAAGCTGTATTATTTTACTTTTTGTATAATAAGAGATAATATTTATAAAATGTATTTAGTTACACAAAAGCGGTTAGTAAAACAACCTAAATATAGGATGATACGAAATTTTGATGAGTCATCAAACGATAGCTCAAAAATAAATCATAGTTCCCTTCTATCAATTTCTATTCGTGCAAGAATAGTTGGTCTGTCAAATTGCGAAAAAAAATAAATAAAAAAATAATAATAATGTTATGATTGGCTGGCTAGAAAGTTTTGATGGAGTAAAACTTGAAAACATCTTCATATTTATACTCAAAGACAACCTAAATATGAATTGTTGTAGAAATTAATTTCATTAATGAAAGTCATAGGTATTACACATTTAGAGATAATGAGTCTGTTATTTCTTTTAAGAAAGCTAGAAGTAATACCAATATGATATTTAACCATGTTGTGAGAAGCATATTTTTTGTATGGGGTAAGATAAGAATGTTGATGCATCCTACTAATGTCAAATTTATACCAGAATCACCATACATTTGATAGGAAATAATCATAATGTAGTTAGAATGTTTAAGTAATGTGAGAAAATTATAAATCTTGTTGGAATTAAAAATATGGAATTTTGATTATAAGCAAAGATAGTGAATTAAGTGACGATCGTCTTAGAAAATAATTTGACTACATAACAGTATAGTTTTTCACATTTTATCTGACCTTAAACTTCATTCATCTAGATGTTATAAGTGTTCAGCTACTTGTAAACTGATAACCCAATCTGAAACAGATAATCTGATTTGATACCTGATAACCTGATCGTAAAACCAGACCAGCTCCTGATAAGCTGATCTGAAAACCAGATCAGGTCCTGATAAGCTGATCTGAAAACCAGATCAGGTCCTGATAAGCTGATCTGAAAACCAGATCAGGTCCTGATAAGCTGATCTGAAAACCAGACCAGCTCCTGATAAGCTGATCTGAAAACCAGATCAGGTCCTGATAAGCTGATCTGAAAACCAGATCAGGTCCTGATAAGCTGATCTGAAAACCAGACCAGCTCCTGATAAGCTGATCTGAAAACCAGATCAGGTCCTGATAAGCTGATCTGAAAACCAGACCAGCTCCTGATAAGCTGATCTGAAAACCAGATCAGGTCCTGATAAGCTGATCTGAAAACCAGATCAGGTCCTGATAAGCTGATCTGAAAACCAGACCAGCTCCTGATAAGCTGATCTGAAAACCAGACCAGCTCCTGATAAGCTGATCTGAAAACCAGACCAGCTCCTGATAAGCTGATCTGATAGCTGATAGCTGATCTAATAGGTGGTACCTGATCTAATAGCTGATACCTCTTATTTGCTATTATTAAACATGTATGAGAAAATTTTAAACAGTTGGTGTTGATAAGAAGCGTCTTGAAGAAAAAGCTTCGTAGTATAAAAACTGGTGAAATAGATACACGTGAACAACTAAGAGATATGTATATTTGATCCTAAAACAGAACCTCTCAAAGAATTCATGAATAGTTCTAAAAATATTGAAAGAATACACAAGAAAGAACAAAGTAAAAACAATATAGAATCTGAAAATAGTATAAGTATTAAAGCCTCAGAAACCATCAGTCAAGATAGAAAGAAGTTAAAGAAACTTTCAAAAGGAACAATATTTGATAATACCATCTTATTTAATGATGCTAATACTGTGAATGATTATGATGATGAAGAAGATGATTTTTACCCACAGCTTTCCAACACCGAAGATACTTATATTAACTTATTAGTCTTGAAAGGAAGAAATGAATTAGATACAAACTATGACTCACCTAAAGATTTCAATAATGAATGGGAATTTGGTGATAGAAATCTAAAACTGAATAAAGATAAAATACAAGTTGATGGTCAAATATGGAGTTTAAAAGTGGGTTTATTTTCTTTAGTGATTGATAAAACGTGAAAATACTATGACAAGTTTGATTTTGAAAACTAAATAAAATATATAATTTCTACCAATGCATACATAGAGAATCATCATCATTCACTGACGGAGAATAATGTTATCAGTAAATTGTTTCTGGAAACTCAAATCTAGAAACTAAAGGATGAATTAATAATAAAGCTTAAGGCATTAATATAATTCAAGGATATATTCAAATGCAAATTAATGGAGTGGAGTGCGAAATAAAATTAACGATAGAAGATAGGTATAAAATTGAAAAAGACATTCTAAAAATTAAATCATCTTTTGACAAACAAATTGAACAGCTGAGCGATAAAATTTATAGATTGGAAAATTAACTACATTTTAGTATAAATAGCTGAAAATGTATCAAGTAGATCACAACACTCGCCAAAAAACTGTAAAACAACTCAATGTCCTTAAAAAGAAATTTAGTAAACGTAATCCATAATAAATTTATAAAATTGTTTGTGTATTGTAGTGATGTAATGAATGGAATAGATGATCTTTTATGGAGCTGATTTAGGTGAACTGGGTAGCTATTCTAGAGAAAATAGAAATTATTGATTTTTTGCTGACTGTAACTGACACATTCTCAAAATTTATATTGTGAGTATCGTTGAAAATAAAAGCTGCACTCGAAAAAAAAAAACCAAGGCAATGGAAAATATTTTTGAAATGATATGAGTATCAAAACAAAAAAATACATATAGATGTTGGTAAAGAATTTTTAATAAACACTGCAAAATTCATGCATAAACAGAGGATTAAAAATTTCATAATATGAAAGCATCAATAGTAGAATAAATTAATAGATCATTAAAAGGAATTATGTGATAAGAATTTAGGTATAATGGTTCATATAAGTGGATTGATATACACAAAGATTTACTTAATGCCTACAATAGAAAAGTTCATCTCATCATTAAAATAATTGCGATTAAAGTTAACTCAACGAATGAGAAAAAGGTGCAAAATACAGTATACAGTAATTTGAAGAGGTACAAAATGTTGAAATTCAATGAAAATATAAATAAAATTAAAAAGGATAAATCTAATTTGCATTGGTTTTTTTGAAGGATTGATTATGAATGTTAGGTCTCAGGGAAGATAAATAGCTTAATATACTAGAATTCTCTAAACTTGATGGTCTGTATGAAATATTGTGAAAACTTAAGAGTTCAAAATATTCAGCAACACATCATATTATCACTTTTTGTAGTAAAAGGTGTACATTTTCCATTTCGAAAGCTCTAGCACACAAAATTTTAAAGTGTGAATATGGTTATTATAAAAGATATTCACTTTGTTCATTTCAAGATAAACTAAGAAAATTGGATTTTGATATCCAATCTTTAACAATGTACATGTGTATGAATGGGTATCAAACAAACTTACTAAATAAATACAGACTTCAACTAGAATCATGCTGAAGCATGCATAAATTGTAAAATGGAATGTAAACAGATCTTACTTTATATCTGTATCTGTATGAGTATGAAATAAATTTACCGAGAAAAATATTGGAAGCGTGCCGAAGCATGTATGATTTAAAAAAATTCCTGACATCATACTTTTATAAGTACAGAAATTTTAAGAGTTTGTGGCAAATGAAATACATACATACATATGTATCTACTTTGTTAAAAATTCAAAAGAGTGAATTCGTAATTCTAATTGTAAAGATTTTTAATTGAAACACCACTAAATGTCGAACTCTCGCCTCACTATTGATAGAATAGCATGCTAAAGCATGCATGCTAGCAAAATATTAAACCTGTTAGAATGTGATGAGAAAGCTTTTTCTAATCATTAATTTGTAGACAGCAATTGTATCTAGATCAACTCAACTCATGAATGTATTATATACAGGTATGATTGATGGTAATGAGGACCTTTTCTAAGTGAGAAATTATTACATCTGAATGCGATACAACGCAGCCTACGTTAACCACAATAATGTCAAGGGGTCAAACACCAAATCTTATATAGAAACACTTGAAGTAAAAATACTCCTAAACATAGATATTCCAATGTTTCTAACACTTTATGAAAACACTGACGGTGAAATGATGATGGAGGTAAATGTGTTATCTTAGATCGATTTTCTAGAATAGTTGATTATTAAAGATGTATTTCTTATATATTTACCTATATGTATGTATATATTAATACTTTTAAAATTATATAAATGTTTTCTATTTCAAGTAGTAAAATCTGAAAAAATAGTAGTGACACATTAGAAGAAAAAATTAATAAAATAAAAAGAGAGACTGACTGATCAACTGATACGTACACTCTGTCTGACTGGTACAAAAAGCTCACTTAAATATATTAAAAATATATACGCAATACGCTAAACTTTAATAAAATTAGAAAAAAAAAAATCACTTCATCTAGAACATCAAATAAAAGCCATAGGGACCCGTCATAAAATAAACATATACTCGTACATTATTAATTTACTTAAACATATTATCAGTATGAAGTAACACAATTTGAAGAATAAAAAGTTTAAAATTTAATTATCCCTAACGTTGACAAAGAGGAGACAGAAATGTTGACATATAAAGTCATATTGTATACTAGAGGACCAGTTGAGAGGTTAGACCTAAATTGTAAGAAAACGACTTCGTTTTCTGTTGTTCGCTATTCAAGAAGAAAATAAGATTATTCATTATGAATTAACTAATTTAAAAGTACATTTAAGTTCAGTCTCATATCCATATGATGATAATCCTAACATAAAATTTAAAAATAAACGTAATGCAATTCTATATAGTTATTATATGTATCTAAGATTCCAGCAAAGGTAGTATATGGAAGAATCTCATGCGTTTCTACCTGTACCAGAGTTTAAGATAAAAGCTCCTTTTATTCAATAGCGGGGCAATTGAATAAAATTTTAATTTGAAATAGTAAGCAAAGAAATCAGCTTACTGTATTCTTATTCATGATCGTATAATAGAATACATATATACCCATCAAAGGACAAGTTCGAAAAGTCTTATAAATTGAGTAATATGGAAAACAACATAATTTTTATAGACGTACAAGGTTTCAAAAGTAATTCAAATGATTTCATCGCAAAAGAAGTAGCGATTGTTTTCAACAATTACGAATATAATAATTTCATTATAAAACTCAATAATCAATAAAAAAAAATAAAAAAAGAAGCAAGCTGGCTAACAAAAAACTATCGTTACATAAGCTGTACTGCTGGATCAGTTTCATTTAAAAATGTTTATAAATGTATAAAAGGCAACGCAAGATGTTCTAAAATAAATGTAAAAGGTGATGAAAAAAGCCTACGGCTGGAAAAAATTTTATATCAAAATATTTTTAAGAATGAAGATAAGCTGCATCAACTTCAAACAAATGTAAATTAAATATAGGAAATATTTCTATTATAGTTACTATTATTCTAAAGTATGTATCTTAAGGAATTTAGTTTTACTTAAAACAGCAAATCCTCACAAACTATTAAGTAAATACAGATAAAAGTTAAAACAACGTTTTTTTTAATTTCAAATAAAAAAAAAAACTATGAAGATATTTGACATCTATACATAAAAGACCAGGCGAATATTTACAACAACAACAAAAACAAAAAAATGTATTCAAACACGGAGGCAAACACTTATTTGTATGTACATACATATGTACATACATACATAAAATCAATTTGTAGATATGTATGTACACATAATATCAAATTTCTTATCAATACTCAAATATTTATTAGATCTTGACAATCACACTTACATATCTACATCATAAAAATATATGAATAACGCAAACCATTCAGTCAGAGCACATGCCCAAGCTAAACGACCTTATTATGGATAGAGAAACTATAAATTCCCATGATCGTATGAAAAGAAGTTCAGGGAAAGAAGCCGGACGTAGTTAAATAAACAAAATCTGTAATATAAACAAATTTCTCGTAGGCAGACTTTAAAGCTGGACAATTTTAAGCATGACAAAATACCCAGCAACCTTGAGTATGAAAATATACTTATGTATATGTATCAGATATATGAAAATATTTTATAGAACCAAATCTCGATATTGAATACAATTTATTTCTACGTACATAAAACTACTAGCGTGAGAAAATCATACGCACACACACGCACACACACACACACACATATATACCAGATTTCATCTAAGAAAAATTCAAATTATTTCAACAACACACCACCCCTCACAAAACACGGCCAACCTTAAATTCCTACAGATATGCATACAAAAATTCTCACGGTCATTCCTACAAACAACACTGACAACAACACAAATCACGATCAGCCTTAAACTCCTACGAACATGCATACAGATTCCCACGGGTACATATCACTCGTACGACAACACCCTCGCCTATCCTCAAATCACTAATAGCATTAAACTTCTACAAACATATGTACATACACACAGACATATTACTACACCAACCTCACCTACCCTAAATCATGATCAGCCTTAATTTTTTACAGACATACATACATACAGATTCCTACGTATACATATTACAACAACACCCTCACCTCTCCCAAATCACGATCAGCCTTAAGCTCCTACAAACATATAGACATACATACACGCAGTTGATCAACCTCAACTACACCACACCCACTCCCAATAACAGCCTCGCTTAAATTCCTCCGGACAGACACATCCACAAATTCCCATGGATACATACTACTCGTACAACAACCCCACCCACCCAAATCACGGCCAGCCTTAAACTCCTGTATTAGCATTAGAAATAACTTTTATGTTTTTCCCGTCGGAATTATGAAAAATCATTTTCCCGTCGGCATTTGAAAAAAATAATACTCATGTTTTGCCGTCGGCATTTGAAAAAAATAATAATCATGTTTTGCCGTCGGCATTTGAAAAAAATAATTTTCACTATTTCACCCCCATTAGTATTAGGAAAAATCATATTCATGATTTTCCCGTTGGTACTAGGAAAAATCATTTTCATGATTTTCCCGTCGGCATATACATACATACATTACAAAAAGAAAAACCCCCAACCTATGAACCCACTTAACGTATTCCCACAAAAAACAAAATCACCCGTTCACACAATTAATGCCACCTCAAAAAAAAAAAATCACCCGTTCCCACAAAGTTAATGTAAACAAAAAAACTCCTAATGTAAACAAAAAATTCCTAATGTAAACAAAAAGTTGGACGGACTTATTGATCCACCCTCGTAAGGTATCAAATTTCACAAATTTTCAAGAATTTTAAAATTTTAAAATTTTAATTACCCAAATTTTAAAATTTTGTACTGAAATTCTCAAATTTCAAATTTTAATTACCCAAATTTCACAATTTTAATCGGCGCCAGAAGTGGGATTCCACTACTACTAAAGTCCTCCTTATAACTTGAACCAATCTATGCGTTTGCTCAATAGTGCTATGCTGACTTCTAAAGCCAAATTGATCGTCCGGGATGCACCCATTATTAGCTAAAATTGTGGACAATTTAGTCATGAGCAGCTTTTCGAAAAGTTTTGAGACTGTTGATAGTAAGCTTATAGGCCTTTATGACTCAGTCTTGGTAAGATCTTTGCCCGGCTTCGGAATCATTTTAATCTTGGCAAGTTTCCAGTTATGTGGAAAATACTGCAATCGTAAAATGGCATTAAAAATAAATAGCAGAGCTCTTATTGCAATATGAGGCAAGTTCATCAGCATCTTGTTACTAATTCCATCAATACTTGGAGCTTTCTTCGAATTAAGTTCAGCAATTAGATTTTGTACATCGCGTATCTTAAACTTTATGGGTCGTGGGGGTAGAGAAACTACACTCGGCAAATCAGCAACACCAGTACATGTGTTTGGGTTAAATACGTATTTTAAATGATTAGCAAATATGCTACCTTTTTCAGTATCGCTTCTTGCCCAACCTCCGGTAGATGTGCGCAGAGGTGGTTTAAACTGAAGGGGGGCTTTAAGCTTTTTAGCAGCGCGCCACAAAGATAATTCTTAAAAGTTGCAGTTTTTTCAATTGCAAGTAACTCTTGGAGTCTTCTAGTGCACTCTTTAAATCTGACTTTAAGTTGTGGTGATCTGTGCTGTTGTCATTCCCTTCTAGCTCTTCTTTTTTCACACACGACACGTTCAATATCGGTAGAATAAATTTTATTAAATCCAGTCTGCGGATGGGAGGTAGTAGCATGTTCAGCAGCCTGTGTAGTCATTTCGTTAACGTTGGCGATGTTAGCTTCAATATCCTCGGGTTTTCTTAGCGTAATGTTTTCCGTGCAATGACTACTAAGATATTTTTTGAATCGCAGCCAATTTACACGACAGATCATCTTCACATACGAGTGAGGTAAATCATTTCTCTGTGGGCTACAGATTGTAACGATCGTGGGAGAGTGATCGGACGAGAGATCTAAAGAAGCTTTAACGTTAATTATTTTCCTAGAAATGTTTTTCATGACGCCAAAATCTATAACATCCGGAATTTTATTTATGTGAGTAGGCCAGTAAGTAGGCTTCCCACTCGAAATGACGTCCAAGCCCATTTTTGAAATTGTGTTGAACAATGCTTGTCCTCTGGGTGTAATATGACGCGCACCCCAGAACGTATGTTTAGTATTATAGTCGCCAGCTGCTACGAAACAAGGGCCAAGAGATTTATAGAACTCCTCGTATTGATTCTCAGTAATTGCGAATCTGGGACGGGAGTAAATTGATGATATCACAAAATTTGTGCAAAAATTTTCAACACAAATATTTGTTGCATGTAAATGTTCTTCACAAATGTTGTCAATAATATTATGCTTGAGTCTTGACTTTATTAAAATTGCTGATCCACCGCATGCTCTTCCTCTCGGGTCCTTTGAATCATATAAGGTGTAGCCATAAATTTTAAAAAGGCTTCTTGAAGTCAAATGAGTCTCTCGTCATACCTCGTTGTACCTTCATAGTGAACAGACGTAATAGCGGAATTTTTCTTACATACAAACTAAACAAAAAAAAATCATACAAAAAATATCCGTAGTACATATTGGGCCTTATTACGATTGTCGTATTACGACGTCGACTACGACGATTTTCTATTATACTAAAGAACATTGCTAGATTTTTTCTTTAATCTAGTACGAAATCGTCGTAGTCGTAGTCGAAATACGACACTCGTAATTAGGCCCATTAACTTTGATAAATAAGCATTTTTTTTTGCTTTGATAATATTTTTACATATAGGAATAACAAAAACAAAAAAAAAACCGTAAACAAAAAAACATACAAAGTACCCTTGAGGAATACTCTATATGAGTACCCCAGAGGAAAAAAATAGTGAAGTGAGTTCTAACGGCAGAAATGCCTATTTTACTGTGAGTTTTGATGCTCATAATGATAACAATAAAAATAAAAAATCTCATAACAGACTTGCTGTGAGTTCTGAAGCTCTTAATAAAAATCAAAAATCTGATAGACTTTTTCTAACGGCAAAACTACAGTTTCGTCAGCGATCAACTTCGCTCTGTCCAATGCCAACTTGTGAATCGTTGACATTATTGCCTAGTACTTCTACATTTAACTCAGCGATATCATCCGCTTCGGGCTCGTGGTCATCACTTAAACAAGTTGTCACTGAAGATAACAGTAGTTCAAAACCAAAGGTACAAGTAGGAATGGACAGATATATAACTATTTTAAAGCGCGGGCGAAGCCCAAATTCTACTAAAATTGGATCCGCCCCAAAGATGTCTAGGGATAACAGCACATCTTCTATCAATCGTCAAAATCGTTTTTCATTATTGCAAGACAAAAACGACAAGCCAGCTGCATCATCGCAAAAGTCTTTTAAGCCACCAGCTATTTATCTGAGAGAAAAAAATTCTAACGCGCTTCTAAAAAATCTACTGTCGACCATTGGTGAAAATACTTTTCACATTATTCCAATTAAACGAGGTAATATTGATGAAACTAAAATCCAAATATATGATGAAAAAGATTTCCGAAAAATTGTTAGTGAGTTTGAAAAAAATAAAACAAATTTTTACACATATCAACTTAAGAGTGCTAAAGGCCTACAAATAGTATTAAAGGGCATAGATTCATATGTTGAGCCCGAAGAAGTAAAATGTGCACTTATCGAACAAGGATTTAAGGTAAAAAATGTTACCAATATAATCAATAGAGAGAAGATTCCCCAGCCTCTATTTCGTGTTGAACTGGAGCCGAATGATAAACAGTTAAACAAACCAGACGCACCCAATTTATAGTCTAAAATACCTTTTACACCGAAAAATCACAGTTGAAGAGCCACGTAAGCGTTCAAGTCCCGTACAGTGCCATAATTGCCAAGAATATGCCCACACAAAATCGTACTGCAAATTACCTACAGTTTGTGTTATCTGCGGTGAATTGCATGGTACTGCTAACTGTACCAAGCCAAAAGTACAAGCAGAAAAAAAATGCAGTAATTGTGCAGGTAATCACAGCGCTAACTACAGAGGATGCCCTGTATATTCTTTCGTTAAACAGGCTATGGGTCAAAACCCTAAATTAGCTCCAGTTCAATCAGCAAATGCTTACTCCGCCACTCTTCCTCAAACTAGCCAACTAGTTACTCCACGTGTATCGTATGCCGATGCTGCTAAGACTAGTTCTATTCCCACACAAAATAGTCCACCGCCAAGTAATTCAACAAATGCAAACTGTAGCTTTAACTTTAGTCGTCTTGAAGCTACTATTGAGAATCTGGTGCTAACTATAAACAACTTTACAACAAATATGACTAGCATGATGCAAGAAATGCTGAGAATGCAGAATACTCTGCTTCAAGCATTAGTCAACAAACCATGAACACGTTAAAACTATGTTTCTGGAACGCAAACGGCATTCGCCAACATAAAAATGAACTTGAGCACTTCCTCACGGAAAAAAATGTTGATATAACGTTGGTCTCAGAGACTCATTTTTTTTTCATATATATATTTTTTTATTGTATCTTCAAAAATGAACTAACAATAAGTAATCAAATCTTAAATCTAAATATAATTATTAGGCCCGACCAGTATCGGACATAAACTTAGTGATAGTTATAAATAATACATAAGTAGTGATAATCAAAAAGGAAAAAAAAGAAGTATTAAGCAGTCCCATCTGGAGTGTTGAGTATAAGAGCCCTTGTGTCCCTCTTTTTTAAGCGGATGTGTCCAGTAAAGCTCAAGCGGATTAGGATGTGACTCGAGTTTTGTTAAATATTTGTCTACGTTTTTTTTATTTCTTCACTCACTAGTGGCATATTTAAATCACGATGAATATTTGAATTTTTAATGTACCATGGAGCAGATGTTATCAAACGTAAAATTTTGTTTTGCCTTCGTTGGATTTTCTCAATATTTGAAGCTGAAGCAGTGCCCCATAGCTGAATTCCATAGCACCATATTGGCTTCAAAAGCGACTTGTATATCAAAAGTTTGCAGTCTAGGCTGAGTGTTGAATTTCTGCCAATTAACCAATATATTTGAGTTAATTTAAGTTTCATTTGGGTTAACTTAGAGTCAATATGTTATTTCCATGTAAGCCTTCGATCAAGGTGTATTCCAAGGTATTTCACTTGAGAATGTTGAGGAATATTTTGATTGTTGATTCGAATGGGGAACAGGTATCTTTTCTTAGGGTAATATGTAGCTGGAAACTTTTAACTTTTTTCTGGATATTAAAGTAATTATATAAAACAATTTTTTTATTTCCTTTTTTCTTTGTTTACTTAACATACTTCATATATTTTTTGAAAATAACTTTTTTTTATATAAAAGTAACTACATCTAATTAATTTTTTTATTTTTCTTTATAAATTGAATATATTTTATGCTCCTGAAAGAAAAGCTTGGCGTAGATAATTATAAAAATTAAAACCACAGCTCCAGAGATGGAAACTTTGATTTTTTTTGACATTAAAGTAACTAAGTTTTTTTCTTATTTCCTTTTTGGTTTCTGCACTTAACATATTTTATATATTTTTGAAAGAACTATAAGGAATCAGAAAAATTTTAAATTATTATTCCAGGGTAAGCAAACTTACACTTTTTGTGTTATGTAAAATTAACTAGGTCTAAATAATTTTTTTCTTTTTCAATGAGACATTATTAGATTTAGATTCTTTTTCTTTATAAATTAAATATATTTTATGCTTCTGAAAGAAAAGTTTTGCGTATAAAATTAGAAAAATCAAAATCACAGCTACTGAGATGGAAACTTTGAATTTTTTTTTATATTTAAGTAGGGATGGGCAAAAAATATCGATATATCGAAATATCGATATTTGCGAAAATAAATATCGATATATATCGTCGATATTTCAAAAACCGATATATCGATACATCGATTCTGATTTACGAGTATCGGGTTTCGATATTTTTAAGAGCTCTACATATTTTAGCCGGTTTTTAACTTAATGATATTGGCATCACTGCTAGTGTTACGAAGAAAAAAAAAAGAGAAATTTAATAATAGCAAGGTTCATCTATAAGGTGACCTCACTAAGCTAGGTGACTTATTTGTTAACTAAGCTAAATCCCAAATTTGGTTTGTGTGGGTATAAGCCTGAAGACAGAATTAATTTTTACTTTCTGTTCTGTTACGAATCAGCTAACTCTTTTTTGTTTATAGAAATCTTATACAAGCCGTTAGTTTTTAACCTTGATTTTCGAATTCAGCGGAAGAAAATGTCTTATCAAATGTAAATTTTCAGTGTAAACTATTGTTATTGAGCTTAATACGAAATTTATGTATTATTAATTACTATCACTAAGTTTATGTCCGAAACTGGTCCGGCCAGTTATTGTTAGTTCATATTTGAAGATACAATAAAAAATTACAAGTTTAAAAAAAAAAAAAAATAAACTTTTGTGGAAAACTTTGACCATTCTGGTCAGAAACAGCTAATTTACTACAGAAAAAGTATCTATTAAAATTTAGAAATAGAACGGCACAGCACAGAAAAGCAATATAAAGTAAAGACTAAGGAAGCGTTAAGGAGCTACAGTAGGTTACGTATAGAGATGCTAATCGGGACAGGTTTTTTGAAATCCCGGGCTTCGGGATTTAGTGATGGAGTCTCGAAATCCTGAACCGGGATCCCGGAATTTTCGGGACTTACAAAATCCCGAAAAAATTGTGCACAAATGTGCGTGTTTATAGCAATTATAATATTTTAATTTAACAATTATTTTTTTTTGCATATTTTAAGGTTACTTATATAACTCAGACATTTAATTGCAAATTTTAATTGAAAAGTGCGATGTATGTAAACATTTTTCCTAGAAAAGAAAACGCCATATATCTGTGGCAATAAATAATAATGGCTTAAGTCGAAATGTCTTGTTTCGAGATATTAAGGGTATTGTCTAAATTGTGTTTACTTTTTATATAAAATTTTTAGCCACCGAAAAAGATGCACAGTTACTTGGAACAAAACTGTTAATTTTATAAAAAAAAGAAAACGTTTTATTAGTTTATTTATATTCGTTGCTTTTTAGTTAAGATGTTATGAAAAAATCCATTGGCAGAAAAATAAAAACTAAAGTGCACTTAAGCTATTATATTGAAATGCAAAATAATTTGTTTTGATAGTAAGTCGCTTTAGATTAAATTGAAAATTGCGGAAAACCTGAGATAATGTATAGATATTTTTTAAATAAGTTTTCAAACTAAATTAAATTTAAATACAAGTTTTTTTCTTATGAGGAATATTTTGAATGGGCTGTAAGTTATTGAACTTAAATTTATACAAGTTTTAATTCTCAAAAATTTTAATATTAATAATATTAAAGCTACCTTAAAAAAGATTAAGTTGAGTTAAGATGTTATGGCTTATGTATTATTTTCCATGAAGACTTAAGCTAAAATATAAATGCGTTTAGTTTTAATATTAATGACATTTTAAAATTGAATTTAGCTGAGTGATAGGTCTTGAAGAAGAGAATAAGAATATGTAATAAAATGAAAAAGCACTTATGTCAACTTAATCCATTATTATTTATTGCCACAGATATATACCATTTAATATTATCTACGAAAATATTTATTCAAAGCAAATTTTTTATTTTAACAAGGAGTTTCTAATAATTTTTAATATAGAAGATGACCGCCAAAAACATTATTTATGCTAAAAATCGGGATTCAGATAATCCCGAAAATCCCGGGCTTTAAAATTAAAAAATCCCGGGCTCCGGGATTTGCATAGTCCCGAAAAGCCCGGGATTTCCGGGCTCGAGATTTTCCGTTTAGCATCTCTAGTTATGTATAACTTAAAATACGTAATTCCTTTGTATTAAATTTGTTAAACTGACTAATTGTGCATTCGAAATGAATGCAGTTTTTCAGGAATTGTCCTATAATAAAAATTAATTTTTCGATACCAATATCAATTTGGGTTTTCTCCACTCATGGAGTTATTAAGTTTTAAGTTAGTTGTTCGCGATTTCTTTGAATATTATTGTTTGGATGCAAAGTGGATATTTCTCGTATTCCGCAATGATGAACTTTGAACTGTTAAACACGGGCATTCAATAATCAATGATTAACATCATTATTTATACAAATTATTAAGGCTTTCTAAAGGCCTAATCAGCAAAATTTTTTATGGAAATCTTTTCTGAAAACCCTTAAAACTCATAAGGTCTCAATAGTTGTTCAAAATTTATATTGCTTAAACTTTTTTTTGGCGGTTATGGCACGATATGTTAGTATGTGTATTTATTTTAGATTTGGAATATTTTGGCAACATTTGTAGGCAAAAATATCGATATATCGAAATATCAATGTTTTCAAAAAATATATATCGATACTGTTCAAAAATATCGATACGATATATATCGATACAATTTTATCATTTGCCCATCCCTATATTCAAGTAACTAAATAAAACTAATTTTTTTCTTATTTCTTTTTTTTTTTCTTTAATCACTTAACACACTTTATGTATTTTTTCAATCAGAAAAATCTAAAAGGATGATTCCAGGGTTGGAAAATGGATTTTTTTATAAAAGTAACTAGATCAAGTTAGTTTTTTCTTTTTGTTTACAAATTTTATATACTTTATGACTTAGAATGAAATAGTTTGGCATAGAAATTAGAAAAATAAGAGACATGGAAAACTTTAATTTTTTCTGGTATATAAAACTAATTATTTCTTTGGTAATTAAATATATTTTATATTTTAGAGATAAATAAATTAGTATGAAGAAACCGAAAAACAAAAATATGGTTCCAGGGTTGAAAATTGAAAAAAAGTTTCAGTAAAAAATAACCAAAAATATTCAGTGAAACATATTTCATGTTTTAGGAAGATCATTACTCAAGATTTTTTATACATGTTAAATTTTTTATGAATATCTCGAATTGAATTGAAGTATAAATGAAGGTATGTTTCTTATTGTGCTATCAGCACAGTTATTTTTCAAATCGATGACAGCTGTAACGAGTTCTTATTAATTTTTTATTAAATGGAGATAAAAATAAAATTTATCGCTAAATAAAAGTCATAACAAATAAATAAATTAAAGAATATGTTCCATTTCATTTCCCTGAAACCTTTCCTTTCTGCTGAACAAAATTCAAATAAATTCTGTAGAAATAAACCATTACATAATGCCACGATGTGTACCATTTGCAATGGGAAGTTTAAATTAAAACACTAAATAGTTTTGCAGCATCAATGATTATTAATTACGGTAAAATATAAAACAAGTTAGTTTACTTGGTATTAAGGTGTAATACTAAGGTTATTTTAGAGTTATTAAATAGCAGCACGGTTTTTGAACATCTCGCGAGCGAGTAAACAAGCCCCAATTTTTTGGTATTGTATTGACGTGACGTCGATGTTGACTGGAATAAGAGTGAATGTAAAATATTTCTTAACTATTGCTAATATGTATCGAAAATAAAATAATTGAATCAAATTCTTTAATCGAAAAATACTGGGAGGTCACTTACTAAAAATTGCACTAGAGCAAAAAGTTCTAAATTTTTTCATAAAACACATATGTATGTCTGTGTCTGTATACTACATATATGTACGTACTTTGGTGAAAGGTATATAAGGTATATATAAAACTGTCAGAGATCATATATGCATAGAAAAACAATAAAGCTCTCATTTACTCGAGGTACAGCGAATTTATATAAAAGTGCATTTAATTCTTCCTTGTTATATAAAATTACATACTACATATGAAAATAAACAAGAGAAAAAGAAGGTGATAAATTTTTATTTAAGTTAATGTTAATTTTATTGAGTTTTTTTTAATAAAAACTAGCAAGAATCATTTGCTATTATTTATTTCTGGTGGATTTTTATAATGATTTTTTTTTTGAAGTTTCTTCGAAAAATTTTGTAAAATATTATTTTATTAATAAAATTTTGTCTTGGTACACGTTATACATTGAATTCAAGTTTTGTTTTAAGAAGGGTTAAAGCGTTTTATGTCAATAAAGTATAATTTTATGTTGAAAAAAGTATTGTACTGTTTTTTCTCAATTGTACTGATTTTATTTCCTTTATGTACTGATTTTAAAACTGGCAACCCTATTTTGGCTGAAACACCGATGAGCTTAAATCTTTTACCGACAAAAACTGTTTCGAATTTCCACAACATATCAGACACGACTTAGTACTCCTTGTTTCCATAAACACGTTCAACACTTTTCCATCAATTTAACTTATAATAAGCTCGTACCTTACAGTAATATTTCTGCCGTTCACCATATAATATTCCAAAGGCTTAAGATTTAATATTTGCACATCCAAATTTGTTTTTTCTTTCAATATATGCTCTTTGGTTTCCTTAATAAATTAAATTTTAAGTGGTCGGCAAAAACGGACAGATTGAGGAGTACGTTTAATCCAAATGTTTGCATTACTTGACGTGACTATTTTTAATGGTATAACTGAGGTTACCAAGAGCGAGTTATCTAAACTTTTCGGGGCATTGCTGTTAAATATTTGTTTAAGTGCACTTTGTCCTGTGCAACCGTCGAAACCGTAACTTAAAACCAAATTGACTTCATTAACCTCATCCATTTGCATCAGAACTTTTTTCTGGTATGACAAATTTCTTTTAGCTATATGATTGACCAAACCTTAGAGAGGAACATGTGCTGATGAATCCGTTACCGTTAGTCCTTCGGGGAAAATATCGCAGTTTCTTGACTTATTCATCTCTCTTATGTTAGTGTACTGTTGTCTTGTTAAATTATTTTCGAGCAACAAGCTTAATCCCAGCGGCGAAAATGTCGATTACAGAAGCGATGGTTCGATGCACACATGTAGAACAGTAATGCACATCACCTCATATACGTACCTAGTATACATCTTCAAATGCATTGCCGCATTTGTTGAGTGAATGCCTTTCACTTGAACACAAAGTAAGCGAGATACGGAAGTGTTAATCCAATCAACATAAAAGCTCAGTATTGCCTAACATACATTGTAAGTTGGCACTGAGTTCGAATACAATCTAGCTTACTTTCGTACACTTTGTAAGCTAGCATTCATTGAACACAAAGTATGACAAACATCATTAAAGAGATGTGATGTGGTATGCAGCGTTTGCCTGGGATGCTTCATCAGGGGAGAGCGATAATGGCCTATTCTCGTTAGAATATATTTTTTTGTTATTTCAGTTGGTTGAAATGGAGATAAAACAGCTTTCTTTAAAACAAAATTCAAATAATTTTTTTTATAAATAAGCTGAAATACAAGCACCATGAATCAAAAGCTTGGTATCATTTCCTTGTTCGGACGACACTTTTGAAGCCATTTTTTTTTTGTCGCTCACTTCCCTCACTGTAACCCACATAAGGATGGCCTTTTTTCTTTGCAACATCACTTTCTAATAGTTTAAATACAGTCTCATGACATAACCACACTCTTTCATTTTCCAGAAAACGTTTCGAGCTCCTCCGATTTTTACACACTTTTGGTTAGCATGTGTTTTTTGACTGTCGTCATACAGTTTTCATTGACACTTCTAATCAATTTCGCAGAAATACAGTTGATAACATTAATGGGTTTTCTATCATTTTCCAACCAAAAGTTAAAAATATCCAAATTCTTAAGTTTTACGCGATTTGGAAATAGATTTTTATAAAATATGACAGACTGGAGCAGATCGTTTTTCCAAAAAATTATAGTACACATTATTACCTTTCACCTCACATACAGTTTTTCACGGATACGCTCGGTTTATCCGTACTCCAAAGAACATATGGATGACAACAAAAGCTTCACAAAAAATACAACACGTGTTGATACAAAAAATTGATTTACCACATCTAACTTTTTTTTTAAATTTTTAATAACATTTTAGTTTATATACCTTTACAAGTGTTTTCAATTTTATAAAATTTTTATAATCTCAAAAGTATATTTTTGACGACCAAAAGTCCTTTGTTGTTTGTTTATGATTGAATGTCAGAAAATGTAGCAAGGCAAAACGTGAAAACTTTGACAGCCCGGCATGTCGTCATGAGTTTAATTGACTTTAATTGTTAATATTTGACTGTTTCAAAGTGTTAAGTATAAAATTCCGTTATTATTTTTTTTAAATGGTTGACTTGAAAAAATTACTTTTTGCCTCAAAAACCTGTCATTGGCCTCTAAGTGCAATGTTCAAGACATATTTTTTTATAAGGGAGTTAAATTTTTTTTCTCTCAGATATATTTGTGGTGGTTTGGAACTTTTTTGATGATACAGCGGGTTTAGTTAATTATTATTTTTCGAACTGTATTTGTTTCTAAATTCTTTATGAATTGAATTAGGCTTCTGTTCGTAACGCTTTTTAAGCCAAATTACATGTGACAATTATTAATAAACAAATAACATCAAAGCTAGTTGTAAATATTCTGACAACAACACATAGTTGAACGGAACAGCCAGCCGTTTTCGAAGGCCACTAAACCTTCCTCATCAGCGTTCTTCTGTGTTTTGGTCCACTGTGTGTGTTGTTAGTTGATGTAGATGTCTGCCTTATATACGAAACTTTATTGCAAATGGAATATGCGAATTGGTTTGATTCATTGCATTTTTCAATTTGCTCATATATATGTTTTGTAATGAAGGCTCAAAATTTACCATCGTCCATATATATACAACAGTCTTACCATTGTCGTTTGTTCCTTACTAACTATGCACATGTTTGTTAATTTGCACATTTTTGTTCTACTTAAGACAAACTTTTTTGGTTTGTTACTATTAAGTATATTTTTATTTTTGATTTTTGCCACAAGCCAATGACTATTAATTTTAGTTAATTATTATTTTTCGAACTGTATTTGTTTCTAAATTCTTTATGAATTGAATTAGGCTCGTAACGCTTTTGAAGCCAAATTACATGTGACAATTATTAATGAACAAATAACATCAAAGCTAGTTGTAAATATTCTGACAACAACACATAGTTGAATCGTTATTAACTTGAAATATTTAAAAACGGTTTTGACGGTTAACTAAGGCGGCATCGTTATCGCTGGATATCTTGGGAGCCGATGAGATTTTTGATGAATTAAGGCTACGCCCGCATTTTATTAAGTGCCCTTTTACATTTGGGAAATTGAAAGACAGACAGACGAAGTTTGTAGAAGAAGGGCCGAAGATGCAGAGTGTGGAGTACACGACCTTCTGTACCGGATATTTTTTGTTTCTCTTTTTTACTTTTCCCAATTTATTCTTGTTGCTTCATATGATTTTTCTTTTCAATGGCTGTATGGATACTTGATGTGTATTATGAAGGCATATGTATGTATGTATGTATGTAAGTAGCAAACGCGAAGAAGAAGTAAACAAACTAGAACAATTTCTGTCTGTCTATTAATTCCCGTAATGTAAAAGCTTTGGGCAAGAGCAAAAAAAATTTTTAAATGTCCGGCAAGAAGTGTCTCAAATGTAAATTAGAGCTAATGCCATGTATCTGTCCATTTCGACTTGCACCTTGGGTTTCTGACTACTGTTATCTATAGTGATACCTTGGTAGGGCTGCCAGTCGTACTGAGATTGTCAGTACATGTACTGATTTTTCTTTAAGGTACTGATTTATGCATAACCAGCAAATCAGTACGCAAATATACTGATTTTTTCATGTATATATGTTCATAGTGTTTATTTATTTTCTTTTAATCTCCGAGGGATTTTTACATTACGCTCACTTCAAGGCGAATGTATTTTTAAAGTAAAACCAATGTTAAGCTCAAGCAAATTGCTAAAAATTTTGCAGAGATACAAAAACAATAAAGCAGAGTGCGGAGAGTGCTCGAATTAAACTCGCTCGCAAACGAATTCAAAAAATATTTTGTATTGAAAAGAGCTACTCTTGTCTGCTCGCGAGTTAAAAAAATAAAACTCGCGAGCGCATTTAATTTCTGAGATTCGAAAATATGACTCGCGAGAAGAATTCAAATTTTAAGAGTCAAAAATAAAGCTCGACTAGCGAGTCGAGTTAAAAAGAATTATTCGCGAGTTTTATTAATTTTGTTTGCTCAAATTCTGTTGTGTATAGGTCGCAATATTGAAATTATATTTTATTACTGACAGGTAAGCATTTGCATAACTTTTCATGAAGCAGAAGCCTGAAGACATTTGAAAAATACCTCATGACATGAACGTAAGAACATATATTTTTATATATGTATATGCATTTGTAAGTACTGTACTTTTCAAATTCGTATATAAATACATTTACTTTTTCGAATAAACAAAAAAAATTTTTTTTGTAATAACTACTCGTTTTGAATTCGTTTATGCTCGATTTGCTCTCTTTTAAAATTTGTGCTTACGAGTTTTAAAATAAAACTCGCGAGCACAAATTTTAAGACGAGTCATTTATTGCTTACGAGTCGAGCACAAAAAAAGCACAAATTTTAAAACGAGCGAGTTAATAAAAATTGTTCTCGCGAGCAGAATTTTTCCCTACCATGCAATAAGCCTTTCATTTATGGTATTTCACTAGTTGAAGTTTAAAATTGCGTTTAATACCACTTTGTTATATAAAATTACATACTACATATCTGTGGCAATAAATACTAATGGCTTAAGTTGACATAAGTGCTTTTTCATTTTATTACATATTTTTATTCTCTTCTTCAAGATCTATCACTCAGCTAAATTTAAAAAATAAAATGTCATTATTAATAAAAATATACCCATTTATTTTTTAACTTAAGTCTTTTTCGAAAATAATACGTAAGCTATAACATCTTAACTCAACTAAATCTTTTTTTAAGGTAGCTTCATTAATATTAAAATGTTTGAGCATTAAAACTTTTATACACTTAAGTCAAAGACTATAAATACCTATATAAAGATGTTCCACGTAGAACATTAAATGAAAACTAAAATTGATTGCGTTTATAGATGCTGTGGGGGAAGTAACAAGGGAAAAAAATATTGTTTGTTATTTGAACGAAACCACAAAGAGAGCACAAAATTTTTGAGCATGCACACATATAAATATGTATGTAGTAATGTTGTATGACATACAATGTATGCACACACATAATTGAAGCTTATAGAGAAATTTAGTTGTGTGTGTTATATTTCTTGTTAAAGCGCAGTCAAGTAGGAGCAAAAATATGAAATAACTAAAAGAAGTTTCTTGTTTTGATACATTCATGTGCAAATAAATCACGGAAATCAAATGCGACCGATTGTGTTATTGTAGGGTAAAAATACGTGTTTTATTGTTGTAAAATTAAAAATAAGTTGATTCGCACCGAACTATAATTATTTTATTTAGAAATTTCAATTATATATAAATACATATATATATTTATATATAAAAATATGTATAAAATAAATAAAACGTGAGCTTACTTACATAAGTTTGCAAACCATGATTATTTATTTATGTTTACAAAAGAATAGGTTTTCTTTATTGCTTTAAAATGTTGAGTTCTTCAGTGCTTGTTGATTTGAATTTATATGTTTCCCACGACGAATGTTTTCGTAGCAGTGTAAGAACTAATAAATTAAGCATCTCCATCCTGTGCTTAAAGCATACGTAGCTCTCGTCAAACCAAAAGGAATATATTGTATTTTTGGTACAATTTACGCATTGCTCAACAATAGTTTTTTTATGTTTTTTATTTCTTTAGAATTAGTAAAAACATTTTCGAAAACTTTTATGTGAATCTTACACACTGCAAAAAATAAGTCTGATGGAGCACACAAACTTCCAAAATCTGTTTCTTCATCATAATTTTTAGCGTTAACAAACATTTCTGAAGGATATGACAAAACTTGTGCTGGTTTAATTATATCCACACGACATTTAGCGCAAGTAATTCGTTGAGCTATATAACCAACAAAATATCGGCTTGATGTTAACTCTATTGGAACATTATTAGAGTTAAAACAATCTGCATCTTCATTAAAATAGTCTTCATTTTCATCGAATATGTTTGTTACATTAACGTCAGGTGTTCGACTACTTTCTGCTGTACTTTCACTTCTTTGAGTATCTTCTAAAATTGTTTGGAACTCAATAGGTAAAAATATCGCATCATCGTTTGCACAATTTGAAGAGGTACTAAATTGCGTTATTTTAAGAGATAGCAGTTTAGCTACTGCGACATTTAATTCATAGACCGAAGGATTTTTGCAGTGTCCGCCCTTGGCACGTATATATGAAAACAAGTTTTCCAATGGATCTTGATTAAAATGGCTCGTTAAAATGCATATCAAATTTGAGTTTTCCGCAAACAATTCTGACGATAACGATAAAATAGCTCTCGTAGTTTGAATTAGGCCATCGATTGAAAATATTTTATTTCCTGCGTATTCAACCTGTTTCATATAGGTAATTAGCTCTTCGAGTAATTGCCAAGTTGTGCTTTTCGTCTTCAGGCCACGCTTCAGGGGCTTTGCATCGTTAAAATACATGCTGTCTAAGCAATCGAAATAGCTATCGAGTTTTTTTTTTATAACAGAGCACGTTGAAGTGGCTATTGCTGCGGAACTTCGTGTAAACTGGCGATTTTCATTTACAGATTGGATTGCAGCAGCAACTGAATTGCTCAAAGTTTGGACAGCTTGGCCAACACGCATCTTCTGAAAATTTTTTGGGTTTATTTGCACCGTTGTTAATTTTGTCATTTTGGTTACTTTTCCATACTCCAACTCGAATATTTCTCTAACAACGTCGAATCGCGCTACGCCATGCGGTGTTTTAAAATCTGCTTTGATGAAAGCATTTCTTATGGATTTGAAAATATGGGGCACGTCGTCAGGTAAATCTTTGCATTTTTATAAATACAATAAGGGGTACGTTCGTAAAAGCATTTACAGTGCAGCATCACGAACATCTGTTCAAAAATGCATAACTTGGCAGCACTGTTTAGAGTCAAACGTTTTTTAATGCATTTAATCGGCATAGCTGCCGCAAATCTGTGCAAATGGCGCAGTAAATTATTTTAAGATGCAAGAACTTGCAGTGAAACAATAAGTTGAATATATCTATGTATTTTGATGTTTAAATTACATGTTTTGAATCTTACCAAAAAAGGAGATTGATAAACTCAAAGGAGTTATTTTATTTTAGTTGTATTCTTTTTAAGGCCAATGCTGTTCTCATAAGAAATTGTCGCTTTGATTTTCTTTTAAATTTTTTGCTTACTATAATTTAAAAGAAAATTGTCACTATTTTCTTAAATAAAATTACTTGCCAATTTTAAAATTTTTTGCAGTTTGTTCAAAAATGTCAACTGAGCACAGATGTTGAGCAGTTGCAAAGCATGTGCAGCAGATAATCACGCAGCAGATAAATTTGCAGCATTTACGAACGTACCCAAGGTTTTTCACAAGATCCGCCTAGCATATCATAACATTTTCTATTATTGGGTCCTTGATCACACGTAAGCCCACGCACATTTCGTCCAATTTCTCTTAAAATGTTCAAGTTTGACTCTACAACTTTTTTTAGTACATCACCCTTTATTGAACTGGATTTTATTTAAATTATTTGGATTTATATTTATCAATATTAATTATCAACTTCGGCTTCAATAGATTTCTTCATCATTATTTTGCTTTCTAACGTTTTTATCCTTATTTTTAAACTTTCGGATTTTTTCTTTAATTTAAGTTTATCTTGCGAAACATTGTAAAATATTTCTTTCTATAAAACTCTTCATTTCTACAACTTTTATAACAATTTGTGCAAAACGATGGTGATTCCGATCGTTTGCGCTGAAGAGGCGGACATCTAAACAAGGGTAAGGCAACATCCTCACTTAATAAATACTTTTCTATACCCGAGTCATCAGTCAAATTTAAGGTTGGTACTGCGTCGCGCTTCAAGTATTTCTTTCCTATATTTTCCGACGAAAAGTGTCTTTCACATATACATATATAATGTCCGCGATTTTTCCAAAAAGCTTTCGCCAAAGTTGCACTTTTCTATCCACGCTTTAAGTAGTATGTCATTGCAATATGGGAAACGAAAGATTTTTAAAAACTTCTTTTGGATCTGCCACAATGAGGCAAACAACACTTATTGCCTGCTTTAAGCGATAACTTCTTTTGTTTTACTACGGAAGTAGTTTCAATTAGTTCACTCATTATGATATTATTTATTTATATTACTATTCAAACTTTTTTAATTTCACACTGGATTATTTCAAGCACTTGTAACTCACAACGAAAGCGATACTGAAATAAAGTTAAATAAATATTTTCCAACGTAAACGCTAAATATATTAAATTCAAATAACGCTAAATTTATATTCGGTGCGAATCCATGTATTTGCAAAAGTACAACAATAAAATACATATTTTTGCCATATAAATAGACAATCGGTAACATTAAATTTTATGTAGCTTATGTCCATACACATATGCATATGTGCGAAAACACAAGTTCTTTTTGTTTGTGTAAATTTTTTCTTTGCTTTAAATTAAATACACACAAACATTCATACTTACGCATGCAAAGGCACACACACATGCATGCGTATGCAGATGAATAGCGAAGACATGAGAATAATAAGTGCTCTGAGAAAATAAATTACTCTCTTTGAAACAAATGGATTTAGTAGTAAATCCACCAGCAAATTAAGCACTGGCAGTACAATGTATGGACGTAGAACATCTTTATGCAAGCCATACACCTTGCGACCGTTGGTACAACACGTTGGATTAACAAGTTGTGTGTTTTGCCCACAAACTTTACAACAACGTGTACAACATTAGAGTACAACTTCATTTCTTAATTTTTTTTTTGGAGTAAACATGACATCGGGTGTTATGTCGCGTATTGTAATGGATGGTTTTTTTTGGTGACAAAATAAGAAGAAGAACGTAAAAAAGGACAAAAAAAAGAATTTGCTTAAAGGAGTGATTTATATAAAAAAACGTATTCTAATAACAAACTTTTGGAAATATTAAAAGAAAGTGAGCCACTGGACTATAAAAATTACACCTGGGTGTCAGACGAATTATTTAATGATCTTTTGTGAAAAGTTCCGATGCACATACAAAAGCAATTCTTCCGCGCAAACTCTTATACAATTATATAAAATCACTTATTTCTGTTGAATTCTGCATTTTATACGCAAATTTGAATTCGAGCGCGATGTTTTTCATATGACCACAACGAAAATAAGAACAAAATGAAATGAAGTTGTACAACACACTCCTAAATTTTACAACCTGTCTATACAACTTGCCAAAAAATCAAATCTTTTTAATATTTCGTACAACCGATACACAACTTCATACGACGACCCCACACACTTTACAATCTTATACACAACTTGCTCATGTTGTACCAACAGTCGCAAGGTCTGTGGCTTGCTTTATATATTTATAGTCTTTGCTTAAGTTCAATAACTAACACCACATTCAAAATATTCCTCATAAAAAAACATATGTTTAAATAAGCTTTTAAAAAATATCTTATCTCAGGTTTTCCGCATTTTTCAATTTAACCTAAAGCACTTATCTCGACTTACTATAAAAAAAAAATTATTTTGCCTTTCAATATAGTAGCTCACTTAAGTTTTTATTTTTCTGCCAATGGATTTTTTCATAACATCTTAACGAAAAAACAATGAATATTAACTAATAAAACTTTTTCGTTTTATAAAATTAACAGTTTTGTTCTAAATAAATGTGCATGTTTTTCGGTGTCTAAAAATTTTATATAAAAACCAAACACAATTTATTTTAGACAAATATCTTATATCTTAATATCTCAAAACAAGAAATTTCAACTTAAGCCATTATTATTTATTGTCACAGATATAAAAAGAAACAGATAAGAAGGTGATACATTTTTATTTAAGTTAATGTTAATTTTGTTAAATTTTTTTTAATTTAAATTAGCAAGAAACATTTGCTATTAGTGATTTGTAATGGATGCAAATTATGAATTTGAAGTTTCTTCTTCAAAAAATTTTGTAAAATTATTATTTTATTAATACAATTTAGTCTTGGTACAAATTATACATTGATTCCAGTTTTATTTTAAGAAGCGTTAAAGCCTTTTATGTCAATAAAATAAAATTTTAGATTGAAAACAATATTGTACTGTTTTTTTTCAAATGTAGTGATTTTTTTTCTTTTGTGTACTGATTTTTATGAATTCAAAACTGGCAACCTTGGTTAGGTGATGAACACGCACCCGAAGCTCATGATGGCCCTGACTTCAATAAAAAGTTACTAGGCAACGGAATTGTTAAAGAATCAAGTTGTCATAGGACAAAGTGAAGTTCATTGCGTACGAAAAAGTGTCTTTGCCGTTGTGAAAAGACCATCATCAGATCTTTTATTTTAATTTTTTTGCTTCAAGAGATTCAGAACTCACAGTAAAATAGGCATTTCTGCCGATAGAACTCACTTCACAATTTTTTGTTTTTGAGTTGCACTTTGTTTTTGGTATTTTTGTTATTTCAGACTGTGTAGAAAATATTATTAAAGCAAATTTAGCTTATAATAAATATTTAAAAGTGTACTATTAAAAGATTTATGTACTACGCATATTACGCGTTTATGTACTACAAATGTATTTTTTTAAGATTTTTCTTATTTAGTATGTATAAAAAATACTCCGGTAAGACGGCTGTTTACTATGAAGGTTCAACGAGAACTTTTGTTTCAAAAATAGTAAAAAAAATTAATAAATAAAACTGTAAAAAATCAATATAATAGTAAATAAACTAAAATATTTTACTTGCGTACAAAGCTGACATATGTATATGATAAGCACCATTGTTCGAAATTTCGAACAGGCTTTTCTGGGAAAATGAAAATTCTGAAAACAATTTTATTCGATTTTTTAAATCAGTAAGTACTACTCGTAATTACCCAAAAAATTTATTCTTTTCAAAAATTTAAAATCAAAATTTATTGTTGTAGTGTTAAAATTTTTTTTCTTAAGTCCTAAAAAGTTTCCTCTTTTTAATCGAACAACATTGACTCTATTAGCAGTGGACTAAGGTTGGTAAAAGGCCAACATTTTATTTTTCTCTCTCGAATATTTCCTAAACTGTAGGTGAAAACCCATAAATTTTACAGACTTTTTTAGATTTTGGATAAAAAATTCACTTGCAAAAAATCTTTTTTATCAGATCGAAAACATGAGTTTGGAATCGTCTTAAATATTTCATTAACCCGAGGGTGCCTAATTCCGGACTTTGTGGCTCCGACCCTTAAAAGACATGTAGTCCAAATTTCCAACTTAAGCTTTGTGACACCTCCTCAAATGCTGCTTCATAACAAGCGGCCCGGTCGTTTAGAAACTGCAGATTTTTTTTCGATTTTTTTTAACGAAATCCCTCACTGTGTGGCTGTGCACAGATACTGAGGTACATCGCAAATCTAACTGGACAAATTTAAAAAAAATGTCTGGCAACATTCTTTCTTATCGTTTAATGAGCTTCTCAACACAATAGGTAACTAAAATTCATGTTTTGTTCTTTTTTTGTTTCTAACTCTGATTATGAGAAATTAAGCTATACAGAGCAATTATGAATAAAATTCCGAGGAAAATTTCTTCCTTTTCTAATTAAAATTTTTTGTTTTCCCTATCACTTTTCATTAGTTGGAATTGTTCCCCGGAAAAAATTTCTCACGAAATATTATTCATAATTGCCCTCATAAAGTCAGTTGTTGTCAACACCGCGATGGGAGAGTGATGCTGGGAACACAACTGGGACGAAGGACGAATTTCGTCCACGTCGCCGAATTCGTCGATAAGAATTCGCTGCATCAATTCGCCTGTGAAGCACAATAACGACGAATTTACTCACCAAATTGAACTCTTACAATTGATAAGAAAATTATTTGTATATGTATGTACAAAAAAAATTAATAAAAATTTAAACAAACAATGACAAGTATTGCCGTCGCCGTCTTCCGTTGTATTATGTTTATTTTTCTCTCCCGCAACGAGAAATCGCACCGCACCGCAAATATTGTGTTTAGACTCTGAAGCACAACCACGACGAATTTACTCAGCGAATTCCTCTCTTATATTTGATAAAGTTGGTTTATGTGTACGAAGACAGAGGGAGAGAAAGAGAAAAAATAGTTTTTTCGTCGTTCGTTGGCGTACAAAATATGAATAAATCTATCTCAGAGTTCGTCACGCCCGACGAGTTTTGTTCTACGGCAGTATTGTGTTCATTTTCATATGCACAAATGTGTTTTATTTTTTATGACGAAAGTACGCACCAAAAAATTCGTCGTTCGTCCCAGTTGTGTTCCTAGCATGAATTAGTGTAAATTATTACTCGTTAATTAATATAAAATATAATTAAGAATTTCAATGCAATACCTTCTCATATTTGGTATTACTTCAACAATTTAAAAAGCTTGCTACCGCTTAATAATACATAATTGTTTGTAAGTATGAAAATTGAGGAAAGGGATCCAAGACAGCAAAAGAATTTTTAAATAAAAAAATCTACCAGTCTCATTATGCAAGAGCAGTGTTGTTGCTATTTATTCTGATTGGTCGTGTGCTTTTAAGAAGTTTCTGTGGAATTAATTTCGGAGACTTTTTTCGAATGATTGCGTGATGTCAACTTTTATTCCCATGCTCTCTTACTGAAATCTGAGCAAGATTTCATACAGAAAATATGTTAATTCTTTTTCTGATGCTGCAGTCGTTGTCGTTTCCTTTTGGTCATTTATTTAATTATGTATATAGTATGTATTACAATGCCTTTTTCGTCCATCTGTCTATAAAATGCGAACCATGTCCGCCGTAAATTGTGCTTGCTTGTTGAAGGAGGTGCATAAATGTATTTCGAATGCGTGCAGTTCGCATCAAGTGTGACTCAAAGTTGTGAAATAATATTGTTGATTATACACCTAAAAACAAATTGTTTGATACCTCAACCCGACAACAGCCGCAGTGGCATAAGTCCTGAACCAACAGAAAGAAATACAAGTCATGGTGGAATATAATGGTTAATTTTTACCTGATGATTAAGTTGTAACTCACTGTTTCCACTACTTATTTCCATTGAGCAGTACACGTATTGCTGGATTGTGCATTGGCCGCATAAAAAATGCCAAACTGCAATTTAGACTCCATAAAATAATTTGAAAAAAATTTAATATTCCCCTGAACATAGAGGGATGAAAGAAAATTTGCTTTTATTATGAACCATATATAATTACATACATACATGATGCTTTGTAAGCATCATTATCATTCTGGCAGTTATTGTCATAATGACAACGAGAACGCTTACATGTACGACAAAAACTTACATTTACTTGGTATTCACCAATGGCAATCGCTATTAATAGAACTTTTAATAATAATGTACATACATAAGTAAAACTTGCTATTTTATTTGCAACTTTTTTAAAATTATCCATAAATAAATAATTTATATAATCTCTTCGTGTCTTTTTTTTATTTAATTTCAGTTCAAATAACTGTACTTAATTGCATTGACAAAATTTGGCCCATACAGATTATGGGCATATCAGAGGAAGTCAAACTGGAGAAATTACCACAAGAAGCAAAATTAGCTCATCGGGATGCCATTCCTGACCGTTTGATCTCATCTGTAATGGCAACCAGTGCCAGCGGTGGTACCAACAGTCCCATTTCAGATACAAACAGTGACGGTGAACTGGATGATTATGTGCCAAAAAGAAAGCAACGTCGTTATCGCACCACATTTACAAGCTTTCAATTGGAAGAATTGGAAAAGGCTTTTTCGCGCACTCATTATCCAGATGTGTTTACAAGGTAGTAGCCTCATTATATATAATAATATTCAAAATATCCTTATCCTTGCTAATATTATCCTCACAAAAAGATAAATGTGAAAAAGGTCAAGTTCCTTTCCAAAATTTCGACCACCAAAATTAACGAGATACAAATTGTGACCAAGTTCTTGTTTGGTACAATTCATATCACTTCAATATGATATGCATTATATGAATTTCTAACCGTCACGTTATCACATCATTTCTAGATAATCTGTTTA
Source organism: Tachina lurida (assembly GCA_944452675.1). NCBI lineage: Eukaryota > Metazoa > Arthropoda > Insecta > Diptera > Tachinidae > Tachina > Tachina lurida. The sequence goes on along the minus strand of OX101753.1, from coordinate 94,219,316 downwards.
CTTGACAACATTTTTTCCCTTATAAGGAAATATCCATTATCTTCTCCTTTTTTATAAAGGTAAAAATATTGCCAAGTTATCAGATTATCTAAAAATGTGACACACTGCCAATTACAAATTTATATAATGCATAGCATACTGACATGAATTTGGTCACAATTTTTATCTCATCTCTTTTGATGGCCAAAATTTTGGAAAGGAACTTGACCTTTTTCACATTTATGTTTTTGTGAGGATCTGAATTCTCTTTGAAAAGTTCATAACGACTGCGCCAGTTGAAAAGGCCACATTTACATAAAATAATGGGCTAGAGTGTGATGGGTGCACTATTGTGTCATTACAAGGACCCAGTAATGTACGAAATTTTTTATGAGTCGTCTGAGTAAAAATATGTAAAATATTCTGTAAATTTTAGTGGGAGTGCATGCACATTGCATGCACTCCCATTCAGTAGATTAGATTGTGTTTTAATTTTTTTAGTCAGTAACCTACCTAAGCCTATTTGTATGCAAAAGTTAAGTTCTCTGCTGTATAATATTACGTTAACTTTTTATGAACGTGGCCCTACATACCTAATAAAACAATCGGTGCTTTCGGATTTTTTCAGTTCGTTACTCATCCATTAACTTAAATTGTTAATTTCGAGTTTAAAGTGCGTGTCTATTCCACCGGATTGAAACGTCCAGGATTTTAGATTTTTTCTTGGTGATGTATGATTTAGATTTATTCGTATATTGAATATAAGCTTTCTAGTGCAAATTTTAGCTTGAAATGTCATGGGTGTAACTCTTCCCCCAAGTCACTTTTTTAAGCTAAGGATTTTGTTTTGAGCAGCGCTTAGTTAGCATCGTACACTTTTTAATATCATAGCTGCAAGCCTTACATACGAGCATAAAAGTTTCAATAAAATGGATTCAGCTAAAATCTGTATTTTTACACAGAGAAAAGTAAAAACAATATTCAATAAAAAAAACAAATATTCAGTTAAAATATTATTTAGTTTTCAACCAATCACGGAAATTGATGTATTAACTCATCCATTTTAATTGAAAATTTATTTGGTTTTTTCAATATTACATTAACTTAAAATTTAATTGATGGTTTTTTAAAGATTCAAGTAAAATTTAATTGAAATATTTTTAAAATTAAATATTAATTGAAGTATTTTGTTAAGTTCAATTGAAAAACTAATTAAACATTTTTAATTAAAATAATAATTGAAATATAGAAAAAATAGAATGATATAAAAAATAAAAAATTATGTTATGTATATACAAAAAATTTAAAAAAAATGGAAACATTTTTCTATTGTATCAAACATCTTATTGATGCATTTTGCTTTCGAAGTTTTAACAGTACACAAAATTACAATGGCCGTATTGGGCATTTGATAGTGCTTAACCCTGCTGTTAGATTAAAAAAAATATGCGAATCCTATATTAAGAGACCATTTGGTCCAAATTACATACATACAAATTTAATCTTATTTTCGCATGTAATATGATTGAATATTTTAATGCAAGTTATTATCGGAATTACAAACCATTGATAGTTTAACTAACAACGCGTTTGTCGGTTGTTTATGTGCTGTCATAAATTTTTACTAGCTGAAACATCCAGGTTATTTGTGTTATTTTACTGCTGCAACGCAGCCACCTTGTAAAGTATATTCACTTGACTGACTCGTGTAAAGTTGTGGGGTTCCCCTTGCAACATTTGTCAATGAGAACGTATGTTTTGTTTAGTTTGTGATTTGATCTCGTAATAGTTGCATGGTTTTCATACATTACAAACAAATGGAAAGACAACGTTATTTGAATGATGATGATATTTATGCAGTGCTCAATGCAGAAAGTGACTCGGATATTTCAGACTCTGATAGTGAATGTGTTTCAGAAAATGATAATATAAGTGATTTTGAAACAGAAAGTGAACCAGATGCGGCTTCAATTAGTGCTGACCCTTTGTTTATAGCAAAAAATCAAATGGTGTGGAGTGCTAATCTATTACAACAACCCATTGGAACTTCTGGTCAGAATATTATTTCAGTAAAACCGGGGCCAACTAGATTTGCAACATCTAGATGCAATGATATACTATCAGCATTTTTGTGTTTTTTCCACCTCCAATGGAAAGACTAATCGTCGAAAACACAAATATTTATTGCAAAGTGAAATTTGATGACAAATGGACAAATATTGATGAAGACACTTTTCGTGCTTATATTGCTGTTCTCATTCTTGTACATTATTATTTCATTTATTTAGTAACATGACTGATATGTAAAATTTGAACATGACAGTGGAAAAAACGAAGATGTTAATGGTCTATTTAATGCAAATTATTGTCGCCCAATTTTCCGTGCAATAATGTCTGAAGGTACTTTCCACATGATTACAAGTGCGCTCCGCTTTGATAATATTGCAAGTCGACGACAAATGCGTAGTAAGGACAAATTTGCTCCTATACGTGAGCTATGGAATTGTTGGCATGTGCTTCTCCAAACGTTTTACAATTGTCATGAGAAAGTCACAATTGACGAGCAGCTTGTTCGATTCAGGGGACGATGTTCCTTCCGAAAATTTATGCCCTCAAAACCTGCAAAATATGGTTTGAAATTTTGGTTAGCTGTAGATTCAAAATCTGGCTATGTCTGGAAAATACAGTCATATCTCGGAAAAGCTAAAAATACGAAGCCTGAACAGAATCAAGGATAGCGAATTGTATTGGAGCTGACGGAAGGACTAAAGGGGCAAAATATAACTGGCGACAATTTTTTTCCTCTTTTGATTTAGTGAAAAAATTACTTGAAAGGAAATTTACGTATGTAGGCACAGTGCGTCAAAATAAAACATTCATACCTCCAAAGCTGCTGAATGTAAAACAACTCCCTTTATACAATTCTACGTTTGCTTTCTGTGATATTGCGACATTGGTGTCATATGTCAGCCACAAAAATAAAGCAACTATGTTGATAAGCTCAATGCATAAAGCAGCTGCAGTTTACGACAGTGGAGTGAAGAAAAAAGCGGAGATTGTTTCTTACTACAATTCAACAAAAGGTATGCTTTGATGTTAGTGGTCTACATTTTGTAATGCTTTATTTCTTATAGGAGGAGTAGATACTGCTGACCAAATGATTGGCTCCTACACAACAAAACGTAAAACAAATCGATGGCCAAATATTGTTTTCGCAAATATGCTGGATATATCTGCTTTGAACGCATATATACTCTTTTGTGAGATCGATGCTTCATGGGCTCCAGCTGATCGAAATCGCCGGAGATCAGAGTTTTTGCGAAAACTAGCACTTTGTTTGGCAAACGCGCATATGATGAAACGAAGTAGATTACCACAAATACCGTTTTCAGCGAAGTTATTGACTGATATACAAACCTCAACTTCAATTTCCGCGAGCTCATCAAATATTGCTTCTTCTAAAGCGGGGACAAGAAAGCGAGGAATCTGTAGTTGCTGTAAAGCCAAATCTGACATAAAATGCTCTACTTGCGAAAGTTTTATTTGCAAGACAAACCGCAAAGTATTTTGTATACCATGTAGTGAAAAACAATTTCAATAAAATAATATTTTTCTTGTAAATAAACGCAACAAGAGCTTCGTATTTTGTATTCCATTAAATTGAAATTCCCACTGGACCAAATGGTCCCTGATAAAAGATTAGTAACTTTTTAATTTTTTCCGAACACCTTTACATAAAATACTTAATATTTTAAAAATAACATTTTTACAAAAATAAAACACGTGAGTCGAAACCTCAAAACAATAAATTACACCGTTCAAAAGTTATTGAGATTACAAAAAAAAATTTGGACCAAATGGTCCTAATCTAACAGCAGGGTTAAGTGAAAAGGGAAAATATCTTAGCTTTTGTATTGATTGTGTGTGTATTTTGTAATTGCATTTTAAAGAAAGATTACGATATTTTGCATATATACTTACGCAAGAATATTTCTATCGTACACCGAAACCGCCAATTTACTAACTTTAGCATGCATGTTTGGTCTATAAGGTTTTGCTTGCAGAGAAATAAGAGAACAAAATTATTTGAATATTTTAATACTAGCTCACCGCCCCAGCTTTGCTCGGAAGTTTTTTACTAATGATTATTTTTTCATATAGAATTAAAAATTAAAACACAAAATTTTCAGTACCAAAAAAAATAATACCAATTTTTCTGAATTTTGTATATTTTGAATATTGTAAAAAAAGGTGCTTCTTAATTTGGTTATTATTAAATGGATAACAACAACAATTAAAACCATTATTCATTAAAAACAAAAAAATGCTTAACATATAATTCATTTTAAAGCTTGATGATAAACAATATTTTTTTCTAATCAGAAATAATTTCCTAATCAGGCTTGAGTTCAGTAATTTCAATTCTTATGAATGAAATATTTTTATTAATTAATGTGAGTATCTAAAGAATAGAAGAAAAATTAAACTAGACACTATTAGCTGGGGGAAATACCGATATTTTTCTGTGCAGCCACGCACTTCATCAGCACCCATGTCTATCTACTGGGGTAGAGATTATTATTAACATCAGCTATTAAACTTAAATTTCTATGAAATGGAATATGAGAATTGATTGTGTATACAATTATTGATTTGCCTTTGGCAAACACATTTGTAAGTATCACTATTCATTTTCTGTTTTTCCATTTTCTATTTAGGTTAGCACGAAGTTATATCACTCTACCTATGTATGTTTAACTATTCTTACTTATCTTTTACGATCATCACATTAATTATTTTTACTTATTCGATGCACCATCGGTACATACATATAAGTATTATTGTAGTGGCTTTATGTTACTTTGTTTTTGCTTTCTACAGTTGACTTAGCTTTCCAGCATTCTGAAGCAGTTCTGGCCAAGTGAAAAGTGATCGCCAAGTGAACATATTTTTGTCACGTGCCCATGATGAATTAAATGAGACATTATTAGATTTAATTGAACTATAGTGAATTTTTAATCAGAAATAATTTCCTAATCAGGCTTGAGTTCAGTAATTTCAATTCTTATGAATGAAATATTTTTATTAATTAATGTGAGTATCTAAAGAATAGAAGAAAAATTAAACTAGACACTATTAGCTGGGGGAAATACCGATATTTTTCTGTGCAGCCACGCACTTCATCAGCACCCATGTCTATCTACTGGGGTAGAGATTATTATTAACATCAGCTATTAAACTTAAATTTCTATGAAATGGAATATGAGAATTGATTGTGTATACAATTATTGATTTGCCTTTGGCAAACACATTTGTAAGTATCACTATTCATTTTCTGTTTTTCCATTTTCTATTTAGGTTAGCACGAAGTTATATCACTCTACCTATGTATGTTTAACTATTCTTACTTATCTTTTACGATCATCACATTAATTATTTTTACTTATTCGATGCACCATCGGTACATACATATAAGTATTATTGTAGTGGCTTTATGTTACTTTGTTTTTGCTTTCTACAGTTGACTTAGCTTTCCAGCATTCTGAAGCAGTTCTGGCCAAGTGAAAAGTGATCGCCAAGTGAACATATTTTTGTCACGTGCCCATGATGAATTAAATGAGACATTATTAGATTTAATTGAACTATAGTGAATTTTTAATCAGAAATAATTTCCTAATCAGGCTTGAGTTCAGTAATTTCAATTCTTATGAATGAAATATTTTTATTAATTAATGTGAGTATCTAAAGAATAGAAGAAAAATTAAACTAGACACTATTAGCTGGGGGAAATACCGATATTTTTCTGTGCAGCCACGCACTTCATCAGCACCCATGTCTATCTACTGGGGTAGAGATTATTATTAACATCAGCTATTAAACTTAAATTTCTATGAAATGGAATATGAGAATTGATTGTATATACAATTATTGATTTGCCTTTGGCAAACACATTTGTAAGTATCACTATTCATTTTCTGTTTTTCCATTTTCTATTTAGGTTAGCACGAAGTTATATCACTCTACCTATGTATGTTTAACTATTCTTACTTATCTTTTACGATCATCACATTAATTATTTTTACTTATTCGATGCACCATCGGTACATACATATAAGTATTATTGTAGTGGCTTTATGTTACTTTGTTTTTGCTTTCTACAGTTGACTTAGCTTTCCAGCATTCTGAAGCAGTTCTGGCCAAGTGAAAAGTGATCGCCAAGTGAACATATTTTTGTCACGTGCCCATGATGAATTAAATGAGACATTATTAGATTTAATTGAACTATAGTGAATTTTTAATCAGAAATAATTTCCTAATCAGGCTTGAGTTCAGTAATTTCAATTCTTATGAATGAAATATTTTTATTAATTAATGTGAGTATCTAAAGAATAGAAGAAAAATTAAACTAGACACTATTAGCTGGGGGAAATACCGATATTTTTCTGTGCAGCCACGCACTTCATCAGCACCCATGTCTATCTACTGGGGTAGAGATTATTATTAACATCAGCTATTAAACTTAAATTTCTATGAAATGGAATATGAGAATTGATTGTGTATACAATTATTGATTTGCCTTTGGCAAACACATTTGTAAGTATCACTATTCATTTTCTGTTTTTCCATTTTCTATTTAGGTTAGCACGAAGTTATATCACTCTACCTATGTATGTTTAACTATTCTTACTTATCTTTTACGATCATCACATTAATTATTTTTACTTATTCGATGCACCATCGGTACATACATATAAGTATTATTGTAGTGGCTTTATGTTACTTTGTTTTTGCTTTCTACAGTTGACTTAGCTTTCCAGCATTCTGAAGATAAGTAAGAAAATTAAACATACATAGGTAGAGTGATATAACTTCGTGCTAACCTAAATAGAAAATGGAAAAACAGAAAATGAATAGTGATACTTACAAATGTGTTTGCCAAAGGCAAATCAATAATTGTATACACAATCAATTCTCATATTCCATTTCATAGAAATTTAAGTTTAATAGCTGATGTTAATAATAATCTCTACCCCAGTAGATAGACATGGGTGCTGATGAAGTGCGTGGCTGCACAGAAAAATATCGGTATTTCCCCCAGCTAATAGTGTCTAGTTTAATTTTTCTTCTATTCTTTAGATACTCACATTAATTAATAAAAATATTTCATTCATAAGAATTGAAATTACTGAACTCAAGCCTGATTAGGAAATTATTTCTGATTAAAAATTCACTATAGTTCAATTAAATCTAATAATTTCTCATTTAATTCATCATGGGCACGTGACAAAAATATGTTCACTTGGCGATCACTTTTCACTTGGCCAGAACTGCTTCAGAATGCTGGAAAGCTAAGTCAACTGTAGAAAGCAAAAACAAAGTAACATAAAGCCACTACAATAATACTTATATGTATGTACCGATGGTGCATCGAATAAGTAAAAATAATTAATGTGATGATCGTAAAAGATAAGTAAGAATAGTTAAACATACATAGGTAGAGTGATATAACTTCGTGCTAACCTAAATAGAAAATGGAAAAACAGAAAATGAATAGTGATACTTACAAATGTGTTTGCCAAAGGCAAATCAATAATTGTATACACAATCAATTCTCATATTCCATTTCATAGAAATTTAAGTTTAATAGCTGATGTTAATAATAATCTCTACCCCAGTAGATAGACATGGGTGCTGATGAAGTGCGTGGCTGCACAGAAAAATATCGGTATTTCCCCCAGCTAATAGTGTCTAGTTTAATTTTTCTTCTATTCTTTAGATACTCACATTAATTAATAAAAATATTTCATTCATAAGAATTGAAATTACTGAACTCAAGCCTGATTAGGAAATTATTTCTGATTAAAAATTCACTATAGTTCAATTAAATCTAATAATGTCTCATTTAATTCATCATGGGCACGTGACAAAAATATGTTCACTTGGCGATCACTTTTCACTTGGCCAGAACTGCTTCAGAATGCTGGAAAGCTAAGTCAACTGTAGAAAGCAAAAACAAAGTAACATAAAGCCACTACAATAATACTTATATGTATGTACCGATGGTGCATCGAATAAGTAAAAATAATTAATGTGATGATCGTAAAAGATAAGTAAGAATAGTTAAACATACATAGGTAGAGTGATATAACTTCGTGCTAACCTAAATAGAAAATGGAAAAACAGAAAATGAATAGTGATACTTACAAATGTGTTTGCCAAAGGCAAATCAATAATTGTATACACAATCAATTCTCATATTCCATTTCATAGAAATTTAAGTTTAATAGCTGATGTTAATAATAATCTCTTCCCCAGTAGATAGACATGGGTGCTGATGAAGTGCGTGGCTGCACAGAAAAATATCGGTATTTCCCCCAGCTAATAGTGTCTAGTTTAATTTTTCTTCTATTCTTTAGATACTCACATTAATTAATAAAAATATTTCATTCATAAGAATTGAAATTACTGAACTCAAGCCTGATTAGGAAATTATTTCTGATTAAAAATTCACTATAGTTCAATTAAATCTAATAATGTCTCAATATTTTTTTCTATTTGTGGAGAAAATAAATAATGCTGACGGTGTACCGACTCTCGAGCACGCAACATATATTTGACCGTGGGAAAAACATTGGGATTCTAGGTTTAACCCACACACTTTTAACGTTTGTCCTTGAGATTTATTAATCGTCATTGCGAATGCAAGGCGAACTAAAAATTGGACGCGTTTAAACTTAAATGGTAGATCACTTGGTATCATAAGTATCCTTGGAATAACCACTTCTTCACCTTTAAAGTTTCCTATGATTATCTTTGCTTTAACAGCGTTTGGTATCAGCATTTTAACAATCAATCTAGTACCATTGCATAGTATTATCTGATTCAGGTTGCGTAACATAACTATTAAGCTGCAAGTCATGCGGTGGCATTCTCGGTAAATCCAATGAATTCAGGAGCTCTATTGGATAGTTAACAATGTCATCAGGCTCTGTAATAGAATCAATAGACTTATACGAATGCAATTCGCCATTAATTAAGCTTTGAATTTTAAAATTTATATTATCAACGTTCTTGTTTTTTACAGCTAAAATGGCTCTTTCGCTCAACCAAACGTGATTATTATAATTTTGAACACTTTTGCTATTAGTTCTTACTTAGACGTTGCAAATTGACAAAAACCCATTGGAAATGAAATCAGGCCTGTAGTCGAGTCAGTCGGTATTTTCCCATTGCCAATGTCTAACAGTTGATTTGAGAACACGTACCTCAATTGATCATTTTGAAGAGCAACTCGCATATTTTGTGTTAATTTGAGAGTTTCACTTTATTCCATAAAGATGATGAATTCAAGCAAGCGTCAATATCATCAGCAGAAGTTGACCTTGAAATGACTGGCAGCGTTTGGCGAAAGTCTTCGGTCAATAGAACCATCATCTTTCCGAATATTAGTTGATTATTTCTCCATTATGCATTCATCCCAAATAATTATTTTGCAGTTTTGAAGTATTTTTGAATGTTACATATTGGCTCATCTACCGTTTGTAAGTTTAAAGGTAGTTTTAGGACCAAATGAGCAGTTTTTCCTCCTTCTAATAGGGTACCAGCAATTCCAGAGAAAGCTATTGCAAGTGCAATTTGGTTTTGTGAGCGAACCGAAGCTAAAAGGAGGGACAGTAAAAACATTTTGCCTGTTTCACCAGCTGCATCGAGAAAGAAGATTCATCCATAACCTGCATTAACAGCTGTAATAAGAGTTTCGTATGCGTTTTTCTGCTGGTTGCTTAAAAGTTGGACATTTGTTCTTACTGATTGACTTAATGAACTCCGATTACATTGCCGCTCACGTTGAAATTCTTCGGTAAATGCTTCCTGAGCTGGATGATTTGGAGCTGTCATTCCTAATTCTTGCAACATTTTTCCAGAGATTCTTAAGCATAAATCTTCAATTGAAATCAACACCTCATTGAATATTTCAGCACTGAAATCAATTTCGGGAATTATTGCAGTTGCACAAATACGATGCAAAATATCATCTGCCATGTTTGCTTTATATTTGATCCACAAATGGGTTGTATTAGATGCTAAACATGTTGATATAATGATGGCAAAAAGTGTTTGAATTTGTTGGGTTGTAAAGGAAATAACAACATCTGCCATAGTAAGATCCCAATTATTGTCATCCTCTAGCAAGCGTAAAAACTGACACAATACTCCATTAACGGTCCGTAATGATTGAAAAGACGTTGGTCCACGAACATTTACTAATAAAAAACGCAGGCAAAAAGATTCGTCATTGCACGGATGGACTGAGTAGACACGACCTAGCGCATCGCATGAGTAAACATCTATAAAGCCAGGAACAGTTTTTCCCTGTTTCCTACGTTCAAATCTTTTTGATGAAGCGTTCCATGTGAAATACCTCGGCATTTCTGAGTAAAGCAGCGTTCTTGCAAAGGGATCACTTGCACAGGTACTAAATAAAGCTGTCAGAGCTGTTGATGGCTTTTGTTCTGCCCTCTGCACTGCATTTGTTTCCGTAAAATAAACTCGTTACCCATTTTCTAAGTGCACAGATAAATGGATTACAGTGGGGTAACGTTCATGTATGGACAATGAAAAAATTCTCCAGAGTGCTTCATTGCTTCTAATGTATCCTTCAATCTGATACTGAGAAATCTCATCCTTTTTATCTGCTGTCGCTTACCAAAAATAGCCATATCGCTTCCTTTTGTGGCATACTTGCAAATATATTTAATAGATTTTACAGAGTTGCAGTACTCAACATTGCAGTGTGCTTTGAACGTTTTGGAAAGAAGTGGTGAATACGGCACAATCCAGCTGTTGTCGACCACAACGTTGCTATTTTTTAGTTTCAATTTAACCATTTTGGGGTGCGCGGCGACGATACAGAGGATATCCGCCATTTCCTTGACTGTTTCTGCTAAAAGGGAGCGAGGATATCGTTTGGAGCATTTATTATCTACCATGCATGGCGATTCTTGATTGTGAATTCCGCAAGTGCCATGAACCATGTTAGTTGTCACTATTTCATATAACTCTAAGTCTGACGTACGATCAGGAATTTCAGCACAAATAATGGCATCAATTTCATCTGGTCTTATTTTTTCAGCCATCCACAGTAAAATGTGCGCATAAGGTAGCCCACTTTTTTGCCATTCAACACAATGCATTAAACAACGCACACTTCCAAAAACTTTAAACTTAACTATAAAGTCGAGCATAGCCTTAAGTTTTTGCTTAAACACTCGCGCTGTTATGTCATGGCGATCGATGGCTGATTGACCGGGTTGTAATAACTGTGTAATTTCAGACCATTTTGATAACTGTGTAATTTCAGACCATTCTGGTTTGTATGTGAATGTGACAATGGTCGATCATATTAGCGTACATGCATATGACATCGCATCTTGCGCGTATTCGTGTATATGTCTTGGATTTCCCACATAATTCACTGGTAAAATTGTAACTCGACCAACATTGTTTGCAATCCCATCAGTATTGATGACGTCACGGAGATGAATGTATTTTTCAGTTCGTAATTTTTGCTGGTATATATGTTATATACATATATGTTAAACGTTCGGTTTCGATTTTTGCATCACATATCAACTACGAATTGATGAAATAATCTTCTACATTTTAATATATGGTTTTTCTCGTTATAACGAATCATTAATCTTTTGCATACAAGTTCATAGAACTGACCTTTTTGTTTGTTTCTTGACCTGTAAATGAAAAATATTTTTTTGTTATGAGTGTAGTTAGTAAGATTTTACTTTGCTTTTTTTAACCTCATAATGGACTTATCATCTTAATAAAGAAATGATAGCCACCTTTGCCTCTGCAAAATAACAGCGGATACTGTAATGCATCGTATGAACGATGTGTTTCGGATATACGCTGAAGATGACAACCATCACGTCACCTAATTATAATATCGCGAGACCCTAAATTTTCTCCCACTATAACAACGGCAGCTTCATTGAACGTCGGTGCATTGAAACGTCTCTCGTGTTCACCATATGGTCTTTTGTCGGCCCTGATTACAATTTTGTGATCATCAGAAGGCATCATATCCAATGCAGTTTTAAATAGTTTCACCAACTCATTTTGTTCATGTAAAAGGTTTTGCAGTTGCGCAATAATTTCTATTTTAATTGCACGGCTAATGGCACATCGCTGACTAATTTCGTCGTCGGAATTTCCACGGTAATAAATTTGAAGAATTTGTAGTCAGAATTCATCGGCGGTAACAATGCTCCTATACGATGATGAATTTGACCTTGAATCTACATATTTAATAGTCTTAAAATTACATTTAAAACAGCCTCATTTATAAAAAATATTGAGTCTTTATAAAAGCTTAATAAGCAAAATTTGGAATGGTAATCTGTTTTAAAACCCTTTATAAAGCCTAAATATTTTTTATAACTAAGGCTGTAAAAGTTTGAGTTATAAATCATGTTGGTGTATTTTTTATTTTGTGTGTTACTTGCGTGTATGTTAATAAAAATTAATGTACCTTAAACGTTGGATTAAAACCTCGTTCTTGTATTATATTTGCCCCAAAAGACGTCATCTGAAACGAACTATTGTAAAGCTGTATGTTTTGCGGAAAGTGCTTTGAGAGAGGATCTTGGGCAGAAAGAAATGATGCCAACAGTTCTGGTGGCGGTAGTAATTGAGGCATAATCCAGGCGGTTTGCAGCGAAACCTCAAGGCATTACAATACTGGCAAGCAGTACTCATTGTTCCGAAATCAACAGATTTGTCTGTTGCATAATCAACTTCTGAGTCGTATCTGAAGGATAAACGTTCATACTAAACACCAGTATTTGAATTCCTATTAATCCGACGTTGTAAGTTATGTAGCCTGTGGTCTGGAGACATAGCTTCTTATGCCTGTGAAATTCTAACACGATTTGCTTCCAAGTATTGACTAAGCTCTTCTTCAGTCTGGCTGGCTCTATGATTGTATAAATTTCTCGATAGACGCGTACGGCGGCCTATAATCAGTTGTCTTCTTGGTGGCATGTATGTATAATGCTTATACAAAATTTCAATTTAGCCAAATTTTATATTTTTAATTTCAAGGCTAACTGTAATTTTGTGTGCATGCTTACGTTTAATTCGACTTTATGCTAAAATTTTCTCTTATGAAGAAAAATAAGAAGTGAAAAGGAGGCAGTGTATTAAAAATATTACGTTCCCCTATGTTAGTTTGTGCTTAGAAAAAATGAGAAGTGAATAGTAGGGATTTGTTTTAATTTTTTTCTTTACAAACCATCTCCTGAAAATTTCTAATCGAATAAAAAAAATCAGCCAAACCGCTCCAGCCGTTCTAATATTATGCGATTTCATACATGGACCGATCCATTTTTATACATATAAAAGATTTTATTTATTATCAAGGCATGTCAAAATTGATTAAAAACAAAGAATTTAAGTTGAGTAGTGTATTTTTTTCTCCCTTAAAAAATAATAAAACCAATTAAAACGTTAATTGAGTATATTAATTGAAAATATTTTTTCAAAACAAAGTGGCATACTTAAAAAAACTGCTCTATTTTCACACATAAAAACTAAAGTAATAATATATACATACAATTAGTATGTAATAATTATTTACCATTTCATGGTGTTTTGTGCTATATATAATACTAGCTGACCCCGGTCCGCGTTGCTGGCCCTAAGCAAACATTAGTGTTGTATATGGCATTGGTGGTATAATATGAAAATTGGATTTTGCCCACGAATAAACTAAATATTGCGCCATCTGCCGGACGAACTTCAAACTACACAGAAACGCTACTTACGCCTTATATAGCATGTATATGAAATTTGGTCAAAAGCGGTTCAGTAGTTCTTGAGTTACGGTGCAAAAACACAAAAATAATAAATACTGCGCCATCTGTCGGACGAACTTCAAACTACACAAAACACTCCTCACGCCCCATAGAGCAGGTATATAAAGTTTTGTCAACATCGGTGCAGTAGTTCTTGAGTTGCGGTGCAAAAACACAAAAAAAACTAAATATGGCGCCATCTGTCGGACGAACTTCAAACTACACAGAAACACTACTCACTCCCTATAGAGCATGTATAAAAAGTCAGCAGTTCTTGAGTTACGTTTGCAAAAATACAAAAAAAAACTAAATATTAGGCCATCTGTCCGACGAACTTCAAACTACACAGAAACACTCCTCACGCCCCATAAAGCAGGTATATATAGTTTGTTCAACATCGGTGCAGTAGTTCTTGAGTTACGGTCCAAAAACACAAAAAAAATAAATATGGCGCCATATGTCGGACGAACTTCAAACTACACAGAAACACTACTCACGCCTTATAGAGCATGTATATGAAGTCAGTAGTTCTTGAGTTACGGTGCAAAAATATAAAAAAACTAAATATTGGGCCATCTGTCGGACGAACTTCAAACTACACAGAAACACTACTGACGCCCTATAGAGCATGTATATGAAGTTTGGTCAAAATCGGTTCAGTAGTTCTTGAGTTACGGTGCAAAAACACAAAAATAATAAATACTGCGCCATCTGTCGGACGAACTTCAAACTACACAGAAACGCTCCTCACGCCCAATAGAGCATGTATATAAAGTTTTGTCAACATCAGTGCAGTAGTTCTTGAGTTACGGTGCAAAAACACAAAAAAACTAAATATTGCGCCATCTGCGGGACGAACTTCAAACCACACAGAAACACTCCTCACGCCCCATAGAGCATGTATATAAGGTTTGGTGAAAATCGGTGCAGTAGTTCTTGAGTTACGGTGCAAAAACACAAAAATAATAAATACTGCGCCATCTGTCGGACGAACTTCAAACTACGCAGAAACACTCCTCACGCCCTATAGAGCATGTATATAAGGTTTTGTCAACATCGGTGCAGTAGTTCTTGAGTTACGGTGCAAAAACACAAAAAAACGAAAAATTGCGCCATCTGTCGGACGAATCACTATTTCTGAAAGGGGCGTAGCATTTACCGGGGTAGAATATATATAAAAACACGCACCGGTCTTTTACAAATATTTTGTGGGGTGGAAGGCGAAAATCTGTTGGGGCATTGAAGAGTTCACCCATAACAAATAAACGTGTTTTTGTATTATATGTAATAAGATAATCATTTATTCAGTTAAAATATTAATCAAAAATATTATTTTTTCTAAACAATCACTTGATTGAAAAAATTCAACAATAATTTTTTTGTGTAGTTTTCAATTAATTGCAATATTATCGTGGCCTCGCCACTCCTGATAAAAAAGTTTGGGTTTTTAGATTTTTTTTAGTTGGTTTCTCAAATTGACCTACTTGCGATCAAATTTCAGCTCTCTAGCGCAAAATTAGTTTTTTATTTTTATGGGCGTATTCCCGCCCAATGTTTTAAAATAACAAATTGTTATGGTGTATTTTTATCTTTTACCTTTTACCTGAGTAGTCAGGGTAATAGTGTTTATTGCGATGCGGTTTTCTCCAAAAAGTTGCTCAGCTTCCTCTACTATTTGAGTTAATTTCTGTAAGCCCTCGCTTTCTTGGCCAATAAACCTAGTCCTTAATGCCTGGTCCCTAAGACCTTTGATAAAGCTTCTTACTGCTATTCTTTTGAAGTCTTTCAGTATCGTTTTTCTGCTACCCTCTTCACTCCATTCATTTGTTACTAGACTCCCGGCTTCATTTAGTAGAGTTTCAAGTCGATTACCAAATCTGCTTGCTGACTCTTGATTTCCTTGCTTGCACGAAACTATGAGTTCTCTTATTTGATCTAAAGTTTTCCTCTTCAAATACACCTTTTTTATTGAATCACATAATGCGTCTATCGTGCCGAATGTTTGTGGTGCTATTTGAACGTAAGCTGGTCCCATTAATCGCAGTTTCAGGCATTCTATAATATCTTGTGCTGGGACTCCATTTTCTTCAGAGGACAGCTCTCGGTCTACTAGCTTACATCCTTGAATGAATCGAAACACTTCCGATGTTAAATCTGGTCCTTCGGTGCCGAAAAATGTGGGGACTATATTGTTTACTATTTTGGTAATTGTCGATATTGCAGGCATCTTTTATGCTTTTGTATGTATAAATACTGGAATCTTCTTCGGTGATTATAGGGGATAGTGGGTACGTCTTTAGCGAATTCCTAGCTTCTTGTAGGTACTTACCAAATTCTTTTTTAAGCTGGACTTCGTCTAGCCTCAGTTCTTTAAATTCGTTCTCGTATTCTGCTAAATCTGCTAGTTTTCTTTTTATAGTATCTGTTGAGTATCCTCTGTTGACAGTTTTTCTCGCGTTTGATAGTAAATTTTTTACTTTATTCAATAAGTTATTTCCATTTCCCTCTTTGAGAAAGTTTTTATTATGTTCTATTGTATTCGTGTCTTCTCTAATTTATTGTTGTGTATGAATTACTACTGATGGAAGTCTTTGGGTAGTATGTGATAAGTCCGTGATAGTGGATTTTTCTGGCAAACCAATTGAAGGAGTTGGTGAACGAGATCTGTAGGCAATATTTAGTTCTCTCTTTGCGTTTGACAATGCTACCGATAATCTTTGTATCGAGTTGTCCTTTTCGCTAATCAAGTATTTTAATTTTACGTGTTTTTCAATCTCCTTCCCACTCAGTCCTTTCTGTCGTAAGTAGTAGTCTTAGTTCTTCGTTCTCTTTTACCTGCTGTTCTAACAACTCATTTGTATACTCTATATCACTTTTTAGTTGTTTGCTAAATTTCTCCAAACCTAATTTCGACTTTTCTAACTCTTCGATACATTTTCCGAGTTCCTTTGACTTATTTCCGTTTAATTCACTTATCACTCCAAGTATATACCCTACTTCTTCTAACTTAGTCAATTTGTTTTTCTTAACAGTTTCTTTATGAGCATTTAGGAATATTCTATCAGAATTCAAGGCTTTTAATTCCGACCATACATGCACTTGAAGACTATCAACGTTAATGTTGTAGTCGTTTAATTGTAGTATTAGTTTGTCCGTTTGTTTTTGTGGACTGTCCATTTAATTAAATTTATACTCACCATCCTTACGACTTGACCAATCCCGAACGTTGTAGTGTTTCGTGGCACAAAAATTTATAAATACAAAAAAAAAAAAATTTTCCACAGTGCAAGGTTTAATTTTTAATCTGATTGAGAAATACACTTTTATTTTTATTGTATTATTATTGTAACAAGGATCTATATGCGTCCACAAAGTCGACTGCACTTTCTTTTCACAGTCTCTAAGGCGAGCTATAAAAGCTGTACCAACAGAGACTTTCCAAGTCAGAAACAGACGAAATTACATGGTAGCAAGGATCGATTTGCGGCCACTAAACCGACTGCACTTGCTTTTCCCTGCTTCTAAGGCGAGCTATAAAAGCTGTACCAACAGAAACTTTCCAAGCAAGAAACAATCGGAGTAATAGCATGCAAAGCTTTACCGGCTGCGCCAAAATATGTTATGGTGTATTTTTATCTTTTACCTTTTACCTGAAGGGTCCCTTGGGAATCGCAAGTATAAGTATTTTTATTAACAACAATTCTAGTTACTGTAGCTGCTTGCACACTTGCAGACTGTCTCTTTTTTATTTTTCTATCCGCTATTTATACAAAATATACTTTAATATATTTTTTCAATATTTTACTTACAATTAATTTTCTTATGCTAACTAGACAATAAC
This sequence comes from Tachina lurida, assembly GCA_944452675.1. Classification (NCBI taxonomy): domain Eukaryota; kingdom Metazoa; phylum Arthropoda; class Insecta; order Diptera; family Tachinidae; genus Tachina; species Tachina lurida. Next base: position 94,201,628 of record OX101753.1, on the reverse strand, counting down.
TTATTTCATAAATATTATTTAGCTTTCGATCCAAGTACAAAATATCGATATTGCACAATTTGCCAGCGCCAACAAAATAAGAATTAACTGAGTCAATGAACTAGTTTCTGCTGCATCAACCAATTAGTGCAATGTTTGAATACGAGGGTTGTTCAAGTATGATTCACAACATCCCTCCCCACTCGGCACAAGAAAACATCTAGCTATAGATGTTTTCTAAATATAGTAATTGGATCAAATGCTTAAATCTTAATATAAGAAGTATAAATAAATGTTCCATTATATAAAACATATATAAGTAATATTAATATAAGAAGTATAAATAAATGTTCCATTATAAAAAATATATAAGTAATCTTAATATAAGAAGTATAAATAAATGTTCCATTATATAAAAAATATATAAGTAAGTGCCTCCGACTTGGCGGAAAGCAAATGCGCCGCATTTTCTGTTGATGTTTTGATTCTTGACATCTAAGTTAGGTTGACGTGGTTTTGTTTATCCTTATGTGTTGAAATTTGTGGCACCTTTATATATTCAGTGATTTTCTTCTTTATGCAGGGACGTACTTGCTTGTGGTTTAAAAAAAACAAATCACAATCATCACGAACTAATGTCTTCGGCTGAGTAAGGGTGTATCAAGAAACCAGCATCGCCAATAAAGGTGTTCTCACTTGAGCTGAGATGTGTTAATGGTCAAAGACTACGACTTGTGTAAAAGATGGCCAGTTCATATGTAAAATGACGGCCATCGGTATCACAACGTGAACACCTATCGTGGAACGAGTACAATACACTTTTTAAAATTTTTGGATAACAGTACGAAGGACTATCTCACTTAGTTTATTGGATTACAAATCCGCATGTAAGCTGTTAAGGTGTACTCAAACCGTGTATAGTATTGATGATAGCAACGGAACCAGTGTCATCCCACTTCGTGTGGATGGATAGAGAAATGTCAATGCGGTATAGTTGATTTCAAAGGGTTGTAATCTATACAAAGATTTTTTTAAGTGTTGCTGGGCCTTGACTTCCCGGAATAATCTGATCGTGCATATTATTGGGAGTCCTGTTGTGGCTACAATAATTCATCTCAATGTACTACACTCGTTATGCAAGCCATACACCTTGCGACCGTTGGTACAACACGTTGGATTAACAAGTTGTGTGTTTTGCCCACAAACTTTACAACAACGTGTACAACATTAGAGTACAACTTCATTTCTTAATTTTTTTTTTGGAGTAAACATGACATCGGATGTTATGTCGCGTATTGTAATGGATGGTTTTTTTTTGGTGACAAAATAAGAAGAAGAACGTAAAAAAGGACAGAAAAAAAGAATTTGCTTAAAGGAGTGATTTATATAAAAAAAACGTATTCTAATAACAAACTTTTGGAAATATTAAAAGAAAGTGAGCCACTGGACTATAAAAATTACACCTGGGTGTCAGACGAATTATTCAATGACCTTTTGTCAAAAGTTCCGATGCATATACAAAAGCAATTCTTCCGCGCAAACTCATACAATTATATAAAATCACTTATTTCTGTTGAATTCTCCATTTTATACGCAAATTTGAATTCGAGCGCGATGTTTTTCATATGACCACAACGAAAATAAGAACAAAATGAAATGAAGTTGTACAACACACTCCTAAATTTTACAACCTGTCTATACAACTTGCCAAAAAATCAAATCTTTTTAATATTTCGTACAACCGATACACAACTTCATACGACGACCCCACACACTATACAATCTTATACACAACTTGCTCATGTTGTACCAACAGTTGCAAGGTCTGTGGCTTGCTTTAGATAAGAGTATTACTTGATGTTTCAGCTGCTGTTTTTATGGTGTGTGTTGCAGGCTTTTGATTTAGAAATTCATTGGTTATGTTGTTATTGCTGAGGTAAAGTTATCGCTTCAGATATTACTTAACTTTTGGCTGCAAGAGACTATACGCCTTGTGTTGTTAAATTTAGATGATGGTTGCAATTTCTCTTGTTGTTTTGATGTTGGTGTTACGTTTGTTGTCTTCACTGTATGCCAACTTTCTCGTTCTAGGGATTGTAGTTGAGCCGCGGTTGCACTTATCTTGGTTTAGTATTAGCATACAATAAAATTACTTATTTATTTAATTTATATTAATTTACTGGCTGCCAAGGCCATCGGCTAACAATACAATTAATTTGCGTGTTTATGTTTCAAATACAAACAATTTATTTAGTTCTGTTTTCTATTCATAATCATTATTTATTTACTATTAATTTAAATTTTCACTTTCAAAAGCTGTGTTTGAGTACTCGTTAATTGTGACAATTTGTGCATTTGTTAAGGCATTGCGTTTGATTTCAAATGTTAACCAATTATTCCAAGTTTACCGAATAATTGTTATTGGAAGGATACTCAAACACATCTTTAAATAATAAGTAGAATATTACTATTTACGCATTTATTGTTATTATTATTATTATTATTATTATTGTTTCTCTTTCTTGCAAATATATTACTTGTTTAAACAAATTTTATTTATAATATAATGTTCTGATTTTTTTTTTTAGCTCGGTACGGTCACACTTGACAAACATTTGCCCAAAAAAGCGTAACCAGTATATACTAATGAGAAATCTTCTGATTCAGACACGTGTTTATTGAGTTCAATAGCTTCCAATAATATTGTATTGTATAACTTTGCCTATTTGTTAAATACGAAACTAATTAACTTAATAAACACGTATCTGAAGCAAAAAATGTTGCATTAGTATTTATTGGTTACGCTTTTTTGGGCAAATGTTTGTCAAGTGTGACCGTACCTTGAGAATTATATTGTGTTTTTTTTTTTTTTGCTATTGTTATATATACTTAAACTACATGCACATACACATGTAAATACATATGTATTTATATTTTCCCGAAGATGACGGACTGTTTCACCATTGAATTCTTTTTCGTAATTGCTTCCTTACAGTGTAAAATTTACTGACCTAGCCTAAGGTTTTCCAACCTTGAAAACTCAAATTATTTAATAATATTTACAATTAATTTGCTTTAAAAAAAAATTCATTCAAAACACATAAGCATGATTACTCAGCAATCGTTTAATATGTTGGTTTATTTTTGTCTTTCTTTTTTTTATTTTTTATTATATTTATTTTTTATTTTCCCTGCAGGAAATGGAACTGACACAAGACTAGTCACGTGACCGGTCCCCAAGTGATAGGGACCAGTTCGAGTTCTAACACATCCTATGAAGCGGACCAGTCACTTTTACATTGGGGATGGCCTAGGATGGGGTTAATTGATACTTTGTATGCACCTTGTGACTTGTCACTGAACTATCCCATAGGGACCTATTCGATGTATAATAATATAAATATAAATTATTTATAAATGTAATTTCGACATTTAACTGTAACAATTAACGCTTATAAATTTTTTTATTGTTACAAATGCAATGACATTTTATTTTTAATCTGAAAATTTTTTGAGAATCGAACCGACAACCTCGTGCATGACAGGCTGGCACACTACCCACTCGACCACCGGGCCACTCATATTTCAAAAGCATAAATACAATTTAAGCTTAGGTTAATATCTAAGTATAGTTACAAAACTGGCTCCAGAGTCATATTGAAGGGAGCAATTAACCTTTTATTTACACTATTTGATAGGTCCTGTATTCGACCACATCGAACATGTTCACTGCAGTTTACTACAATACTTGACCGAGTCCGAATTAAATTGGCTCACCATACACTACAACGTACTTTTGATAACACCCACATTTTCTCCAGTTATAGGAAGAGTGCGTTTGGATCAATTGTCACCAAATTTTCTGCAGGGTTACTGCTTGTAATTTTGTTGTAGTTGCAAAATACTGTTCTACTTTTGAATATGACGAAAGACAATATTGTTTTTATTTTAACACATAAAGCAAAACACAAAATTTAAATTGAATTTCAAATATGAAGCCATGAAAGTTTAATGATCTCTATGAAAATCATTTAAACCCCTTTTTTATAATGAAAGTTTAATGGTATGCATTTAAATCATTATGACATGACCTCTTTTCCATAATAATGCACGATGCTCATTATTTTGCTTCATCTTCTACAGTGTTTGCATTCCTCTTCCCTTGCTGTAAATCAGTGATCATGATTTTAGTTAATTCACAATGTATTTTCCTCTTTATTTCTCTTAAATGCGCCTGCATATGTGTGATTTATATTTTAATTTTCTTCTTTCTTGTTATTTTCTTATAACGCCTTGTACTTCTATTTCGCCTTGAACATTTGGTTTCGAGCCAAAGTTCACTAAGGCTGGAAATGGAATAAAAGGTCTTCCTTGGAGCTTGAATATCCTCCATATTTATTTATCTTCTTATCTTCTTCTCTTTTTCTTCTTATATGCGCCTGCATATGTATTTTTTGCAACTTTAAATTTCTGCTTTTCTTCATTATTATTGTTACATTGCCTTGCACTTCTATTTCTCCTTGTACATTTGATTTCGAGCCAAAGTTCACTAAGGTTGGAAATAAAGTGATAGGTCTTCTTTTGAACTACCCAGCAAAAAACTTTGCTTACTAGAATGCAAAAAAGTGTATGTACTCTTCAGTCGTAAGTACTTACAATTTGACTGAATAACCCATTATTTTTGTTTGAGAAGTTCAAAAAGTATGCGGTACCCTATACTTTTTGCCTACAAATATCCAAAAGTTAATAGATTACTGATTGCCTAAAAGTATTCAACATTTAATGGGTTATTTGGTGGATTAATTTTTGCCTAAAATTGTTCAAAAATAAGTTTTTGCTAATAAAAATAAATAAAATTATTTAAAAATCATAATTTTGCAAAGAAAATATATGAAGATGTATATTGAATAATATGCAAAAATACTTAAATTTTTTAATAAATTTTTCTCTATATATACTTCATTATTAACTGAAAAGTACTACAATAAGTACTTTCACGTAATGATATAAATAAGTACCACTTATTACTTTGTAAGCCATTAAAAGAGCACTACACATTACAAAATCTTGACAAATTTTTGCTGGGTAGTTCTAAGCTATTCCTGAGTAGCTACTATCCTTAGTTCTTTTAGTTTTAGAGTTTTCATTTTCTTTTAGCAATTCTTTTTTATTATATTCAGTTTGGAAAAGCTGCTCATGACTAAATTGTCCACAATTTTAGCTGATACTGGGTGCATCCCGGACCATCAATTTGGCTTTAGAAGTCAGCATAGCACTATTGAGCAAACGCATAGATTGGTTCAAATTATAAGGAGGACTTTTGAAGAAAAGAAGTATTGTTCTGCCCTTTTTATTGATGTTTCTCAGGCATTTGACAAAGTATGGCACAAAGGCCTAGTTTTAAAATTGAAGACACACCTACCAATAAATACACAAAAGCTTTTGGAAAGTTATATTGTTGATAGGACATTTACCGTTGTGGAAGGAGACTTCATGAGTGTACCCGAATCTATATCTTCTGGTGTACCACAGGGTAGTATTCTGGGGCCAGTATTGTATTTAATATATACTTGTGATATGCCTGTGATCAATAACATCCACACTTCTACATTTGCCGATGATACAGCCTGTTTGAGTATTCACAAAAACCCTGATGAGGCATCCCGCAATCTCCAAGCACACATTACTCAGCTTGAAATATGGTTGAACTTATGGAGAATTAAAGTCAATGAACAAAAGTGTGTTCATATAACGTTTACCCTAAGAAAAGATACCTGTTCCCCCATTCAAATCAACAATCAAAATATTCCTCAACATTCTCAAGTCAAATACCTTGGCATACACCTTGATCGAAGGTTTACATGGAAATATCATATTGAGTCTAAGTTAACCCAAATGAAACTTAAATTGACTCAAATATATTGGTTAATTGGCAGAAATTCAACACTCAGCCTAGACTGCAAACTTTTGATATACAAGTCGCTTTTGAAGCCAATATGGTGCTATGGAATTCAGCTGTGGGGCACTGCTTCAGCTTCAAATGTCGAGAGAATCCAACGAAGGCAAAACAAAATTTTACGTTTGATAACATCTGCTCCATGGTACGTTAAAAATTCAAATATTCATCGTGATTTAAATATGCCACTAGTGAGTGAAGAAATTGCAAAATACGCAGGCAAATATTTAACTAAACTCGAGTCACATCCTAATCCGCTTGCCCGTAATATTTTGAGCTTTACTGGACACATCCGCTTAAAAAAGAGGGACACAAGGGCTCTTATACCCAACACTCCAGATGGGACTGCTTAAAAATACTTCTTTTTGATTATCACTACTTATGTATTATTTATAACTATCACTAAGCTTATGTCCGATATTGGTCGGGCCTAATAATTATATTTAGATTTAAGATTTGATTACTTATTGTTAGTTCATTTTTGAAGATACAATAAATAAATATGTATATGAAAAAAAAAAATTCAGTTTGGAAGAGGTTGCTTGTTAATGTATTTTATATCTGTTGTTGTTTTGTGTTCTGTTTCATGTTTCATAACTTCTACTGTGTCTTGTCAAATGTCGTCCCTTTTGTCTTCTCCTTATTTTGGAATCTTTTGTTTTTCCATCTACATTCATGTCGTCTTCCCTGGAGTGGCAGGTCTTTCTGCGGGTTTACCACTATTAAGACACCTAAATAATTAACCTACACATGGTTTTACCAAATTGTTATGGTAAACCGTCTCGGAATTTCTAATTTTTAACTTAACATTTACAGGTGTTGGAACTTGTAAAACTTCATAAGGTCCTAACCAAATGGGTGAAAATTTGTTCTTCCGTGCTTGGTTTTTCAGCCATACTTGTTGTCCTACCTTGAATGTCCTTGTCTTTGTCCCCTTGTTGTAATGTTTCTTGCAGTTGGCCTTGGCTTGATCTTGATTTTGTTTTACTAGTTGATAGCTTCGTTGTATCTGGTATTTTAGGATCTTACTAAAATTATCTGCATTATATACAGGTGACGGTTTTTCTTTTAGTTTAATAGGTATTTCAAACTCGAATCCATATGGGATTCTATTAGGTGTTTGTTTGGTAGACATATGCCTCGTATTATTGTGTACATGCATAGCATGATGTAACCATTCATCCCAATTAGTGCCATCCATCTTAACGAAACTTCTCAAATACTCTGCCAAAGGTCTATGAGTTCTTTCCAATGATCCATTGGATTGGGGGTGATAGGGGGTAGTGTTAATATTTTTTGTTCCTAACAGCTTACAAACTTCTCTAAATAGTTTCGAAGTAAAATTTGTACCATTATCAGTCACCAAAACATTGGGTATGAAAAAACGGGAAATTATTTCATTGAAGAACTCTTTTGCCACCGTGGTTGCTTCCATGTCCGAGACGGCTGCACATGCTAGGAATTTAGAGAAATCGTCCAAAAATGTAATTATATATTTATTGCCCCTAGCAGAGTCTGGCAATGGCCCAACAATATCCATATAAAGTCTTTCAAATGGTCTACTCGGTGTTTTTGTTAAAATCATCGGCATTCTTTCTACTTTTGAACTTTTGTTTTGTTGGCAAAGTTTACAGGTAGCAACATAGTTTTTAATTTGTCGCTACATACCATACCACTTATACTGATTTCTAATGCGATGGTATGTTTTCAGTGGCCCTTGGTGTCCTCCCAAAGGTGTATCGTGGAATGCCTTTATTACTATCTTAATATCTTCTTTATTAGTTAACCCTCCGATGAGTGACAGTTCTGAACTTCACGGCCGTGTGAATAGGTCCCTACGGACCTTTTTTGTAAATCATGTTTATTTCATATAAAAAATTTTTTTTTTGTTTTTATTGTTTATAACTAAATTCTACATACAAAAATAATTGTTTAAATTTTTTTAATTTTTTTTTTGCTTGAATTTTCTTAAGACTATTATAAACAAAAAAACTGGTTTATTGCTAGTAGTATAAAATTAGAATATTGTGCCTTTCCTTGAAAGCAATAAAGTTCATGTCTTCGAATTTTTCTTAGAATTTTTTGTTTTTATCATCATCCCTAATGTCTTTGAGTTTAGGTCTTTATGTTCAGAACAAGTAAATTATATGTTCAAACAATAAAAAAAATTATAATGATGCCCAAAAACATGCATTTATTAATGAAATTCAGTACAAGGTCCATACGGACCTATTCACACGTCCGCGTACTATTCTCACTAAAACCTCAATAACTCCTAAAGTAATGATCCGATCGGCTTGATTTTTTTCCAAAAGATGCACAACAAAATACTCTTGGAATACAGAGTAGCTTTGGGGGAGTGTTGTAGTGGCCGAAGTAGGAGTAATTTCAGTTTGAAAAGGCAAAAAGGTCCCTAGGGACCTTCTCACTCATCGGAGGGTTAAATACGCTGCGGTGTCTTCCTGTTCCATATCTTCGTTCTCATCCATCTCATCGGTTTGTGATTCACTTCTCTTATTCGAGTTTACTTGTAGCTCTCTTGCTTTTGCTCTAGTTACTGCTCCTATGTTTACTTCTTCTAGTGGGAGACGACTCAGAGCATCCGCGTTCTGATTGCTTTTCCCCGGCTTATAACGTATTTCAAAGTCGTATTCCAGTAGTTTAAGTCTTAGGCGGCCTAATCTGCCTTCCTGATTCTTTAGATTCACAATGCCTTTTAAGGGCTTGTGGTCTGTGAAGACCGTAAAGGGTCAGCCTAGCAAATAAGGTCTAAACGTCTTTACTGCCCATACGATGGCAAGTAGTTCCTTCTCTGTTGTTGAATATCGATTTTCTGTGGCGCTTAGTACTCTGCTCGCGAAGTAAACTGGTAAATCACTACTTGGCTCTCCTTGAGAAAGAACAGCTCCTAAGGCTTCATTACTAGCATCAGTGGTAAGAATTAATGGTTTTGTAAAATCAGGGTGTTGTAGTAGAGGGGGATTTGCAACTGCTGCCTTCAGTTTGTCCATGGCTTGTTGGCACTGCTGAGTCCATTCCAATTTCACGTCCTTTCTTAATAATTTGTTAAGTGGTAGTGCTATGTCTGAGGAGTTTGGTATAAACTTCCTATAATAGTTAACCAGTCCCAGAAATGCTTGTAGTTCTTTGATATTTTTGGGCGGTGGTATGTCCTTCACTGCTCTTGTCTTACTGGGATCTGGTAATACTCCCTTTTCTGAACATTGGTGACATAGATAAACTACCTCCCTTTGGAGAAACTGACACTTTTCGGGGTGTAACTTGAGATTATACCTTCTTAAGACATCTAGTACTCGCTTTAATCGTATCTGGTGGTCCTCTTAATTTCTTCCGTATATTACTATATCGTCCAAATATACAAAACAGTTGATACCCTGTAGACCGGTTAATATTGAATTCATGAATCTATGGAAGGTGGCTGGTGCTCCTGTTAAACCAAAAGGCATACGATTGAACTCGAAATGGCCCAAATTCGTACTAAATGCTGTTTTCTGTCTATCGCTTGGGTCCACTAAAACTTGTTGGTACCCGCTTGCTAGATCGATAGTCGAAAAGTATCTGCTGTGTTCCAGCTGGTCCAGGATCTCGTCAATCCGTGGTATGGGAAAAACTTGTTTTATAGTAGCGTCATTTAATTTTCTGAAATCGACCACCAAACGCCATTTTTTCTTTCCATCCATTCCCGCATTTTTGGTTACTAGAAGGATTGGTGAATTCCAAGGAGAAGTGCTGGAAGATATTATTCCATCTTTGATCATCTGGCCCACTTGACTATAAATCTCATTTCGATGGAACTCAGGTAGCCTATACTGCTTAGTATTTATTGGAGGTTGACAGGGATCAGTTGGTATTTTGTGTTTAAGTACACTGGTGTACGTAAGACTGTCTCCGGGAAGTTGAAACACATCGTCGTATGAATTCAAAATATTTTCGATCGAAGACCGTTCTTCCGGGCTCAAATCTGAGCTCAACGGTACTGTTTTAATAAGTAACTTACTTCTTACTGCTTTATCAGTATTGTATTTATGACTGATGTCGCTTTTAGTGTGTAGTTTTTCGGGTTCTCATAGGTCAAACCTATTATTTCATTGATATTTATTGTAGAGTCATTGGTGTTTAAAATGGGCACAAATGCGGTGCCCTTCTTGACAGTTGTTAGAGTTTCACCCACAAAAACCCCTGGCAAAATTTCTAATTTATTTACTATAATTTCTCCTTTAGCAGTTGTAACTACGACCGATATTATTGCCTGGGAACGCGCCTTGATAGATAAATTTTCGGCTATATACACCCGGGGGTTTTTTCCTTTTGTAGTAAGGGGTAAGGAAGCTATTTCTTCCTTATTATAAAAAAATTTAATATTTTTGTTAATTGTATCTGTAACAGTCCTGTTCCATAATACATCTCTACCGAGTAATCCGTCTGCTGGAAGTCGGCTACCTTCTGGTGCTACATGCATCTGTACTGCAAGTGTTTTTACGCATGCATGTTGTGCGGTTATAGTTCCTTTCGTTGTAATATTTCCCCCAAATGCGCCTGACAAGTCCTTTTGATTGCTTGATTCTATCTCGACGTGGGGTGCTAAAGATTCAGCTTTTACTAATGTGGTGTCTGCTCCTGTATCTACCAGTAAGGATAAGTTTTTGCCCAGTGCTTCACTGCATGGAAAATCAATAAATGCGTCATTTTTCTCTTTTCCATTATTACCATCTTGCATATTCTGTTCTTTTTTCGACTCAGACCTGCAGTTAGAATAATTTCTTTCTGTATAATTTTCCGGTATATACGTATGGAAATTTTTATGCCAATGTATTTTCTTGTCAGTTCTTTTAATTGCTATCCTCACTTGGTTTAATAAAGTTTCGTTTGCTGATTTCCTTTCAATTGTTTCGTGTATCAATGAATTGTCGGCATCCCAGTCCATTAGTTTTGGCTGGGCCGCCGTGAGTTTCCCGAATTTCGTGCTGGGCAGTTAGTTCTTACGGTACGGTCACACTTGACAAACATTTGCCCAAAAAAGTGTAACCAGTATATACTAATGAGAAATCTTCTGATTCAGACACGTGTTTATTGAGTTCAATAGCTTCCAATAATATTGTATTGTATAACTTTGCCTATTTGTTAAATACGAAACTAATTAACTTAATAAACACGTATCTGAAGCAAAAAATGTTGCATTAGTATTTATTGGTTACGCTTTTTTGGGCAAATGTTTGTCAAGTGTGACCGTACCTTTAGATGTCCTGTTTCATTACAATTATAGCATTTCGGTGGTTCATTTCTCCCACGGCCATGGTATACTTGATTCATGTTGGCATTGATGGATCTTTGTGTTGTAGACTGTTGACCACTTTGCGTGCTATTGTGTTGTTGCCTTTGGTCATTGTCATTTCTTCTGAAGTAATTACCGTTAGGTGGTTGCCAGTTTGTGTTTAGCGGTGTGCTTGGGTTGCCTGAATATCTTTGCTGTGGTTTTCTACAGAACTGATTTTCTGCGTGTTCGGACGTTCTGCATATCCTGTAGAATAATGCTCTTAAAAGTTTTCTGCATTCTACTCCCTTATGTCCCTTATTATTGCAGTAATCACACTTGTCAACTCTAGTGTCTCGGTTTGATTCACATTCTGGCCCAATTTCATGCCCATATTATCCACATTTAATGCAATATGGAGTGTTAAGACTCTGTTCACAATTTGTTTTTGTTGTGACCTTGTTGCTTACAGAAACTGCATTGAGTAGTCAGGGTAATAGTTTTTATTGCGATGCGGTTTTCTCCAAAAAGTTGCTCAGCTTCCTCTACTATTTGAGTTAATTTCTGTAAGCCCTCGCTTTCTTGGCCAATAAACCTAGTCCTTAATGCCTGGTCCCTAAGACCTTTGATAAAGCTTCTTACTGCTATTCTTTTGAAGTCTTTCAGTATTGTTTTTCTGCTACCTTCTTCACTCCATTCATTTGTTACTAGACTCCCGGCTTCATTTAGTAGAGTTTCAAGTCGATTACCAAATCTGCTTGCTGACTCTTGATTTCCTTGCTTGCACGAAACTATGAGTTCTCTTATTTGATCTAAAGTTTTCCTCTTCAAATACACCTTTTTTATTGAATCACATAATGCGTCTATCGTGCCGAATGTTTGTGGTGCTATTTGAACGTAAGCTGGTCCCATTAATCGCAGTTTCAGGCATTCTATAATATCTTGTGCTGGGACTCCATTTTCTTCAGAGGACAGCTCTCGGTCTACTAGCTTACATCCTTGAATGAATCGAAACACTTCCGATGTTAAATCTGGTCCTTCGGTGCCGAAAAATGTGGGGACTATATTGTTTACTATTTTGGTAATTGTCGATATTGCAGGCATCTTGTATGCTTTTGTATGTATAAATACTGGAATCTTCTTCGGTGATTATAGGGGATAGTGGGTACTTCTTTAGCGAATTCCTAGCTTCTTGTAGGTACTTACCAAATTCTTTTTTAAGCTGGACTTCGTCTAGCCTCAGTTCTTTAAATTCCTTCTCGTATTCTGCTAAATCTGCTAGTTTTCTTTTTATAGTATCTGTTGAGTATCCTCTGTTGACAGTTTTTCTCGCGTTTGATAGTAAATTTTTTACTTTATTCAATAAGTTATTTCCATTTCCCTCTTTGAGAAAGTTTTTATTATGTTCTATTGTATTCGTGTCTTCTCTAATTTATTGTTGTGTATGAATTACTACTGATGGAAGTCTTTGGGTAGTATGTGATAAGTCCGTGATAGTGGATTTTTCTGGCAAACCAATTGAAGGAGTTGGTGAACGAGATCTGTAGGCAATATTTAGTTCTCTCTTTGCGTTTGACAATGCTACCGATAATCTTTGTATCGAGTTGTCCTTTTCGCTAATCAAGTATTTTAATTTTACGTGTTTTTCAATCTCCTTCCCACTCAGTCCTTTCTGTCGTAAGTAGTAGTCTTAGTTCTTCGTTCTCTTTTACCTGCTGTTCTAACAACTCATTTGTATACTCTATATCACTTTTTAGTTGTTTGCTAAATTTCTCCAAACCTAATTTCGACTTTTCTAACTCTTCGATACATTTTCCGAGTTCCTTTGACTTATTTCCGTTTAATTCACTTATCACTCCAAGTATATACCCTACTTCTTCTAACTTAGTCAATTTGTTTTTCTTAACAGTTTCTTTATGAGCATTTAGGACTATTCTATCAGAATTCAAGGCTTTTAATTCCGACCATACATGCACTTGAAGACTATCAACGTTAATGTTGTAGTCGTTTAATTGTAGTATTAGTTTGTCCGTTTGTTTTTGTGGACTGTCCATTTAATTAAATTTATACTCACCATCCTTACGACTTGACCAATCCCGAACGTTGTAGTGTTTCGTGGCACAAAAATTTATAAATACAAAAAAAAAAATTTTTCCACAGTGCAAGGTTTAATTTTTAATCTGATTGAGAAATACACTTTTATTTTTATTGTATTATTATTGTAACAAGGATCTATATGCGTCCACAAAGTCGACTGCACTTTCTTTTCACAGTCTCTAAGGCGAGCTATAAAAGCTGTACCAACAGAGACTTTCCAAGTCAGAAACAGACGAAATTACATGGTAGCAAGGATCGATTTGCGGCCACTAAACCGACTGCACTTGCTTTTCCCTGCTTCTAAGGCGAGCTATAAAAGCTGTACCAACAGAAACTTTCCAAGCAAGAAACAATCGGAGTAATAGCATGCAAAGCTTTACCGGCTGCGCCAAAATATGTTATGGTGTATTTTTATCTTTTACCTTTTACCTGAAGGGTCCCTTGGGAATCGCAAGTATAAGTATTTTTATTAACAACAATTCTAGTTACTGTAGCTGCTTGCACACTTGCAGACTGTCTCTTTTTTATTTTTCTATCCGCTATTTATACAAAATATACTTTAATATATTTTTTCAATATTTTACTTACAATTAATTTTCTTATGCTAACTAGACAATAACTTATTTCATAAATATTATTTAGCTTTCGATCCAATTACAAAATATCGATATTGCACAATTTGCTAGCGCCAACAAAATAAGAAGTAACTGAGTCAATGAACTAGTTTCTGCTACGTCAACCAATTAGTGCAATGTTTGAATACGAGGGTTGTTCAAGTATGATTCACAACAAAATTTTTCGGCCGGTACTTATTGTTCGTGTCAAGTTTCGTTGGAAACGGATAATAATAAGTTTATAGCCTTGCATTATTGCAACATATATGCCATAATATCGCCTTAGCTAAACGCCTTAGAATTGTTTTTTTTAACTCTTAGCTTTATGGGCGTAGCTCATCAGCTCACTAGCGCAAATTTAAATTTTTCTGCTTATGGGCGTGACCCGCCCACTTCTTTAAACTCAAGATTTTCTTTGGCCGGTGTTTATCTTTCCTGTTTAGTTTCGTTGGAAACGGATAATAGTAAATACATAAATAAAGTACATGAAATAGGAGGATTAAAGATTTTATGGGCGTATTACTACCAGCAGTAGTAGTAAATTGCCGGTCCTGGCGCCGATTAAAATTGTGAAATTTGGGTAATTAAAATTTGAAAATTTTAAAATTCTTAGAAATTTGATACATACGATGGTTGATCAATAATCAGTTAATTTTTTTGTTTACATTACGAATTTTTTGTTTACATTAGGAGTTTTTTGTTTACATTAACTTTGTGTGAACGGGTTACTTTTTTTGGTGTTACATTAATTGTGTAAAGGGGTGATTTTTTTCATAAGTATATATGCCGACGGAAAAATCATGAAAATTAGTTTTCCTAATGCTAATGTAGGTGTTGCTAGACTGTACGAGTTTAAAGGGGGTAGGTGAGGGTGTTTTTGTAATATGTAACCATAGGAACTTGTGGGTGTGTCTGTCTGTGGGAATTTGTGCGAGGCTGTTATTGGAAGGGGGCGGGATGTAGTTGAGGTAGATTGATTACGTGAATGTAGGTGTTGCTACTCTGTAGGAGTTTAAGGCTTATAGTGATTTGGGGTAGGTGAGGGTGTTGTTGTACGAGTAATATGTATCCATGGAAATTTGTGGATGTGTCTGTCTGGGGTAATTTAAGCGAGGCTGAGATTGACAGGGAGTGGCATGTAGTTGAGGTAGATTTATTACGTATATGTAGTTGTTGCTATTCTGTAGGAGTTTAAGGCTTATAGTGATTTGAGGTAGGTGAGGGTGTTGTTGCACGAGTAATATGTATCCATGGGAATTTGTGGATGTGTCTGTCTGGGGAATTTAAGCGAGGCTGTTATTGGGAGGGAGCGGGATGTAGTTGAGGTTGATCGATTGCGTGTATGTATGTATGAGAATTTAAGGGTGATCATGATTTAGGGTAGGTGTGGTTGTTGTAGTAATATGTATACGTAGGAATCGGTATGTATGTATGTTTGTAGGAGTTTAAGGCTATCAGTGATTTGGGGGTAGGTAAGGGTGTTGTTGTGATATGTATCCGTATGAATCTGTATGTATGTCTGTAGGAGTTTAAGGCTGATCATGATTTGTGTTGTCGTCCGTGTTGTTTGTAGGAATGACCGTGAGAATTTTTGTATGTATATCCGTAGGAATTTAAGGTTGGCCGTGATTTGTGAGGGCCGGGGTGTTGTTGAAATAATTTTAATTTTTCTTAGATGAAATGTGGTATGTTTGTGTGTGCGTGTGTGTGCGTATGATTTTCTCAAGCTAGTATTTTTATGTACGTTGAAATAAATTGTTTTCAATATCGACATTTGGTACTATAAAATAGCATCATATATCTGAACTTCCCTAATCCTATATGCACAAAAGTATATTTTCATACTCAAGGTTGCTGGTTATTTTGTCGCGCTTAAAATTGTCCAGCTTTAAAGTCTGCCTGTGAGAAATTTGTTTATATTACAGATTTTGTTTATTTAACTACGTCCGGCTTCTTTGACTTTTCATATGATCATGGGAATTTATAGTTTCTCTGTCCATAATAAGTTCGTTTACCTTTGGCATGTGCTCTGACTGAATGGTTTGCGCTGTTCATATATATTCATGATGTAGATATTTAAGTCTGATTGTTAAGATCTAATAATTACTGGAGTATTAATAAAAAAAATTATAATATGTGTACATACATATCTACAAATTGATTTTATGTATGTATGTATGTATGCACATACAAATATGTGTTTGGCTCCATGCTTGAATACATTTTTTTTGTCATGTGCAGTCTTTCGTTGTTGTAAATGAGGAGCTGGCAAACAAAACTAGACATGTCCTCAGTATATGATTTTGCTCTTAATTTTTTTTCGTGCTGTCCAAGTACACATCTATGAAGTCAAGAAATATTTTTATTAAAAACCAGATAAAACCCTAAAAAAATAAGGAAAACTGACTTTTCATTACAAGTCACTATGTATGTAGTTCAACAACAGCGCTAGTTTAGCACCTAGCTATGCTGTAGGAGTAGTAGTCTCCTGTCGGGCGCGTCCCCAGGCGGCGGATAGGGGAGAGACATTATCAGTAACCCTCCTGACAAACTGCACAAGTGGTCATCTGTGTTTCTGTCATGTCTCGGGTCTGGCACGAATCTACGGATTACTCTTTTTAGGATGCGTAGGATCGTTGTCATGGCCAGGCTGTGTGCTGGCGAAATGCACCTCTGGTATCTCACCGACAATGGCGTACCCTGGAAAAGAGGCGCCAGGGTTGGGTGTACCATGGGGGAGGAAACCGCAAATGGAGACTCCCGATCATGAGAAATATTCCACCCATGTTTATTATTATGATGGGGAGATGCTATCCAACATGAATTGACCTTCCAACTTTGAAGGGAATCGTGTTGGGCAGTTACTCCTAATGAAATCTAAGAGGGTCACATGATACTCCCATAGGAGGTCATGAGGCCAGCTTAGTTTTCAAGTTGTGGCTCCTCTTTATGGTGCAGTTTCTCTATGCATGGAGCCCGCGGACCAAAACTAAACCACTTGTAATGTTAAGGTGGATGGTAGCAGTGCCGAGAACCTGAATGGCTAGTTAGTGGTTAAAGAAGACTAGTCGCTAACAGCTCCACGCCGACGCCAGGGCACGGGTCGTTTAAAACGTGATTGCCTAGCCCATGTACGCCGTCCCTGCATGGGTGGTCCAACCCCTTACGCGCATACTCGTGGGAACAAAATTGAGAACAAAAATAAAAAACAACAAAAACCAAACCTTGCCATTCCACTAGGAAAGGCAAGGTTAACTCGTAGCGTGTCCTTGGACTGTAGTCCAAGCACATCTGCTACAGCCAAAATTAGAGCTGAGAAATCAGCCAAGAAAACTCTGGGTGTGCCAACCGGGAAATCCTCGGTAGTGCCAACTGCACCCAATAAACAACTGAAAGGTGCGCCAGCTGGAATAAAACCAGCCGTGCCAATTGCACCCATTAATACCGAGCTCGAGAAGGATGCGCCAGTCAGCGTAAAGCCGACAGTGCCAACTGCATCTGGATCGAGTGCACGGAATACACAAGAACGTAGCTTCCTGACGCGCAAAGCCACCGGTGAATTACGGGCTGCTCGACGCTATATCGAGCAGTTGGGCAAAAAGCCGTCTAAGGACCTAAGCAGTAAGGAGAAATCCTCGCTGGCATGGGCAAAGGCTCACTTGGCGGCACATGATGGCTCCAACCCTGAAGCGGCTGCAAAAACACCTGCAGCCATTGCGCCTAAAAGGCAACGCTCAGGGGAGGAGCCATCATCGCTGCCAAGGGCACAGCCATCCAGCAAGCGACATAAGCAGGTGGATTCTGGAGTCATAAACAGACCTTACAGTGAGGTTGCAAGAAACACACTGGTGAGGGCTGTTCTTGACCGTAGTAACTGCGACGGAGCAATCGACAATGATAAATGGGGATTGATCTGTCAAAAGTTATTGGATATTTACCTGCAAGATACTGACATGAGTAAAGGGCATTCGCCACTATTCATGGACTCAGGCTGGTTTCAAGGACACGTGAAACTGGTCTCCTGCATGGACGAGCTATCAGCGTCCAAATTAAAGGATATCATCCTATCCCTAGGGGAAGTGTGGCCCGGCGCGAGACTGGAATTGGTCGCGGTCAGTGAGATACCTCGCAGACCGAGAGCAATTGCTATCATTCCGGCGGAACCACATGACCCAGCGAAGATCCTGGACATCTTCCGGAAAGGAAACCCGGACCTACCAACCAATGACTGGAAGGTAGTAAAGGTTTACGAACCGGTTGGTGCCCGTAGGAAGGCGATCGTGGTCCTTAATAAGGAGACGTTGTCCCTACTCCGGGAGAAGCAAGGTCTGGTGTACTACGGTTTTATGGGCATCAGACTACGCATCTACCGGGGTGACGACAAACCCGATCCCGAAACCCCTGCTGCAGTAGAGGGGTCGCAAGGGCTAGCGATTGGTAAAGAGGCCAATGCCAATTCGAAGGCCATAGTTGAACCGGCGAACTCAGCCGCTTCGGGATGTTCCCAAACAGACTCTTGTCTGATTGGGGACCTCCTGGACAGACTCGACTTCGTGGACGATGAAAACGCTCTCCTGGACCCAAATCCAGAAGACGCAGACATCGTTATCAATTATGACCCAGATATCTGAGGATGGCGAAGATAATACAAATTAATCTTCATCATTCGAAATCAGCCTCAGCGGCATTAACCAACCGACTCGTTGAGGGAGGAGTGGATATGGCGCTTATCCAAGAGCCGTGGACTGTCAACGGCAAAATACTTGGACTTGGCGCAAAAGGTTACAAATTATTGTATGTAAACAGTTCAGGTAACAATGACAAAAACATTAGATCCTGTATTATGGTTAAAACCAACTTAAATATCTTCATTCTATCTAATTTTAGCAATGAAGATACGGTAGCGGCGGCGTGGGAGACAGGGGAATCCACTATATGGATTCTTTCCTGCTACATGGCTCACGGCGGCACAGACCCACCTCCTGGTACAATGGTCCGGGATTTAGCCAAAGAGGCCAATAGACGCGGCACGCCTCTAATAATAGGTGTCGACGCCAACGCACATCATCGAATCTGGGGAAGCTCAGGTAATAATGAAAGGGGTGAGTGTATTTTTGATTTTATTATGGAAAATAACTTAGTAGTATCCAATCAGGGTTCAGAACCCACTTTCATAGTCTCCAACAGACAGGAGGTGTTAGACATAACTCTAGTCAGTGCGAGACACGCTCATCTGATACGTGAATGGAGGGTCTCTTCAGACTGCTCATTCTCTGATCATCGCTATTTGCTATTCACAGTCAACATATCAAATAGGCATTCGACATTATATGTTAATAGACGGAAGACGGACTGGGTGATGCAAAACCAAATCCTAACCGACTTAATTGCACGCCCATTGATTTAGCCGTGGACATGCTAACAAGTGCGTTCAAAGCAGCCACAGGCACATCCTGTAGGGCATCTGTACAGCGCCCGATAAGAAGGCTACCTTGGTGGTCTGGAGACATAGCAGAAACTAGGAAAAACTGCAGGAGACTTTTCAATGAAGCAAAAAGGACAGGAAATTGGTCACTCTACAAAGCTGCATTAAATAGATTCAAGAATGAAGTCAGGAACGCAAAACGCAAAACTTGGAGAGAATTCTGCAGTAATGTAGAAACTTACTCCGAGACTAGCAGAATGCGTAAAATCCTTGCGAAAAAGCCACCGATACCCAGCTACATCCAAAATAATGATGGAAACTGGACCACTAGCAGTATTGATTCCCTAAAGATTCTAATGGACACCCATTTTCCGGGATGTCAACCTTGTAGCGTTATGCCACGGGCGTATCCCTTACATGCTCAATCACATATATCCATCGACTTAACGGTGGAGAAAGTTAAATGGGCAATTAAAAGCTTCCATCCGTTCAAATCACCATGACCGGATGGCATTATCCCAGCGGATCTACAACATAACGTAGAACTTGTAATCCCATGGTTACTTACCATATATAAGGCCTGCCTCGTATGGTCATATATTCCAATCGCATGGACTAGAAGTAAAGTGATCTTTATTCCCAAGGGAGGAAAAGCATCACATACTAAAGCGAAGGATTTTAGACCCATAAGCTTAACTTCCTTCCTTCTAAAAACTCTTGAGAGAGTGTTGGATGTACACATTAGAACTTCCATAAACAGCTCTCTTATCTCAGTCTCTCAACACGCTTACACTAAGGGCAAATCCGTTGAGACCGCTTTACATTCGCTTGTAGGTTACATAGAGAAATCACTCGAGCATAAAAACTATACCTTGGCAGCCTTCATGGACATTGAAGGTGCCTTTAATAACATTGATCCAACGGTAATCATTCAGTCTCTCAGGGAGCTGGGGATTGACCGAGGGATTTATCGGCTCATTGAAAATCTGCTTCTATGCAGAACCATCACTTCCACCATGGGAGCAGCCACCATCACAAGGCAGGCCCACAGAGGTACACCTCAGGGTGGTGTGCTGTCACCACTACTGTGGAATGTGACAATCAACAATCTGCTTAGAAAATTGGAATCCTTGAGCATTAAAACCGTTGCATACGCAGATGATGTAGCGATAGCAATATCAGGATTTCACTTAGATACGATATCGCAAAGGCTAGAAACAGCACTAAATGAGGTTAATGCTTGGTGCTCTAGTTGCGGCCTGAGTGTCAACCCGACCAAAACGGAACTAGTACTCTTCACCAGGAGATACAAAGTTCCACAATTCATACCCCCGGCATTGAATGGTACTGTACTTACCATTTCGAAAAGTGCCAAATATCTAGGTGTTGTTCTAGATAGTAAACTCTCCTGGAGGGAAAATCTTCAGGTGAGGATAGAGAAAGCCGCTATGGCAATGTACATCTGTAGGAAAGCAATTGGCTCTACTTGGGGAATAAACCCCAAAGGAGTCGGTTGGATACTAGAGATGGTCATAAAACCTATCCTATTTTATGGGGTCTCGGTCTGGTGGAAAGCACTAGAATCAGCGGGAAACCAGACCCGTATAGAAGGTATTCTACGCAAAGCGGCACTTATGATAACAGGTGCCCTTAGATCCACGCCGACAAAGGCACTCTTCACTATGCTTTGTTGGCTTCCTGTGGACTTAATGGCTAGAAAACTGGCCCTACATACGGCCGTTAGGCTGAACGCAATAGGCGTATGGAACTATAGACCATGGGGTCACGCTAGCATCCTAAATACAGCAAACAATATACCTAAACCCATTGACTACTGCACAAACCCTACTTCAATAGGAATTTCAATATCTCTTTGACAGAAGGGTTCTCCCCAGTGGACAGAGCCGTGCAGGTTTTCACGGACGGCTCTATACGAAGGGGAAGAGTTGGAGGGGGGATATATATTCCAGATTTTGGAATTGAAATATCCTTCAGACTCCCGGACGAATGTAGCATATTACAGGCAGAAATATCCGCCATAAAAAGAGCAACACACTGGTTGAGTTATTATCGGATACACAATAGTAATATCCAGATAATAACGGACAGCCAACCCGCGATCAAAACCCTTGCAGGTGTATATTCTACATCATTACTTGTCCAAGAATGCCGCACAGTCCTGGATGAACTGGCGCAGCACGCAACCATCACACTATACTGGGTGCGTGGACACGGGACTACTTCAGGCAATATAGTTGCGGGTGAACTAGCAAAGAGAGGAACCCTACTCGGGGAAGTCGATGACAATCTCTGTGGGCTCCCTCTGTCGTCTTGCTGGAGACGCTTCGATACTGCCTTTCTTAATTCAGCTCAGGAAAGATGGCGTAATAAGCCTACCTGCGTTATATCGAGAATCCTTTGGCCTCGTCTAGATACTAAAAGAACCAGAAACCTCATTAGCTTTACCAGAAAGCATCTGAGGAATCTCATGGCCACACTTACAGGCCACTGCACTTTCGGAACCCACGCTAAACGTATGGGTCTCCCGTATAATAACTACTGTTACAGCTGCAATGATGAGGAAGAGGAGGAAAGCATTTCGCATCTTCTCTGCTTCTGTCCTGCTTTGGAGGATCTCCGTCTGCACTTCCTTGGCAGAATATCCTTCAATAGCTTGTCCGAGTTATCGGAAATAGGACTTAGAAACCTAAGTCTATACATTAGGAGCAGCGGCTGGTATGGCCGCTAGCCTTCACGGCATGTGTATGTACTAGGCCCTCTCCTTGTCCCACTTTTCACTTCTTCTCTACTCTATTCTCCATCTATATCCTCTCCATCTATATTCTCCCTATACTTCCGGTCTCCCCCCTTATTCTTATACTTTCAACTTACAGGCAGCACAAAGGGATCATCGTATTGGACCCAAGTGAGCTAGACTCCTATATTTTCATTCTTCACTAGCAGCCTGCTAACCTAACCTAACCTAACCTAGTTCATTAATTTGCCTCTCCTGTAAAAAACAGTTAACGGGACTAGTCTGGTTTTGCTCGCCAGCTCTTATAATATTCACCTGGTCTTTTATGTATAGATGTCAAATATCTCCATAGTTTTTTTGTTTGAAATTAAAAAAACGTTGTTTTAATTTTTATATATATTTACTCAAAAGTTTGTGAGGATTTTTTGTTTTAAGTAAAACTGAATTCCTTAAGATACATACTTTAGAGTAATAGTAACTATAATAAAAATATTTCCTATATCTAATATACATTTGTTTGAAGTTGGAGCAGCCTAGTAGTCACTCTTAAAAATATTTTGATATTAAATTTTTTCCTGCCGTAGGCTTTTTTCATAAACTTTTACATTTATTTTAGATAGAAAAATATGCCAAAATTTACTTTTTGTAAAAAAGAACTTTTTTATTGTTCAAAATGGTTCCTTAGGGCTTCAGCACCCACCTTTCTGTTCTTTGACTTTTTCATAATTCCGTTATTTACAAAACTACCGTTATTTTAGGTTGTTGAAGAAAATCAAAATTTTGACCATTAAATTGCCGGAATTCGATTAAATAATATATGGCAAATTTATACAAAATCCTTTGGCGAGTATATTCGCTGATTATATTAAATCATAGTAATTGCAAATACAGGGTATTTTGATAAATTTTTCAATAAAAATAAATTTTGCGCCATCTAGCGGCAATAGTTTGTGCTAACTAAATTTAACAATTTGAAAAGTAATTTAAATACCTTTTCTTAAATTCTTAAATGTGTTCTTGGAGATTGCGGGATGCCTCATCAAGGTTTTTATGCATACTCATACAGGCTGTATCATCGGCAAATGTAGAAGTGTGGATGGTATTGCTCACAAGCTTATCACAAGTATATATTAAATACAAAACTGGCCCCAGAATACTACCTTGTGGCACACCGGAAGATATAGCTTCTGGCACACTCGTGAATTCTCCTTCCACAACAGTGAACTTTCTTAATATAATTTTCCAAAAGCTTTTTAATGTTTATTGGTAGATATGTCTTCAATTTTAGAACTAGGCCTTCATGCCATACTTTATCAAATACCTGAGAAACATCAATAAAGAGAGCCGAACAATACTTCTTTTCCTCAAGTGTTCTTCTTACAACTTGGACCAATTTATCCGTTTGTTCAATGGTGCTATGCTGACTTCTCAAATCACATTGATGGTCCAGGATGCACCCATTATCAGCTAAAATTGTGGACAATTTAGTCATGAGCAGCTTTTCAAAAAGCTTTAAGTTTGTTGAAAGTAAGCTTATAGGCCTATATGACTCAGCCTTGGTGAGATCTTTGTCTGGTTTTTTTTAATAATTTTAAAAATAATTACCAAGATTCTTATTCCAATATGAGGCAAATTCATCAGCATCTTGTTACTAATGCCATCAATACCTGGAGCTTTCTTCGGGTCCAATTCAGCAATTACTTTTTGTAGTTCACGCATCTTAAACCTTAAGGGACGAGGGGTAGGTAGAGAGACTACACTCTGTAAATCGGCAGCACCCGCTCATGAATTGGGAGTGATTTTAAATGCTCAGAAAATAAGTTACCTTTCTCACAATCGCTTCTTGCCCAGCATCCGGTCGAAGTACACAGTGGTGATTTAAGATCAGCGGGTCTTTTAAGATTTCTAGCAGCGCGCCATAAAGAGTAATTAGATGTTGATGTTACATCAAGACCTTCTAAATACTTTTCCAGTAATGCAGTCTTTCCCGAGGATAGCAGCTCTTTGATTCGTTTAGTACATTCTTTAAGTCTTATTTTAATTAGGGGTGATCTGTGTTGTTGCCATTCTCTCCTAGCTCTCCTTTTTTACATGCTTGAGTCTTGACTTAATTAGAATTGCAGATCCACTGTTTGTTCTCCATATTGGGTCCTTTGAATAATATAGAGTGTAACCATTTATTTTGAAGCAGCTTCTCGAAGTCAAATGAGTTTCAGAGACCAACATTATGTCAATATTTTTTTCCATGAGGAAGTGTTCAAGTTCATTTTTATGTTGGCGAATGCCGCTTGCTTGTTTCTGGAAACATAGTTTTAACGTGTTCATGGTTTGTTGACTAATGCTTGAAGCAGAGTGCTAGTCATATTTGTTTTAAAGTTGTTTATAGTTAGCACCATATTCTCAATAGTAGCTTCAAGTTGAGTAAAGTTGAAGCTTGAGTTTGCGTTCGTTATATTATTTAGCGGTTAAACATTTTATAAGGGAATAAAACTGGTCTTAGCAGCATCGGCATAGGATACACGTGAAGTTACTGGTTGGCTAGTTTGAGGAAAAGTGGCGGAGTTAGCGATTGTTGATTGAGCTGGAGCTAAAGAAGGTTTTTGACCCATAGCCTGTCTAACGAAAGAATATACAGGGCATCCTCTGTAGTTAGCGGTTTCATTACCTCCAGAATTACTGCATTTTTTCTGCTTGATTTCTTGGCTTAATACAGCTAGATGTACCATGAAATTAACCGCAGATAACACAAACTGTAGGTAAATTGCAGTAAGTTTTTGTATGGCGATATTCTTGGCAATTATGGCACTGTACGGGACTTGAATGCTTACGTGGCTCTTCAACTGTGATTTTTCGGTGTAGAAGAAACTTTGCGCTATAAATTGGATGAATTTTATTTTTTTTAATTGTATGTCATTCGGTTCCAGTTCAACCCGAAATAGGGGTTGGGGGACCTTTTCTCTGTTAATTATATTAGTAAAATTTTTTACTTTAAATCCTAAATCAGAGTTCTTGTTGTACCTTCATAGTGAACAGACGTAATAGCGGAATTTTACTTATATACAAACTAAACAAAAAAAAAGCATACAAAAAATATTCGTAGTACATATTAACTTTGATAAATAAGCATTTTTTTTGCTTTGATAATATTTTTACATATTGAAATAACAAAAACAAAAAAAAAACCGTAAACAAAAACACATACAAACATACCCTTGAGGAATACTCTTTATGAGTACCCCAGAGGAAAAAAATAGTGAAGTGAGTTCTAACGGCAGAAATGCCTATTTTACTGTGAGTTTTGATGCTCATAATGATAACAATAAAAATAAAAAATCTGATAATAGACTTTTACTAACGGCAAAACCACAGTTTCGTCAGCGATCAACTTCGCTTTGTCCAATGCCTAGTACTTCTACATTTAACTCAGCGATATCATCCGCTTCGGGCTCGTGGTCAACAATTAAACAAGTTGTTACTGAAGACAACAGTAGTACAAAACCAAAGGTACAAGTAGGAATGGACAGATATATAACCATTTTAAAGCGCGGGCGAAGCCCAAATTCTACTAAAATTGGATCCGCCCCAAAGATGTCTAGGGATAACAGTAGATCTTCTATCAATCGTCAAAATCGTTTTTCATTATTGCAAGACAAAAACGACAAGCCCGCTGCATCATCGCAAAAGTCTTTTAAGCCACCACCTATTAATCTGAGAGAAAAAAATTCAAACGCGCTTCTAAAAAATCTACTGTCGACCATTGGTGAAAATACTTTTCACATCATTCCAATTAAACGAGGTAATATTGATGAAACTAAAATCCAAATATATGATGAAAAAGATTTCCGAAAAATTGTTAGTGAGTTTGAAAAAAATAAAACAAATTTTTATACATATCAACTTAAGAGTGCTAAAGGCCTACAAATAGTATTAAAGGGCATAGATTCATATGTTGAGCCTGAAGAAGTAAAATGTGCACTTATCGAACAAGGATTTAAAGTAAAAATTGTTACCAATATAATCAATAGAGAGAAGATTCCCCAGCCTCTATTTCGTGTTGAACTGGAGCCGAATGATATACAGTTAAAGAAAAATGAGACGCACCCAATTTATAGTCTAAAATACCTTTTACACCGAAAAATCACAGTTGAAGAGCCACGTAAGCGTTCAGGTCCCGTACAGTGCCATAATTGCCAAGAATATGGCCACACAAAAACCTACTGCAAATTACCTACAGTTTGTGTTATCTGCGGTGAATTGCATGGTACTGCTAACTGTACCAAGCCAAAAGTACAAGCTGAAAAAAAATGCAGTAATTGTGGAGAAAATCACACCGCTAATTACAGAGGATGCCGTGTATATTCTTTCGTTAAACAGGCTATGGGTCAAAAATCTAAATTAGCTCCAGTTCAATCAGCAAATGCTTACTCCGCCACTCTTCCTCAAACTAGCCAACTAGTTACTTCACGTGTATCGTATGCCGATGCTGCTAAGACTAGTTCTATTCCCACACAAAATGTTCCACCGCCAAGTAATTCAACGAATGCAAACTCTAGCTTTAACTTTAGTCGTCTTGAAGCTACTATTGAGAATCTGGTGCTAACTATAAACAACTTTACAACAAATATGACTAGCATGATGCAAGAAATGCTGAGAATGCAGAATACTCTGCTTCAAGCATTAGTCAACAAACCATGAACACGTTAAAACTATGTTTCTGGAACGCAAACGGCATTCGCCAACATAAAAATGAACTTGAGCACTTCCTCACGGAAAAAAATATTGATATAATGATGGTCTCTGAGACTCACTTGACTTCGAGAAGCTGCTTTAAAATAAATGGTTACACTCTATATGATTCAAAGGACCCGAGAGGGAGAGCATGCGGTGGATCAGCAATTCTAATTAAGTCAAGACTCAAGCACTATATCCTTGAGAACGTTAGTGAAGAATATATGCAAGCTACGAATATTTTCGTAGAAAATTTTTGTGCGAACTTCGTGATATCATCAATTTACTCACCTCCCAGATTTTCAGTTACCGAAGATCAGTATGAGAAGTTCTATAAATCGCTTGGATCTTGTTTCGTGGCAGCTGGTGACTACAATGCAAAACATACGTACTGGGGCTCGCGTCTTGTTACACCTAGAGGTAGAGCGTTGTTTAATACAATTTCAAAAATGGGCTTAGATGTCATTTCGAGTGGGGAGCCTACTTACTGGCCTACTGACGTAAGAAAAATTCCAGATGTTATAGATTTTGACGTCACGAAAAATATCCATAGGGACTTAATTCACGTAGAGGGCTCTGTAGATCTGTCCTCCGATCACTCTCCCACAATAGTTACAATTTTCAACCCACTAAGGAGTGATTTAACTAACTCATATGCGAAAACGATTAACAGGGTCAACTGGCTAGGATTCAAAAAATATATTAGTAGTCACTGCGTAGAAAACATTCAGCTAAGATCACCTGATGATATTGAATTTAATATTGCCAATCTTAACGAATATATTAAACAGGCTGCTGAACATGCCACTACTTCCTATCCGCAGACTGGCTTTAATAGAATTTATTCTACGGAAATTGAACGTCTTGTATGTGAAAAAAGGAGAGCTAGAAGAGAATGGCAACAACACCGATCACCCCTAAATAAAATCAGACTTAAAGAATGTACTAAACGACTCAAAGAGCTGCTATCGTCGGAAAAGACTGCATTACTGGAAAAGTATTTAGAAGGTCTTGATGTAACGTCAACATCTAATTACTCTTTATGGCGCGCTACTAGAAATCTTAAAAGACCCGTTGATCTCAAATCACCATTGCGTACTTCGACTGGAGGCTGGGCAAGAAGCGATAGTGAGAAAGGTAACTTATTTTCTGAGCATTTAAAATCTGTATTCCTCCCAATTCATGTACGGGTGCTGCCGATTTACCGAGTGTAGTCTCTCTACCCCCTCGTCCCTTAAGGTTTAAGATGCGTGAACTACAAAAAATAGTTGCTGAACTCGACCGTAAGAAAGCTCCAGGTATTGATGGCATTAGTGACAAGATGCTGATGAACTTGCCTCATATTGCAATAAGAATTTTGCTATTTATTTTTAATGCCATTTTACGAATGCAGTATTTTCCACATAACTGGAAACGTGCCAAGATTAAAATGATTCCAAAGCCAGGCAAAGATCTTACCAAGGCTGAGTCATATAGGCCTATAAGCTTACTTTCAACAATTTCAAAGCTTTTCAAAAAGCTGCTCATGACTAAATTGTCCACAATTTTAGCTGATACTGGGTGCATCCCGGACCATCAATTTGGCCTTAGAAGTCAGCATAGCACTATTGAGCAAACGCATAGATTGGTTCAAGTTATAAGGAGGACTTTTGAAGAAAAGAAGTATTGTTCTGCCCTTTTTATTGATGTTTCTCAGGCATTTGACAAAGTATGGCACAAAGGCCTAGTGTTAAAATTGAAGACATACCTACCAATAAATATACAAAAGCTTTTGGAAAGTTATATTGTTGATAGGAAATTTACCGTTGTGGAAGGAGACTTCATGAGTTTACCCGAATCTATATCTTCTGGTGTGCCACAGGGTAGTATTCTGGGGCCAGTCTTGTATCTAATATATACTTGTGATATGCCTGTGAGCAATAACATCCACACTTCTACATTTGCCGATGATACAGCCTGTTTGAGTATTCACAAAAATCCTGATGAGGCATCCCGCAATCTCCAAGCACACATTACCCAGCTTGAAATATGGTTGAACTTATGGAGAATTAAAGTCAATGAACAAGAGTGTGTTCATATAACGTTTACCCTAAGAAAAGATACCTGTTCCCCCATTCGAATCAACAATCAAAATATTCCTCAACATTCTCAAGTCAAATACCTTGGCATACACCTTGATCGAAGGCTTACATGGAAATATCATATTGACTCTAAGTTAACCCAAATGAAACTTAAATTGACTCAAATATATTGATTAATTGGCAGAAATTCAACACTCAGCCTAGACTGCAAACTTTTGATACACAAGTCGCTTTTGAAGCCAATATGGTGCTATGGAATTCAGCTGTGGGGCAGTGCTTCAGCTTCAAATGTCGAGAGAATCCAACGAAGGCAAAACA
Organism: Tachina lurida; assembly: GCA_944452675.1. Lineage (NCBI taxonomy): Eukaryota > Metazoa > Arthropoda > Insecta > Diptera > Tachinidae > Tachina > Tachina lurida. The sequence goes on along the minus strand of OX101753.1, from coordinate 94,172,403 downwards.
AAATTTTACGTTTGATAACATCTGCTCCATGGTACGTTAAAAATTCAAATATTCATCGTGATTTAAATATGCCACTAGTGAGTGAAGAAATTGCAAAATACGCAGGCAAATATTTAACTAAACTCGAGTCACATCCTAATCCGCTTGCCCGTAATATTTTGAGCTTTACTGGACACATCCGCTTAAAAAAGAGGGACACAAGGGCTCTTATACCCAACACTCCAGATGGGACTGCTTAAAAATACTTCTTTTTGATTATCACTACTTATGTATTATTTATAACTATCACTAAGCTTATGTCCGATATTGGTCGGGCCTAATAATTATATTTAGATTTAAGATTTGATTACTTATTGTTAGTTCATTTTTGAAGATACAATAAATAAATATGTATATGAAAAAAAAAAAAAAAAATCTGGTGTGCCACTGGGGCTAGGCTTGTATTTGATTTATACTTAGTCTAGACTGCAAACTTTTGATATACAAATCACTTTTGAAACCAATATGGTGCTACGGAATTCAGCTATGTGGCACTACTTCAGCTTTAAGTGTAGAGAGAATCCAACTACGGCAAAATAAAGCTTTACTGTTATTAACATCGGCTCCATGGTACATCAAAAATTCAAATATACATCATGATTTAAATATGCCACTAGTGGCTGAAGAAATTGCAAAATGCGCAGGCAAATATTTAACAAAACTCGAGTCACATACCAGAGATGGAAGTTTCCAAAACACTTAACTTTTTTCTGTTTATACCGCGCTTTTTGTGCTAGGCTAAGAAGTTTCCGAACCGCCCTTGTACTAATCCTCTTGCTCGCAATATCTTAAACTTTACTGGACACATCCGCTTAAAAAAGAGGGACTCAAGGGCTCTAATACTTGGCACCTCAAATGATACTTCTTAAAAATAATATTTATGTATTATTAATTACTATAACTAAGTTTATGTCGGATACTGGCCGGGCCTAATAATTATATTTAGATTTAAAATTTGAATACTTATTGTTAGTTCATATTTGAAGATACAATAAATAAATATGCAAATAGATACCAATTCCACCTTAATGCAATGCAACAATAAAAAATAGTTGATGCAACAAATTAACATTTCTTTTTTTGAGTGCAAATCATAAGGAGAGCGGTTAATTTCACAGAAAAAAATATATTCAAAATGCAACCAGCAGAACAAATTGTTCATAATTAATTTAAATTGAAATATATATTTAGTTAATATAAAAAATTAAGTTGTTGATACGACAAACACAGAAATTTTTTTCAATAAACTGAACTAACAACATTTTATGTTAGACTGGCGCAAAAACTCAAAAAAATTTTGAGTATATTTTTTATTAAAAATGTCAACTAAAGATATCGATGCTGCTTATTGTTGATATAACAAATTTAAAGTTTTCTAATCTATTAAATTACGCAACAAAATTATTTGTTAAATTATATCATATCATATCAATATGCACATGTAGAAGAACTCGTAGTTTGTGTGTATTCATTATTTGCTTATCTAATAACGATTTGCTCTTTAGCTGAGTGGTAAGTACGTCAGTCTATTAGTCAAGAGATTGCCGGTTCGATTCATCCCAAACAACTTAAAAATTTAACACAAAACCAAGTTCTAGAAAAAAATAATGAAAAACAAACCAAGAAACAACACATTAAAATTTGAAAAACAAATTCATTAAAAATTTTTGTTTTCTGTTAACAACTCAATTGTGAATAACACAATCATTTTAATTGGAAATAATTGAGTTGATTTTGTTTTCTTATGTTAATAATGCGTGTTTGTATTTACAAAAATCATTGCAAGTGCCTTTTTAAATAGTATTTTAATTGTATTCACAAATAAATTACTTGTATTTACAAATCTTTTTTTCTGTGTGACTTCAAAAAAATGTTTCTTATATATTCAATATATCTAGAAAAAAATCATGAAAAAACTTATGCCTGTAAGTTTTGGTTAAGCTCTAATGCGGTGGTTTTTAATATGTTTTTCCCAACGTGGGGGGGGTTTAGATTTTGGTTTCATGTAGATGGGGGTTGGGTCATAATGACCCATTTATTAAACTCGAGGTATTTTGTTATATGCATACGAATTTCAAATGTATTTTATTTCAAATTTTTCATAAAAATTTTTCCTAAAACGAATTTCAAATTCATTTTTATGAGTACAGGGGAAACCCCAAAACAGGCTTTTTCTAGCTTAAATATAATAATTAAACCTTTTTTTACAATATTTTAATGTCAATGACATTTTTGTAAATGTGACTATTTATTATTTATAAGACAATAAGAAAAAATCAGTTGGAAGAATCATCAATATTTTATCATAGTATTTCATATGCAAGATGCATAAAATACAAATGGGGTAAAATAGCTACGTTCACTGCGGGAATGGGTCATATTTACATTTTGTAACTTTTAGTACACTCAAAAAAGTTTTACATTAACTGTTTGTAGTTGTTTCAGAAGTTTACCGTAAAGTCAAACTTAAATGAAAATACAGTTGTCCTACGAAAAAAATTATATTTTAACTTTTTATGTATGTTGCTTAAAAAACAACTACAAAATTAAAATGATTTTTCGTGCAGTCAAAATGTTCATTTATTTTCAATTGTTAATAAATATTTCTAAAATATCTAACTTATAAACAAGTTAAATTTTTTTTAAAGAAAATAAATGATTTTTTCTTTTTTTTTTTACATATTGTGCTAGTTAAAAAATTAACATTAAAAAATAATTGAAAAACTCTCTTGATTCAAATGAAATGTAAGCGAAAGGGTTTTTAAATAACATTTTACTCGTTTCAAATGGTTTTTCATTTATTTTCCCTAATAATTTACCTACATAATATTTTGAGTGTACGTGTTACTCGAAGTATAATCGTCGTACGACTGATTTGAAATTAATAAAATTCAGAGAGATTCAATATATCCAGCTTGTGTTAAGGGCGTTGAGAAGAGAAGTGGAGTGTTAACATCACAATCAATTCGAAAAGTCACGGATAATATTGACCCATCTCTCCGACGCTGGGTTAAGGCAATGTCTTGAAAACCATATACAACAAATGCTATTTATAGTTGTTAATCACCAAGAGAGTGGCTTGCTGGACCAATATCAATAGTGCCAGATCAGTTTGGAAGTATATCCGTCCTTATGGCCTGAGTTATCCTGTGCCATAAGAATGATTTGTAGGTGGATCTTTGACAATATCATTGCTCAATGATTTCAAAAGCTCAGTTAAGAATAATCTGGTAAATGAGAGAGGTTCAGTTGCAGTATTGAGCGTGTTACAAATCCACTTGTTAGACAAATTTTTATATCGAACTCTGTGATCAAGTGCCAGCAAGAGTTTGCTGATTACTGTGAAGAGAACAAACCAGCCAGACGAGTTCACTATTCAATTTTGCCTCAACCCAATGCATGAGTCCCCCTTGCCAACCAGTGTTTATATTGGGTGAGTCACCACCTGCAAGCTTTCATCAATGATGTAATAACTTCAGCAGTTTTTGTTTTCGTTAAGTTCTTCTCTGGAATAAACTGGCAAATATACCTTCCACCTGGCTCACTACGAACTGAGTAATGCTTTTGTTTTAAAATACTTGGAAGCTGATGACTTGAGCTATCTTCATTTAACAAGAGGTTTGTTGAATCTTTGCGTCCATCAAAGAAGATACATTCAATATTGCCTGTTTTGCATCTTGTGCCTTCTTTACTTTATTATGATCAATTGCAAGTCTCTTATCTCCTTCTGTAATTAAGTAGGCATCCAAAAAATCAGTTGTTCTACTAGCAGCTATATCACGTAGACTGACAGCATACCTTATACTTTGCAATGCAATATTGCGAAATGTATTGTAAAGATTTGTTTTTTAAATTGAAGGGGCATACAATTATCGCATGGACTCTGCAAAGATTCTTCAGGTTCACCAGTTGGCTGCTCATTTCCGTTTAATTGTTACGCTATATCTGCTTTCTTTTTTTACTGATATTCTCAAATTCTTCTTAAATTATCTCTTTGCTTCTTCTGCTTTGTAGTTTTACTTCTGTTCTGTTTAGTTCTCGTGGTACCTTCATAGCGAACAGTCGAATAGCGGAATTTTACTTACTTACCAAACAAACAAAAATTATACAAAAAAAAAATATTAGTAGTACATATTATTCGTAATAGGTACGTACATACATACTGTCTTTAATAAATAAGCTTTATGCTTTGCTAATATTTTTTACATAGTAAAAATAACAAAAACAAAAAAACCGCAAAAAAACTTAAACAAGTGATATTGAGGAATACCTCAAAGTCAAACAAACAATCATAAATAACAAAAACAAAAAATACCGAAAATAAAAAAAAACATAAACGAATAACCCTTGAGGAATTCTTTGTATGAATTCCTCAAATACAGAAAAACTTGAAGGAAGTTCTAACGGCAGAAATGCTTATTTTACTGTGAGTTTTGAAACTCTGAATGAAAAAAATATAAAAAATAAATCTGATGAAAATCTTTTGTTAACGGCAACGCCAATTTTTCGTCAGCGATCAACTTCGCTTTGTCCAATGCCAAATATTAATGATGCATTAACATTACAGTTGCACAGTACTTCTTCATATAAGTCAGTAATATCATCCCCTTCAGGCTCGTGTTTATCACTTAACAAAGTTATCACTACAGATAACAGCGGCTCGAAACTCAAGGTACAAGTTGGAATGGACAGATATATAACCATAGTAAAGCGTGGGCGAAGCCCGAATTCTTCAAAAATCTCATCTGCTCCAAAAGTGTATAGGGATAACAGCGCAGCCTCAACTAATCGCCAAAACCGCTTTAAAATTTTTCAAGATGACAACGACTAACCCGAGGTATCCTCGAACAAAACATCCAAGCCGCCACCAATCTATTTGAGACAAAAAAATTCAAATGCCCTTATTAAAAAATTAATTTCGGTCATTGGTGAGAATAAATTTCACATTGTTCCAATAAAACGTGGCAACATCGATGAAACTAAAATCCAAATTTATGACGAAAAAGATTTCCGCAAAATGGTTACTGAATTTGAAAAAAGTAAAACAAGCTTCTACACATACTAGCTTAAGAGCGCTAAAGGCATGCAGATCGTATTGAAGGGCATATATTCTTATGTTGTGCCCGAAGAAATAAAAGATGCACTCGTCCTCCAGGGGTTCAAGGTAAAAAATGTGTCCAATATAATAAATAGAGAAAAGATTCCCCAACCCCTATTTCGTGTTGAACTAGAACCTAATGATATAAAATTGAAAAAAAAAAATGAGACGCATCCAATTTATAATTTAAAATACCTCCTGTACCGAAAAATCACAGCTTAAGAGCCACATAAGCGTTCAGGTCCTGTACAGTGCCATAATTGCCAAGAATATGGCCATACAAAAACATACTGAAATTTACCCTCTGTTTGTGTTGTGTGCGGCGAATTACACGGCACCGCTAGCTGCAACAAACCAAAAGATCAAAGTGATAAAAAATGCAGTAATTGTGGAGGTAATCACTCCGCTAACTACAGAGGTTGTCCTGTGTACTCTTTTGTAAAGAAGACTATGGTGCAAAAACCTAAATTAGCTCCAGCTCAATCAGCAAACGCTTACTCTGCGACTTTTCAGCAAATGAGCCAACCAGTTACTTCCCGTGTATCGTATGCAGATGCTGCTAACGCTAGTTCTATTCCGACACAAAATGTTTCACCGCAAAATAATTCAACAAATACAAACTCAAACTTTAATTTTAATCGCCTTGAAGCCACTATTGAAAATCATGTGCAAACTATAAACAATTTTACAACAAATATGACTAGCATGTTGCAAGAAATGTTGCGAATGCAGAATACTCTGCTTCAAGCAATACTTAATAAGCCATGAACACGTTAACAATATGTTTCTGGAACGCAAACGGCATTCGCCAACATAAAAATGAACTTGAGCACTTCCTCACGGAGAAAAATATTGATATAATGTTAGTATCTGAGACTCATTTGACTTCGAGAAGTCTTTTTAAAATTTATGGCTACACTATATATGATACAAAGGACCCTAGAGGAAGGGCTTGCGGTGGATCAGCAATTCTAATAAAGTCAAGACTCAAGCACTATGTTCTTGATAACATTTGTGAAGAATACCTACAAGCAACAAATATTGGCATTGAAAGTTTTTGTTCAAATTTCGTTATATCATCAATTTACTCCCCTCCCAGATTTTCAATCACTGAGAATCAATATGAGGATTTCTACAAATCCCTTGGACCTTATTTTGTAGCAGCTGGAGACTACAATGCGAAACATACGTTCTGGGGTTCGCGCCTTGTTACACCCAGAGGTCGAGCATTGTTCAACACTATTTCAAAAATGGGCTTGGATGTCATTTCGAGTGGGGAGCCCACTTATTGGCCTACTGACATACAAAAAAATGTTATAGATTTTGGAGTCATAAAAAATATCTCTAGGGATTTAATTCAAGTTCAAGCTTCTCTTGATCTCTCGTCCGATCACTCCCCGACGATCATCAGAATTTGTAGCCCATTAAAAAGTAACTTACCTGACCCATATGTGAAGATGATCAATCGTGTAAATTGGTTGGGGTTCAAAAAATATCTCAGCAGTCATTGTACGGAAAACATTACGCTTAGAACACCCGATGATATTGAATCGAACATTGCCAATCTCAGCGAGAATATTAAACAGGCTGCTGAACATGCCACTATCTCCCATCCGCAGATTGGGTTTAATAAAATTTATTCTACAGACATTGAACGTCTCGTACGTGAAAAAAGAAGGGCTAGAAGGGAATGGCAACAGCACATATCACCACAAAATAAAATCAGATTTAAAGAGTGCACTAAACGACTCCAAGAGTTGCTTGAATCTGAAAAAATTGCATCTCTTAAAAATTATCTGGAGGGTCTAGCTGTTACACCGGCGTCTAATTACTCCTTGTGGCGCGCTGCCAGAAAGCTTAAAACACCCGTTGAGTATAAGCCACCTCTACGCACATCTACAGGAGGTTGGGCAAGAAGCGATACTGAAAAAGGTAAAATATTTGCTGAGCACTTAAAATCCGTTTTTACGCCAAATATATGTACTGGTGTTGCTGATTTGCCGAATATAGTCGCTCTACCCCCTCAACACATAAAGTTTAAGACGCGTGATTTACAAAAATTAATTGCCGAACTCAACCCGAAGAAAGCTCCGGGTATTGATGGAATTAGTAATCAGATGCTGATGAACTTGCCTCGTATTGCAATGAGAATCCTGTTATTCATATTTAATGCTATTTTACGACTGGAGTATTATCCACACAACTGGAAACTTGCCAAGGTTAAAATGATTCCAAAGCCGGGCAATGATATAACCAAGGCTGAGTCATATAGGCCAATAAGTCTACTATCTACAATGTCAAAGCTTTTCGAAAAACTGCTCAAAACAAAATTGTCCCCAATTCTAATTAGTAGTGGGTGCATACCAGACCATCAATTTGGTTTTAGAAGTCAGCATAGCACCATTGAACAAACTCACAGATTGGTTCAATTTATAAGAAGAACTTTTGAGGGAAAAAAGTATTGTTCTGCGCTGTTTATTGACGTTTCCCAGGCATTTGATAAAGTGTGGCATGAAGGCCTAATATTAAAATTGAAGACTTACTTACCAATAAACATTTTAAATCTTTTGGAAAGTTACATTATTTCCCGTAAGTTCACTGTTGCGGAAGGAGACTTTACAAGTAGGCCTGAAACAATTTCATCTGGTGTGCCACAGGGGAGTATACTGGGACCAGTTTTATATTTAATTTATACTTGTGATATGCCTGTGAGCAGTAGTATCCATACTTCCACATTAGCCGACGATACAGCCTGCCTTAGTATGCATGAAAACCCTGATGAGGCATTCCGCAAACACATTAGCCAGATGGAGCTTTGGTTAAACTTATGGAGAATCAAGGTAAATGAACAAAAGTGTGTTCAAGTAACATTTACTTTACGAAGAGATACTTGTTCCCCCATTCGGATTAACAATCAAGTTGTTTCTCAACATTCACATGTGAAATATCTTGGTATACACCTTGATCGACGACTTACATGGAAACACCACATTGACTCTAAGTTAACTCAAATGAAACTTAAATTAACTCAGGTACATTGGCTGATTGGTCGAAATTCAACACTTAGCCTCGACTGTAAACTTTTAATATACAAGTCGCTTTTAAAGCAAATATGGTGCTACGGAATTCAACTATGGGGCACTGCTTCAGCTTCAAATGTAGAGAAAATTCAACGCAGGCAAAATAAAATTTTACGCATGATAACATCGGCTCCATGGTACATCAAAAATTCAAATATACATCGTGATTTGAATATGCCACTAGTGACTGAAGAAATTGCAAAATACGCTGGCAAATATTTAACAAAACTCGAGTCACATCCTAATCCGCTTGCCCGTAATATTTTGAATTTTACTGGACACATCCGCCTAAAAAAGAGGGACACAATGGCTCTTATTCACAGCACTCCAGATGGGACTTCTTGAAATTACTTTTATTTTTTTCCTTTTGATTATCACTACTTACATATAACTACTACTAAGCTTATGTCCGACATTGGTCGGGCCTAATTATATTTTTTAGATTTAAGATTTGAATACTTATTGTTAGTTCATATATGAAGATACAATAAATAAAAATCATGCATTAAAAATAGAAAAAAAAAATAAAACTTCTGTGGTCACGTGGATCTAAAATTCCAATTTCATGTTGTCCAGTAGATCCAACCTTCTCTCTTTGACCTTAATAAATACTAGCTCTTTGACGGGAATTTTCAAACTGTTATAACAAGAGCACGAGATGTGTACGTCATGTTTACAGATCCAAATGGACATGCACCTTCAAAGTCTGAACATAGCTTAATCTAATACCATGTTCACACTTATGTTTTTAAACATGTTTAAGACGAGTTTTCTAAAAACTAAACACAACTGTTTACATTACATTTGAGATGTTTAAGGTTGACTTTATGTCAATAAATTATTGTATTTTTAAGAAATTTCGAACAATTATTTTTATATGTACAGTAGTTCACGGATAAATGCGCCACGCTTAAGAGCGTTTCACGCTTAAATAGTTGTCAAAACCAACATTTTCCTCGATCTATTTAATTTGTGCACATATTTTTCTGTTAAATGAATCCCGCTTTACTGCGTTTCACTCATATATAGGTCGTATATTTCATAAAAATAAATTATTTATCATGCAGTCTTTCACGGTTAAATGCACAAACTGAATTTAAAATTGTCAACATTGGAAATTGTTTCTTTAAAAATTCCACACATTAAAATTAATAAACTAACCGAAAAAAACGCCAAAATGAAAAAAAATCAAGAAATTTGGCAAGCCTGTTTTATTTGTTTACAATCATTTTGTTTTCATCATAATGTCTACGAAGAAAGTGCAACTATCGTTGAAACAAAAACTTCAGATTTGTGCAGAAATTAAAGAAATTTCTAAAGACGAAATATGCAAAAAATACGGCTGTTCGCGATCAACTGTAAATCGAATTATTCAAAATGAAAAGGTATTGTTGGAAAAGTGTAAAACGAGTAACGTGCGCTCCAAAAGGGAGCGCAAAAGTAATTACCCCAAAATAGAACAGGCAGTTTCTCTTTGGTTTAACCAAATGCGGCAGTCTTGCGCAATTGTTTCAGGTACCATGGTTATGGAAAAGGCAAATCAGTTCGCAGTTCAAATGAACCAAAATTTTACCGCAAATACAGGCTGGCTATGGCGTTGGCAGAAACGTAATGGCATTACTTTAAAAAAAATACATGGAGAAGGCTCCTCCGCCGACAATGTGGGAGCTGGTGCATTTCAAGAGCTGCTTCCAAATATTTTAACAAATTACGAGCCGGAGAATGTGTTTAATGCAGACGAGTGTGGTTTGATGTTTAAAGCTTTGCCAATTTCAACTCTCACCAGCAAGAGGCAGCAAATTAAGGGATTTAAAAGCTGTAAGGAAAGAATAACTCTTACATTTATTTGCAATGCAACCGGTGATTACAAAAATGTGTTTGTAATAGGGAAACCAAAAAATCCTCGCTGCTTTAAGAATAAAACACTGCCACTCAAATATTTTTCACAACCGAAGGCCTGGATGACACAAGAAATATGGGCGAAAATCCTTTTTTCGTTCAATGAAAAATAAATCGTGCTTGGTGGCTGGTAAAACCAAGTTGCATTCAAAACTGTTTCAGAAAAGTAAGACATTGCGACACTGTTATTCACTGTTATTCACTGTTTTTTTATTACAGATTTTATTTTTAGTGCAAGTTTGATAACGGTTCTGGCAATCGAAGCGAACCACAAGAGGAACTAATTGAAATAGTTGAAGCATCGGAGGCTTATGAATCTTCACAAGAATATGAAAATTTTTTAACTTTTGATGATGATTTACCCTGCTTTGGCCAGCTAACCGATGAAGAAATAATTGCGGATATTAATCATGACGAAGTGCTTTTATCTAGTGAAGAAGAGGAAGCTGATGATCCTACAGAAGATTACTCTGTACTGAATGTTTTGAAGTCGGTTAATGTTCTTCGTAAGACTTTTATGCCAGATAATAAATTTATGCACGAATTAGACGAAATGGAAGAATACTTTTTGAAAAAAAAATCTGGAAACTTTATGCAGGCAAAAATAAGTGACTTTTTTAAAAAAATTTTAGATTAATTGCCAGTTTATAGAAACCATTTAAAAATTCTCGGCTGTCTATTTATATTGAAAACAAAAACAAATTTTGAGTGCTTTGTGAAATTGTTTTTTTTTTAGTTTTTAAGGTGTTTTGCTTGAATTGTTATGTTTTACTTTAAAATAATTTTATTTTTCGTTTTATTGAATGGAATAACAAATCGGAAAACGATGATCTCTAATACTTAAACATATTTTCGTTTTTTTTTGTAAGAATGAAAAGGGATAGAATTTGGTTGTGACGCACGCACTTTAGAGAGAATTTTGTTAAATGCGTTGATAATGCAAATAACCATGATTCTTTTAAATGCGCCGGTAACGCACATAACCGTGTTTTTTTAAAAGCGTTTATCGTTTAAATGCGTTGGGTTTTAGACATTTTCACAAACGCATTTATCCGTGAATTACTGTATTTGCTTTTTATTTTTAAACAAGAACTTTTTTTGTAAATAATAAAATTTTTTTTGAGTAATTGTTTTAAATAATTTTTTTCACGTGCCGTCATTAAATAACAACACAAAGTTGCCAGAGCTATGAAAAATGCGCTGAACATACTCCATATACGAGTTTATTGCAGTGTTTAAATTTAAAACACCGTTTTTGAGATGTTTAACCAAACAAATAAATGTATTGCAAAACATCTAAAAATCGTCGTGTTTAAGCTCTTAAATATGAATAAGGAGTTGAACACGTAAGCGTGAACTTAGTATAAAACTAGCAATTAAGTATTTCAGAGAGCTGGTTTAAAGCTCTAAAAGCCAATTTTTCCCTACTAGTGATATGTTTCTGGCTATTTCACCATTTTTTCTAGAACAGTGACTTTCGAATTTTAAATTGGTGCCACAAAAGAATTTTTTGGTAGTTCCTACTTTTCCAAAACTTTTTGATATATATCCTTTGCGACAAAAGCTGCTGTATAATGGCGGACATTCTGTGCTCGTTGCTGTCTAAGGCCCAATTCATACGAGGATTTAAAAATCTTGTTCTATTTTTGATTCTCTTTAAAAGTTGCTTCCAAAAACATTTTACATTCATACGATGATTTTTCCCATGTTTCTAGTTTTGATTTTTTTTCTTCCAAAAATTGTATCAGTGTTGCCATTAGATTTTAAAAAAATTCGTTTTTTCCCTACATGTTAAAAAATTTGTGAGTAACTTAAAACTTGACATATGTTTGTATATATGTAATTCCTTTGTATTAAATTATTCAAAGTGACTACTTCTGCCTTCGAAATTAATGCATACTTTTCTATATCTATATCAGAAATTATCTTATAATACAAATATAAAACATATCTATATTTGGGTTTTCTCCAATCATGGATTTTATTAAGATTTAATTTAAATAGTTGTAAGTAAAATCCTTAATTATTAAATCATTGTTTAATAGATGCTCATTTCCTATTTCCTGTGGTGCTTGCCATTAGAAGAATAGAGGGAAGATCCTATCCAAATACAGGCACTGCGACACCAAAATAATTAAATAAAAGTCTATGTAATTACGAGCAAAAACAAATTTTTAAACAGAGTAAAAATATATTTTGCGTATAGCTATTTTTACATTTATGCACAAAAAATGCAATATAAGAATTAGGGATGGGCAAATGAATAAAATGTATCGATATATATCGTATCGATATTTTTGAACAGTATCGATATATATTTTTTGAAAACATCGATATTTCGATATATCGATATTTTTGCCTACAAATGTTGCCAAAATATTCTAAATCTAAAATAAATACGCATACTAAATAACAGTAGCCTAATTCAATTCATAAGAATTTAAGAAACAAATACAGTTCGAAAAATAATAATGAACTAAAATTAATAGTCATTGGCTTGTGGCAAAAATCAAAAATAAAAAAATATACTTAATAGTAACAAACCAAAAAAGTTTGTCTTAAGTAGAACAAAAATAAGCAAATTAACAAACATGTGCATAGTTAGTAAGGAACAAACGACAATGGTAAGACTGTTGTAATATATATGGAAGATGGTAAATTGTTGAGCCTTCATTACCAAGCATATATATGAGCAAATTTAAAAATGCAATAAATCAAACCAATTCACATATTCCATTTGCAATAAAGTTTCGTATGTAGGGCAGACATCTACATCAACTGACACCACACACGGTGGACCAAAACACAGAAGAACGCTGATGAGGAAGGTTTAGTGGCCTTCGAAAACGGCTGGCTGTTCCGTTCAACTATGTGTTGTTGTCAGAATATTTACAACTAACTTGATGTTATTTGTTCATTAATAATTATCACATGTAATTTGGCTTAAAAAGCGTTACGAACAGTAGCCTAATTCAATTCATAAGAATTTAAGAAACAAATACAGTTCGAAAAATAATAATTAATTAAATACCTTTTTATTAAAAAAAATTTTTGTAAATCGGTTGAAAAATAATTAAATGAGAAAGAGAAGAGCTACAAAATAATTAAATGGTTTCAAAATTATATTAAAATAATTACAAATTTCATACATTTTTAAACGTTTTTTTTTAAATAAAATGCAAAGAAAAAAATAAAATAGGCCTTAATGTTTTTTGCACGGCACACATTGGGCTAAATATTATGCCTTGAAATTTAACATAGTTGTTGACAACTATAATATCTAAGCTTCTGCTGTGGTGCTTGAAGATTACGTTCCTGCTTCAAAAGTTATATATGAATGAAGGTGAAAAAAACGAATTAGTTTAAATTTTTTCGCTTTTTTTAATTTTCAAAATTTTCTTGTAAACGAAAAATGCGATTGTCACGCACCACCTCAGAATTTTAGAACTTGAAATCATTAACAACTGTGTTGAATGGCAAGACATAATATTCAGCCCAATTTGTGCCGCGTTAAATGTTAGCAGTAGTATTATCTTGCTTCCAAGTTTTGTTGTTGTCATTTATTTTTTCCCAGTGTATTGTTCCAACAATATCCGTAACTAGAAGATTACTACCCAAACTAACTGAATAAAAAATAAAAACATTAATTTTGTAGCTGTTAACATAAATATTGCGTTAAAGTCATAAAAACTAAAAAAATTCAAGTTTTAATGGACACCCTAAATTTCTGTTATTAGGGAAACTCTAATTACCAATTAAGGTAGCTGACTCTGCCCCCAAAGCACAAAAAATTATTCGGCATTCATAGCTTGAAAATAAAAAGTAAATTTTTTTGGCATATTGCTAATTTTAGAACACCTTGCCTTGAAACTTATCCGGCAGTTCAGCTTAGGTAATGATAGTTTTTTTTTGTTTAGCCAGCTTGCTTTTTATACCCTTTACCAAAAATGGAAAAGGGTATATATAGGTTTGTCCAGATTTTTGTAATTTCTACAATATTCATTTGCGGCCAAAAAAAGTTAGTTATTATGGATCCTTATGACTAGGAGATAAAAAAAAGACATGTCCGTCTGTCCGTCTGTCTGTACGGATTTTGTATGGGAGGCTTGAAATGCGTTTTTTGAAGCTCCCAAGCAAGTTAGAGAGCTCGGAGTTGGACTAAAACGACCGCGCTTGTCTTAGCACAATTCCTTATATAAATCAGCAAAAATGAATAATCGGTTCTCCCGAGGTTCTATATATATAGTTTTATCATACGTTTTGAAAATTGTATGAAAAAACTACCGTGCATAGAACCAAGAATAATCAAATTTCTAATTAACCCCTGCTTACTTTTGGTATTTATTTGCTGTAGTTAAACATTTTCTCTAAAATGCTTTATTTCATATTAAACCCCTTTTTGTCAGCTCTGCATAGACATTGTTCTTTTTCATTTTTTTTATACAATGATAATTTTGCTTGGCACATTCTTATTCCTGGAAATGCAAACGAATGTGTTTGCATAGAATTTGTAGTGTCATGAAAAAAAAACTATAGGTATACTATAAGCATTCGCACATGCATACATACATACATACATATGCATAAGAGTTTTTGTATTTTGTGTTGAATCGAGCAACTACAACAACAACAATATGCTACCAATTGTATGGAAAGAATAATATTCAGTTTTTTGTTGTAAAAACTGAGAATTATTTTATATACATACATACATACATACATACATACATAGCTACATATGAATGTATGCAAATACTTATAAAGTTTTGTATTAAAGAATGCACTTGTTCATGATATATGTACATACATACATATGTACATTAGCTATAGTCTTGTGTAGTTCATGAACGAACTAGTTCAAATGAACGATTCAGTACTTTGAACTATGTGAACTAGTTCAATTGTTTTACGATCTCTAGTTCAATTTTTGAACTAGTTCAATTTTTGAACTAAGAACTAAGACACAAAATGAACTAACACAGAGGATATGAACTAAATGTTTTCAATGTTTTGCTTTACTGTTTGTGTGCTTTGCTTCTATACTCATCCATATGTATGTATGTATGCATGTATATTTAGTTCTTTTTATCGATGGCTACTACCACAAATGCAATAAACAAGAAAACACAAGTAAACACTTAAAAATATTTTAAATTTTGAAATATTTAAAGGTTTTCACACTAAATATGTTTTATAAACTCATAATAAAGCAAATTTATTATTAATTAATTAGTTTTCGTAGTTTTTCACATAATCTGTGTTTTAAATTTTTCCAAAGACCACACAAACATACATATGCATGTAGAATTGTAGATGTAAAATCATTGAACTAAAAAGACCTAACCAATTCATTGAACTAAAAAGACCGATTGAACTAAATGAACGAACTAGTTCATTTATAAATAATGAACTAAAATGACCGGTCACTGAAATGAACTAAATGGCACAACTCTAATTAGCTATATGGGAATTCTTAGTAAGGAGATTTTGACTTCCAAGAACCCCTCATTTTGTGAGGTTTGGTAAAAAAATATTCGAGCCAAAAAATGGTGGCGGTCAGAGGGAGGCAAAGGGCTCCGCATCGTGCTCAAAGTTGAGGGTAAAAGCAAAAAAACGTACAAAAAATCATATAACTTTCCGGGGGTCACTTCTACAAAGGTCAAATGTATGACGAGCACCAATTAATTTTCTTTGCCCAACATTTTTTAAAACACACCGACCACCTAACTCCTTTCCTTAAGGAGGCTCCCATACAAAGGGGAAATTTTTATAAAATTTACTCGCAGGGCTCTAACTGTCCCTAGGCTGTACCTATCGAAGTCAAATGTATGACTCACCTCCAATATTTTTTCATTACAAAGATTTTCTCTGATTATACTTATCATCTATCTTCAACCATTAAGGTGGTCCCCATACAAAAAAATAGTTTTTTTTAATAATTTTTTTAAGAAATCCGCTTTTATGTTGCCTCCTAGGGGGGTAAAATGTAAGACCGACCCACAGTAATTTTTTACCTTCAACATTTCCTCCGAACATACCTATATCCTATCTCGACTCATTAAGGGGGCTCCCATACAAAGGCGAAATTTGTACAAAATGTACTCGCAGGGCTCTAATTGTCCCTGGCGCGTTCCTATCGAAGTCAAATGTATACTAAACTCCAATATTTTTTCAATACAAATATTTTCTCTGAATATACTTATCGTCTATCTTCAACCATTAAGGTGGTGCCCATACAAAAAAATAGTTTTTTTAATAATTTTTTTTAAGAAATCCGCTTTTTCCGCTTTTATGTTGCCTCGTAGGGGGGTAAAATGTAAGACCGACCCACAGTAATTTTTTATCTTCAACATTTCCTCCGAACATACCTATATCCTACCTCGACTCATTAAGGGGGCTTCCATACAAAGGCGGAATTTGTACAAAATGTACTCGCAGGGCTCTAATTGTCCCTGGCGCGTTCCTATCGAAGTCAAATGTATGTCCGACCTCCAATATTTTTTCAACACAAAGATTTTCTGTCAACATGCTTACATCTGTCTTCAACCACTAAGGTGGTCCCATACAAAAAAAAAAGAATTCTTTGTCAAATAACTAATTTATTTTTGGCATGTGTTGGATACATTTTTTTATTCTGGGCAACGACTTGAAGTAAAAATATTTTTTCTTCTTCGTCGCAGCATAACGCACTGCTATAATCTTCTATTAATTTTACGCCTCTTTCGGCAGCGTCGTTGACAACATGGAGTTTTTGCAATATCTTTAGCAACCCAGAGGCGACTACAAGGAATTTCTTCCAATGGTGTTACTGTTTCTAGGTGAAGGTATAAAAAAGTTTCACTTCGCACCACCAGGACCCATCAGTCATGCTCGTTGGATGGTGAAAGGGATATACTGCATTAACATTTTCTTATTTCGAGAATATCTGGGTTTAACCAAGAATGAGGAGTCCGCGAGGTCAGTATATTCATCGTCACACTTTATGTAAGAGCTTGGTTTAGTGCGACTAAGGCCATCGAAGCTCCAAATAACGATTTGAGCTTTTTAAAGACCATTTCTCATTATGATACAATTGATAACACAGTTTCGCAGCGTTTGGTGAAGAAATTGTGTGGACATCTCTGGTACCTTAGTGATGAACCTGTTGCTATCGCATTACTTGACCAGAATGTTACCTGTGACATCAAAAGGAAAATGGCAAATGATATTCGTATTTTTGTAGAAGATAGAGAAAAATATGAGGAAGAGTTGTCCAACGAAGAGGTGGACGAATCATCAAACGAAGACACCGGCAAAAGACGACAAAATAAAAAGCGGCGCCAGTGAAGAGAAAGGTAGTTCTCGCCTAGTCATTGGGTTCACAGGTGTGAAGCGAATTACCTTAGCTCTCACAGAAGTACTACAAAAAGTAATGAAGGATTTGAGCCATTATGTAACACATGGGACAGCAAACTTTTTTCCACGCTTCGGATTACCAACAACTTTTTTAAATAGCGATCCAGAAACCAGGGAACAACGTGAAGACTATAAGCAAGCGCTAAAGATATTGCAAAAACTCCATGTTGTCAATGACGCTGCCGAAAGAGGCGTAAAATTAATAGAAGATTATAGCAGTGCGTTATGCAGCGACGAAGAAATAAAAATATTTTTACTGCAAGTCGTTGCCCAAAATAAAAAATTTTATCCAACACATGCCAAAAGTAAATTAGTTATTTGGCAAGGAATTCTTTTTTTTTTTTGTATGGGCACCACCTTAATGGTTGAAGATAGACGGTAAGTATGTTGAGAGAAAATATTTGTATTGAAAAAATATTGGAGTTCAGTCATACATTTGACTTCGATAGGTACGCCCTAGGGGCAGTTAGAGCCCTGCGAGTAAATTTTGTACAAATTCCGCCTTTGTATGGAAGCCCCCTTAATGAGTCGAGATAGGGCATAGGTATGTTTGGAGGAAATGTTGAAAATAAAAAATTACTGTAGGCTGGTCTTACATTTTACCCCCCTACGAGGCAACATAAAAGCGGAAAAAGCGGATTTCTTAAAAAAAATTATTAAAACAACTATTTTTTTGTATGGGCACCACCTTAATGGTTGAAGATAGACGGTAAGTATGTTGAGAGAAAATATTTGTATTGAAAAAATATTGGAGTTCAGTCATACATTTGACTTCGATAGGTACGCCCTAGGGGCAGTTAGAGCCCTGCGAGTAAATTTTGTACAAATTCCGCCTTTGTATGGAAGCCGCCTTAATGAGTCGAGATAGGGCATAGGTATGTTCGGAGGAAATGTTGAAGATAAAAAATTACTGTGGGTCGGTTTTACATTTTACCCCCCTACGAGGCAACATAAAAGCGGCATTAAAGCGGAAAAAGCGAATTTCTTAAAAAAAATTATTAAAAAAACTATTTTTTTGTTTGGGCACCACCTTAATGGTTGAAGATAGACGATAAGTATATTCAGAGAAAATATTTTTATTGAAAAAATATTGGAGTTCAGTATACATTTGACTTCGATAGGAACGCGCCAGGGACAATTAGAGCCCTGCGAGTAAATTTTGTACAAATTCCGCCTTTGTATGGGAGCCCCCTTAATGAGTCGAGATAGGATATAGGTATGTTCGGAGGAAATGTTGAAAATAAAAAATTACTGTGGGTCGGTCTTACATTTTACCCCCTAGGAGGCAACATAAAAGCGGAAAAAGCGGATTTCTTAAAAAAAAAAATTATTAGAAAAACTATTTTTTTGTATGGGGACCACCTTAATGGTTGAAGATAGACGATAAGTATGTTCAGAGAAAATATTTGTATTGAAAAAATATTGGAGTTTATTATACATTTGACCTCGATAGGAACGCGCCAGGGGCAATTAGAGCCCTGCGAGTAAATTTTGTACAAATTCCGCCTTTGTATGGGAGCCCCCTTAATGAGTCGAGATAGGATATAGGTATGTTTGGAGGAAATGTTGAAAAAAAAAATTACTGTAGGCCGGTCTTACATTTTACCCCCCTACGAGGCAACATAAAAGCGGAAAAAGCGGATTTCTTAAAAAAAATTATTAAAAAAACTATTTTTTTGTATGGGGACCACCTTAATGGTTGAAGATAGACGATAAGTATGTTCAGAAAAAATCTTTGTAATGAAAAAATATAGAAGGTCATACATACATCTGACATCGATAGGTACGCCCTAGGGACAGTTAGAGCCCTGCGAGTAAATTTTATAAAAATTTTCCCTTTGTGTGGGAGCCCCCTTAAGAAGAAGAGCTAGGTGGCCGGTGTGTTTAAAAAAGATGTTGGGCGGAGAAAATTAATGGGTGCTCGTCATACATTTGACCCTGGTAGCGGTGACCCCGGGAAAGTTATATGATTTTTTGTAGTTTTTTTTTGCTTTTACCTTCAACTTTGAGCACGATGCGGAGCCCTTTGCCCCCATCTGACCGCCACTATTTTTTGGCTCGAATATTTTTTTTTTGAAACCTCACAAAATGAGTGGTTCTTGCAAGTCGAAATTGAAAAATCGTAAAAAACGCCATACCTAATGTACATATGTATATTGAAATAAATACCCAGCAAAAAGGGGATGTAAAAACGGATTTAAATTATCATCACATTGCTACATTTTCATATAATAAGTTTTATTTCCAATTCAAAACAAGAGTACAGTAGTGCATTGGTAGACATTGTGCTTTGAGATTGAGAACAGCATGGTTCGTATCTTTCGAAAAAATTTTATTTATTTTTTGTTTTGTATTTACGTGAAATATTTTCATTAAATAAGTTTTATCTCTAAAGAATAGCAAGAGTACAGTAGCTCAGTGGTAGAGAGTGTGCCTTGAGAGTGAGAACAGCGCGGTTCGTATCCTGCGACAAAAATTTTTATTTATTTTTTTGTTTTGTATTTAGTGACACGATCGGATAGGGAACTTTCAAGGGTTTCAATTCATTAATTTTAATGGATATCAAAGTAGGTATTTAAATTCTCGCACAAATACATGATCTCCAATGACAAGCTAATGTAAAAATCATGTATCATAGTTCACATACATCGAACCAATGCGTCATCTTTTGAACCCATGATTCAACACATGATTTATCTTTTTTTTTTTTTTTTGCTGGGTTGGTAATAAGTTGAAATAATATTCAACGAAAAAGGCATGCAATAACAGAATTAAATTATCATATTGATACATTTTCATAAAACAAATTTTATCTCTAACTATTAATAAGAATTAATACGACAGGTAGAGGAGAGTATGCCTCAACAGTCAGAAAATCACGGTTCGTATCCTGGCTGCGTTGGTATTTTTTTTTTACGTGAAAAACGTAATCGTTTTTGTAAGTTTCGTAAGAATTGACATTGCACATACATACATACCCAGCAAAAAATAAATGAACGCGTTCAAAATGAAATACTGTTTCATGCTTTCTTGAGCATTTGTTTCTTCGAATGCATTCTGGATATCACTGCAAATCGTAAATAATGCTATAGTTTTTGAACTCATTAAAAACGGATGCAAAAACGGAATTAAATCATCACATTTTCATATAACAAGTCTTATCTCCAGTGAATGACAAGAGTACAGCAGCTCAGTGATAGAGAGTGTGCTTTGAGAGTGAGAACAGCGCGGTTCGTATCCTGCGACAAAGGTTTTTATTTATTTTTTTGTTTTGTATTTACGTGACACATTTTCATAAAGTAAGTTTTATCGCCAAGAAATAACCAGAGTACGGTAGCTCAGTGGTAGAGAGCGTGCCTTTAGAGTGAGAAGAGCAAGGTTCGTATCCTGCGACAAAAGTTTTTATTTATTTATTTTTTTTTTTGTATTGACAAGCTAATGTAAAAATCATGCATGTTTCACCTAAATCGAACCAATGCGTCATCACTTGAACCCATTATTCAACACATGATTTGTCATGTTTTTTTTGCTGGGTATATACATAGATATGTACATACCCAGCAAAAAAGACATGCAAAAGAAATAGTTAATGCATGGCTTCTACTGAAAATTCAATTTAGTTCAGAAAGCATTATTTTAAAATCATGCTTTCTGACTGTTCAAAATGTGTGGTTGAAGTCTACTGACGATATGTTACAGCAACAATGAAATGCATATAGACATCGCTGAACCACCAGCAAATAAATTTAAAATTAAAATAAACTTATGACAATATGTCGAATAATAAATTTCTTAAAATTTAGAAAGAAATAAATTTGTACTAGAGTAATTAAAACCAGAAAAATATTTTGTATTTTAGGAAGATCATTACTCAAGCAAATTCTTTAGTCGAAAAAAAACCGAGAGGTCACTTACTAAAAATTGCACTATCACAAAAAGTTATAAATTTGATCAGAAAACAAATATGTATGTATGTACTAATGTGTGTATCTGTATACTACATATATATACGTTGGTAAAGGGTATATAATATTCGACACAGCCGAATATAGCACTCTTACTTGTTTATTTTATTTTTTATTAGTAAACATTTAAAATCAAAAGGGAGTTTTATATTGAAATAATTTTATTCTTAATTATGGAAAACAATCGCTACTTCTTTTGTAATAAACTCATTTGAATTACTCTTGAAACCTTACACGTCTATAAAAATTATATTATTTGCCATATTGCTTAATTTATAAGACTTTTGGAATTTGTCCTTTGATGTGTACATATTCTTTTATATGATCATGAATAAGAATGCAGTAAGTTGATGGCTTTGCTTACTGATTCAAATTAAAATTTTATTCTATTGGCCCACTATTGAATAAAAGGAGCTTTTATCTTAAATTATGCTATAGTTAGAATCGCTTGAGATTCTTTTATATAATAGCTTTGTTGGAATCTTAGATACATATAATATAGAAGCGCATAACGTTTATATTTAATTTTTATGTTATGATGCATGGATAAGAGACTGAATTTAAATGTACTTTTAAAATAACAGAAAACGAAATCGTTTTCTTACAATTTAGGTCTGGCCTCTCAATGGTTCCTCTAGTAAAGAAGTTGACTTTGTATGTCAGCATTTCTGTCTACTCTTTGTCAGCGTTATGGGTTATGAAATTTTAAAATTTTATTTCCTCAAATTGTGTGACTTCATACTGATAATATCTTTACATTAATAAGGTACAAGTATATGTTTAGTAGGAATTCACGTTGTACCTTCATAGTGAACAGATGTCTAAGCGGTGTTTTTTTACATACATACTAAAAAGAAAAAAAATACAAAAAAATATTTGTAATACATATTGGTTTTAATAAATAAGCTTTATTTTATTTATTTATTATTATTTATTTATTTTTATTTATTTAACAAAAACAAAAAAACCGCAAACAAAAAAAACAAACAAAGTGCCCTTGAGGAATGCTCTATTTGAGTACCTCAAAGGAAAACAATTGTGAAGGTAGTTCTAACGGCAGAAATGCCTATTTTACTGTGAGTTCTGAAACTCTTAACGAAAACATTAAACATAAAAAATCTGATTATAGACTTGCTGTGAGTTCTGAAGGTCTTGTTGAAAACTATAAAAACAAAAAATCTGATGAAAGACTTTTCCGAACTGCAAAGTCACATTTTCGTTAGCGATAAGCTTCGCTTTGTCCAATGCCAACTAGTGATTCGTTAGCACTAACGTTGCCTTGTACTTCGTCATATAAGGAAGTGACATCATTCGCTTCGGGCTGTTATTCATCACTAAACCCAGTTATCACAACAGATAACAGTAGCCCAAAACCAAAGGTACAAGTAGGAATGGACAGATATATAACTGTTTTAAAGCGCGGGCGAAGCCCAAATTCTACTAAAATTGCTTCTGCTTCAAAGATGTCTAGGGATAACAGCGCATCATCTACCAATCGTCAAAATCGTTTTTCAGTATTGCAAGTCAATGATGAAGAGCCCGTTGCATCATCGCAAAAGTCTTATAAGCCACCACCTATCTATCTGAGAGAAAAGAAAATTCTAACGCGCTTTAAAAAAAAAACTACTGTCGACCATTGGTGAAAACACTTTTCACATTTTTCCAATTAAACGAGGCAATATTGATGAAACTAAAATCCAAATATATTGAGAAAACGATTTCCGAAAAATTGGTAATGAATTTAAAAACAGACAAATTTTTACACATACCAACTTAAAAGAGTGCTAAAGGCCTACAGATCGTATTAAAGGGCATAGTGTCATATGTTGAGCCCCAAGAAGTAAAATGTGCACATATCGACAGAGGATTTAAAGTAAAAAATTTTACTAATATAATTAACAGAGAAAAGGTCCCCAACCCCTATTTCGGGTTGAACTGGAACCGAATGACATACAATTAAAAAAAATAAAATTCATCCAATTTATAGCGCAAAGTTTCTCCTACACCGAAAAATCACAGTTGAAGAGCCACGTAAGCATTCAAGTCCCGTACAGTGCCATAATTGCCAAGAATATCGCCATACAAAAACTTACTGCAATTTACCTACAGTTTGTGTTATCTGCGGTTAATTTCATGGTACATCTAGCTGTACTAAGCCAAGAAATCAAGCAGAAAAAAATGCAGTAATTCTGGAGGTAATGAAACCGCTAACTACAGAGGATGCCCTGTATATTCTTTCGTTAGACAGGCTATGGGTCAAAAACCTACTTTAGCTCCAGCTCAATCAACAATCGCTAACTCCGCCACTTTTCCTCAAACTAGCCAACCAGTAACTTCACGTGTATCCTATGCCGATGCTGCTAAGACCAGTTTTATTCCCACATAAAATGTTTAACCGCTAAATAATATAACGAACGCAAACTCAAGCTTCAACTTTACTCAACTTGAAGCTACTATTGAGAATATGGTGCTAACTATAAACAACTTTAAAACAAATATGACTAGCACTCTGCTTCAAGCATTAGTCAACAAACCATGAACACGTTAAAACTATGTTTCTGGAATGCAAGCGGCATTCGCCAACATAAAAATGAACTTGAACACTTCCTCATGGAAAAAAATATTGATATAATGTTGGTCTCTGAGACTCATTTGACTTCGAGAAGCTGCTTCAAAATAAATGGTTACACTCTATATGATTCAAAGGACCCAATATGGAGAACAAACAGTGGATCAGCAATTATAATTAAGTCAAGACTCAAGCATGTAAAAAAGGAGAGCTAGGAGAGAATGGCAACAACACAGATCACCCCTTATTAAAATAAGACTAAAAGACTCAAAGAACTGCTATCCTCGGAAAAGACTGCATTACTGGAAAAGTATTTAGAAGGTCTTGATGTAACATCAACATCTAATTACTCTTTATGGCGCGCTGCTAGAAATCTTATAAGACCCGCTGATCTTAAATCACCACTGCGTACTTCGACCGGAGGCTGGGCAAGAAGCGATTGTGAGAAAGGTAACTTGTTTTCTGAGCATTTAAAATCACTCCCAATTCATGAGCGGGTGCTGCCGATTTACCGAGTGTAGTCTCTCTACCTACCCCTCGTCCCTTAAGGTTTAAGATGCGTGAACTACAAAAAGTTATTGCTGAATTGGACCCGAATACCTGGAGAAAGCTCCAGGTATTGATGGCATTAGTAACAAGATGCTGATGAATTTGCCTCATATTGGAACAAGAATCTTGGTAATTATTTTTAAAAGTATTAAAAAAACCAGACAAAGATCTCACCAAGGCTGAGTCATATAGGCCTATAAGCTTACTTTCAACAAACTTAAAGCTTTTTGAAAAGCTGTTAATGACTAAATTGTCCACAATTTTAGCTGATAATGGGTGCATCCCGGACCATCAATGTGATTTGAGAAGTCAGCATAGCACCATTGAACAAACGGATAAATTGGTCCAAGTTGTAAGAAGAACATTTGACGAAAAGAAGTATTGTTCGGCTCTCTTTATTGATGTTTCTCAGGTATTTGATAAAGTATGGCACGAAGGCCTAGTTCCAAAATTGAAGACATACCTACCAATAAACATTCAAAAGCTTTTGGAAAATTATATTAAGAAAGTTCACTGTTGTGGAAGGAGAATTCACGAGTGTGCCAGAATCTATATCTTCCGGTGTGCCACAAGGTAGTATTCTGGGGCCAGTTTTGTATTTAATATATACTTGTGATATGCTTATGAGCAATACCATCCACACTTCTACATTTGCCGATGATACAGCCTGTATGAGTATGCATAAAAACCTTGATGAGGCTTCCCGCAATCTCCAAGAACACATTATCCAGCTTGAAATATGGTTGAACTTATGGAGATTAAAGTGAATGAACAAAAGTGTGTCCATATAACGTTTACGTTAAGAACTTGTTCTCTCATTCGAATCAACAATCAAAATATTCCTCAACATTCTTAAGTAAAATATCTTGGTATACACCTTGATCGAAGGCTTACGTGGAAATATCATATTGAGTCTTAGTTAACCAAAAATGAAACTTAAATTAACTCAAATATATTGGTCAATTGGCAGAAATTCAACACTCAGCCTAGACTACAAACTTTTGATATACAAGTCGCTTTTGAATACAATATGGTTCTATGCTTCAAATGTTGAGAAAATCCAACGAAGGCAAAACAAAATTTTACGTTTGATAACATCGGCTCCATGGTATATCAGAAATTCAAATATACATAGTGACTTAAATATGTCACTAGTGACTGAAGAAATTGCAAAATACGCAGGCAAATATTTAACTAAACTCGAGTCACATCCTTATGGGCTTGCGCGTAATATTTTTAACTATACTGGACAGATCCGCCTAAAAAAGAGGGACACAAGGATGAACGTCTATGGCTTATAACGTATATATTTCTAATATACAGTGGAGGCTTGAAAAAGTTAAGTATATGGAAAAGTTAAGCAGCTTTTATTCACCATTGGTGACTCCAAAAGGTTAAGTAATTCTCAACTTTTCTGAGAAAATTTTTTTATATATAGTTTTTTTATATTTCTAAGATGATCTCAACTTTTGTATGTAAATCTTCAATACATATTTATATATGTATATATATGTATACGCCTGTATACATGCAAAAATAAAACCGTTACCGTTATATATTTTTTTTTGTGAATTTTATATGCATAATGTACTTGCTCTCATCAGTTGGTTGTAAAAGAAATTAGTCGTAGAATTTGTTTTGTTCTGATTGCAACAATGTTAGCAGCAGGGAAACAAAAAAGGTTGTCAGTCGGCGAGAAATGCAAGATTTAAAAAAATTTAAGGCGCTCTTGCTAATCTATTGGCTAAGGATTTTCACGTATCTGAAGCAGCAATTTCAAAAATTAAATTAAAAAATAAATAAACAATGTACAAATACACATATAACCTCTTGAATTTTTCATACTACGGAAAAGTTAAGATTTCGGAAAAGTTCATCACCCCCAAAAACAAACTACTGTAAGGAATAATTATTCACAATTCTCATAACTTATCAGTAACACTGGCAACATTCAATGCATGTGTTTATGAAATATAACTTAACAAGTTCTGTTGAATTTGTTAAACCAAGTAGGCTTATTTTTAAGTTTTGAGAATCATGTAAAATTATTTGGGGTTGATAAAAAAACCGTGAAAACACAAGAAGCATATTATTCAAATAAATAAGGAAATCAAAGCTCAGGTGTGGGGTCTACTATTCCAAATTTAAAATAATGGACCGTATGTCTAAGCAACAACTCTTGGAAGAATTAAGGAACGCTGATGTTGAAATTCCAACGAATGCTTCTATTGCACGTCTGCGAGAGCTTTATGAAAGCATAATGGAAGGAAAGACATGTAATGATGGTAAGGAGCTCTCTGCTGTGTTGAAAGAAAGTTCCACGGAAAATGATGCTGCTGATTTCATAGTCTTGGAAAACCACTGCCAAAGTTTAAACAATGATGCCAAAACTGATGTCGCTACCAAGCAAAATTTTGAAAATAGTACAATTGTGAGATCTGATGTTACTGATGCGAGCGGTCCCTTTATTGCTAGCGGTGTTATTGCATCACCTCAAAATGCTGAAAGTAAAGCCGCTTATTTAGACTCTCAGCTGGAAATTATGAGAAAAAACATGACATTTTGAAATTTCAACAAGCCATTGCTGCTTTAGAAACGCTGAATCATTTCAGCCTTGTGGGTCACAAATATAGTCATTTTCTACTCAGAATCGATTGGCCTTTGGTGATATTGAGCATGCCATCGAAAAATGTGATGGAGAGAACCATACATATAGTGTATACGACTTCTTACGTAATTTTGAACGTGTAATGAACATGGTTGGTGCCAGCGAATTGTTCAAATATACATCCCTTTGTAACTCATTGACAGGTACTGCTAGATTGCTCTTAAGTCGAATTGATATTTTAAGCTATGACCAACTAAAAGCAGCACTTATCAAAGAGTTTGGTAGAGCAGTAAATCGCAGTGAAATTTATAAAGTTCTAGCTAATAATAAGTGGAACAAGAATGACAATATTCGTCGATATGTGCTAGAAATGGAAAATATTGCTTGCGACATTGACGAATTCGAATTAATCGGATTTATAATTGACGGTATGCAAGATAATACACCAGAGGCGTATTTACTTATGAATGCTCGTACGATGAATCAATTTAAGGAATCTTTGAACTTTTATGAACAACGTAGAGCGAGTCGCCCTTCTATCAACAAGACGACAACATCATCAAAAACAACTTTGCTAGGAAAATTTTATGAATTTAAACATGTTTCTTCCGATGCCACTAAAATAAGATGTTATAACTGTACGCAAAAGGGTCATTATCAGAGCAAGTGCCCATATGATAAACGTCCCGAGGGAAGCTGCTTCCGCTGCTGGCGGATGGGCCATGATCACCGTAGCTGTACCAATCCAAAAAAGTCATTGGGTTTACATAAGAAGGAAGTTGCTGCTGTTAATTCCTATGAAGCTGATGTAGAGGACTCTTCTTTTGACCATTCCATAAACACTGTAAATAATGTAAGTATTGCCTATTGTGATAGTAGGGTCAAGTGCAACGGATTTATGAGCTATATTTCTCTCTTTGATACCGGTAGTCCAACTAGTTGTGTAAAGAAGTCTTTTGTTCCATTTATCATAAATAATCCAGCCATTAAATCATCGTACTATGGCCTAGGAAAATCTGACTTGATGACTTATGGAACAACTGAGGTAATAATTGATTTTAGAGGTCAATGCAAGAAAATATTGTTAAATATTGTACCGGACACAACTATGTCAATTCCAATTATACTGGGAAGAAATTTTCTTAATAAATTTAATATTCATTTGTATCAGAAATTTATTGTAGATACTTTCGCGAATAAAAATGTTGAATTTCTTGACGAACAGCAATCATTTTTCTGTGCACTTGATCCTGATAGGGGAGTAGAAACAAGGAATCATTCGGCTGCTAGTAATGAAATGGGCAAACTATGTGATCGGGATTTAAACGACTCGTTAGATAATTTTAGTATATGTAATGATAGTAGGTCTTTCGAAGATAGTGGTTTGGATAGATCTTATGCAACGGGTGATTCTGGATGTGATGCCACTGGTTTGTGCAGTTTCGATGGTATGTCACCAGAAGTTTGTTGTCTTGATTTAACATCATCTAATGTTGATGTTAATCCAGCTCTTGATCAGCAATATTTTTAAAAAATGCGTAAAGCTATAAATAGAAATTATCTTGAGGCAGATGATATTGAAGTAAAGTTTTTTGACTATGGGATGAATATTAGGCTAACAAATGATACTCCATTTCATTTTCTGCCCCGCCGTCTCTCTTATTATGAAAGAAATGAACTTCGAAAAATCACTGATGAATTATTGGCAAATAACATAATTAGGCCAAGTGAGTCGCCTTATACTTCTGCTGTCGTATTATTGCGGAAGAAAAATGGGGAAATACGCAAGTGCGTAGACTATCGTGCTTTAAATAAATTAACTATTAGGTACACCTTTCCGTTACCCCTGATAGAGGATTGTGTAGAGTATTTGGGTGGAAAGCGCTATTTTACCACACTTGATTTACGGAATGGATTTTTTCACGTAAGGATGGCCCCAGATTCCGTAAAATACACGTCTTTCGTGACGCCGTATGGGCAGTTTGAGTACTTGCGCATGCCATTTGGTCTGAAAAATGCACCTGCTGTTTTTCAACGGTATATATATAACATATTTAGAGATTTCGTTGATGAAGGCCTGATAACTATTTATATGGATGATATTGTTATTGCCGCTGTTGAATTTGAGACACACGTGCAATTAGTATCAAATGTATTACGAAGAATGAAGGAAAAGGGACTAGAACTACGAATGTCTAAATGTAAGTTTGCGTATGATAGAATTAACTCCTTGGGATATTGTGTAGGTCCAGAGGGGATACGCCCTGGTGATTTTCATTTAGCAGCAATAAAAATTTATCCCTTTCCGTGTAATCAAACGGAGATGCGAACGTGTATGGGATTGTTTTCTTACTTTAGGAAATTTGTACCGGATTATGCTAGAATCACAAAAGTTCTGCGACAACCGGCTCGTGATGGGAAATATTTACCAACGAACGAATGCTATAGAGCTTTCAATTTATTGAAAGAAATGTTATCCTCAGGTCCTGTTCTTTCTATATATGATCCGCAAAAACAGACCGAATTGCATTGTGATGCAAGTTCATCAGGATTTGTTGCGGTGCTTTTACAACGTCAACTGGATGGAAAATTTCATCCTGTTATGTTTTTTTCTAGAGCAACCACAGCAGCTGAAGTGCGATATCATAGTTTTGAGTTGGAAACGTTAGCAATTATATATGCTTTGCGCCGTTTTAGAGTCTAGGCAAGGTATCCCGTTCAAGATTGTAACTGACTCTAACTCATTAGCTTTGACCTTAGAAAGGAAACAGATGAATGCCAGAATCGCACGTTGGGCTCTTGAGTTGGAAGACTATGATTACACTATAGAACACCGAGGTGGTGTCCTTAGCCGTTCTACTACTGCAGGAACTGGAAACATTTTTGACGCTTGTGCTGCTACAGTAGGGGAAAGGCTTACCAATGTAGGATTTACAATAATCGCTAATGTGAACTGCGAAGAGGTTGATGTTTGCATTCGAGCTACTCAGAATCGTGATGTAGCAATAGACGAGTTGAGGGATCGATTGGAAAAAGGAATTGTTAAGGGATTTGAATTAAGAGATGGTTTGGTTTTTAGAAAAGACACTAGTGGGAATCTAGAGTTATTCGTCCCATCTGAAATGGAGCTAAATATTATTAGATTGATGCATGAAAAGATATGTCATTTAGGCGTGGAAAAGACTTGTAATAAGATAAAAGAAACCTATTGGTTCTCAATGATGAATCATAAGGTTAATAAGTTTATTGGAAACTGCATTCGTTGTATTATGTTTTCTGCTCCCGTACGTATTAATGAGCACAACTTATACAGTATTCCAAAAAAGCCGTACACATAGATCATTTTGGGCCGCTACCTTCTATAAACTGAAAGCGAAAGCACATTTTGGTTATAATAGATGCATTTACGAAATATGTTCGTCTATATCCGGTTATTTCTACTAGTACCGAAGAAGTGATTGCATGTTTGGACAAATATTTCAGTTACTATAGTAGGCCAAGACGGATTATATCTAACCGTGGTACTTGTTTTACTTCTCTTGATTTTAGTGCTTATTTACGAAAGAATAACATAGCAAATGGGCAAGTGGAGCGTGTAAATAGGGTAATAAAGGCAATGTTGAGTAAAATAACGGAACCTATAAGACACGCTGATTGGTCTCTTTTGTTAGGAAAAGTAGAATATGGTTTGAACAACACTATTCATTCGTCTACTAGGGACACCCCTAGTAAATTATTGTTTGGTGTTGAACAAAGAGGTGTAGAGGTTGACGAGCTTACTGAATATCTTAAAGAGAAGCTAGATAAGAATGTAGGTTGTGACTTGGATCTCATTAGATCGTCCGCCTTGGGTGCTATAGAGAAGTCACAGGAATATGCTCAGAGGTATTTTCAGTAGCATAGCAGGCCAGCAAAAAAGTATCGTGAGGGTGACTTTGTTGTTATTCGTAATGTGGATACGGTTATAGGAACAAATAAGAAATTTGTTCCAAAGTATCGGGGACCGTATGTTATTCACAAAGTTTTGCCTCATGACCGTTATGTTATAAGGGATATAGAGAATTGTCAGCTTACTCAGTTACCATATCACGGCATCATAGAGGCTTCTAGAATAAAAGTTTGGGTGCTGAATTCAGATGCAGACTAATGATTTCTAATCAATTCTATTATAAAATTGGCAATACGTAGGATTTGGATTTTTAATCAAAATTATAAGTAGAATACTTAAGCTCATAAAGTTACAATCGAGGTCGATTGAATAGTCGGGTCGGCCGAAGTTGTAAGGAATAATTATTTACAATTCTCATAACTTATCAGTAACACTGGCAACATTCAATGCATGTGTTTATGAAATATAACTTAACAAATTCTGTTGAATTTGTTAAACCAAGTAGGCTTATTTTTAAGTTTTGAGAATCATGTAAAATTATTTGGGGTTAGTACAAAAACCGTGAAAACATCAGAAGCATATTATTCAAATAAATAAGGAAATTAAACTACTTAACTTTTTTGAGCCTCCAAAGTATTTAAGTGAGCTGTTTGCACCTGTCAGACAAAGTGTACTTATCACTTGGTCAGTCAGTATCTCTTTTTACTTATTTTTTTCTGCTAATATCTCACTACTATTTTTTTCTGATTTTACTACTTGAAATAGATAATATTTTTTTAATTTTTAAATGTATTAATATATACATATAGGTAAATATGAATTTATGACTATGTATGTATATATGTAGAAATTAATTTATGTACATGTTTAATAATCAACTATTCTAAAAAATCGATGTCAATTAATTTAGTTACCTCTACCATCAATTCACCGTGGGTGTTTTCATAAAGTGTCAAAAACATTAGAATATATATGTATGTTTGGGAGAATTTTTACCTCAAGTGTTTCTATATGAGGTTTGGTGGTCGAATCCTTAAAGTTATGGTTGCTAACGTAGGCTAGGTTGTATCACATTCAGATGTAATCATTTCTCACTGAAAAAAGGTCCTTATCACCATCAATCATTCCTTTATAGAGTACATTCATGAGTTGGCTTGATCCAGACACAATTGCTGTTTGCGAATTAATGATAAAAAAATGCTTCTCATCACCTTCTAACAGGTTTATATATTTTTTTTAGCATGCATGCCTTAGCATGCTTCTATAGATAGTGAGTCATGAGTTCGAGTGGTGTTTCAATTAAAAATGTATAGGTACTATTAGAATTTATGACTTTACTTTTGAATTTTTCTCAAAGTAGATACATATGTATTTCATTTGCAACAATTCATTAATGCTAAATTCTTAACACATAATTTCTTTTAATGATCTATTAAATCATTCTACTATTGATACTTTCATATTAAGTCATGTTTAATCCTCTATTATGCATGAATTTTCCAATGTTTATTAAAAAACTCTTTACCATCATCTAAATGTAAGTTTTTTGGTACTTGTACCATTTCAAAAATATTTTCCATTGCCTTGGTTTTTTTGAGTGCAGCTTTTATTTTCAACTTTGAGAATGCGTAATTTACAGTCTACAAAATCAATCATTTCTATTTTCTCTAGAATTGTTACCCATTTCACCTAAATCAGCTCTATAAAAGATCATCTATTCATTTCATTACATCACTACAATGCAAAAACAATCTTCGAAATTTATTATGGAGTTCGTTTACTAAATTTCTTTTTAAAGACATTGAGTTGTCTTACATCAGCTTATCAGCTTACGTTTGATGACTTATCAAAATTTCATACCAAGCTACATTTATGTTGTTTTGACTATGAGTGTGGGTCAAAATTTATGTATTAACACAAAAATTGTGGTTTTAAACTCTTAAAATATACTTTGTTTTATTAACACCATTTTGTAACTAAATACATTTTGTAGCGAGTAGCTAATTTTATTAAATTATGGGTTGGTCCTTTAGAGACACGGTGGTCAGCTTAAATCCTCAACCGAACAACGTCCACAAGAGTCTTTGATAGGCTACAAGGGTTAGTTGTTTCTTACTAATTATTTGAATGAAATACGCCTTTTAGTTTTCTTCCGTAGCTTGAAAGCTACGTATCCACTGAATTCTTTATTTTTCAATTATCACTTAGGACTAGGTTAGTTAAGCAATACAACGAATGTAGTATAAAGTAAAATCAATGATAATACAAGCTACGTGAGAGTTTCAAACTGTAAATATCATCATTTAATAGCAAGGTTGTATTTACAAAGCTGATATAATTCATGTAATTGGTAATATATATATTATTCGTTTGACCGTTAACTAACTTTGAATTTAAACTAATAATAATTAAATATCAAATAATTAAAGTATACAATAAACAATTTCAACTAGTTAGATTGTAAATTAGGTGTATTTTGTATAAACTAAGGTAAACAATTCATTCATAATTAATTTAAATACATCGCTGCTACAACCTCCCCCTCTATTGCATAGTATAGTTCCGATCGTGCAACAGCATCTTTATCTTCTCTCGGATTAATTTGTTTGTTTTTTCTGCAGACGTGTTGATCTTCTATACTTTGAAGTTATCTGGGTTGCATTTTCATCTTTACGCTGCTGGAGCAGTTTTGGTTATCAGCCCTTTTGGAACGGCCTCTTTTTTGTATTGGGTATATTGGTTTGGTTGGACTACCCTCATATGGGACTAATGCCGATACGTGGTTTTCCTTGTTTGCTATCGTAAAGCAACATGATCTCTTTTTGTCTATAACAATGTAAGGACCATCTTGACGGGCGCAAATTTCGATGTAAGACCTTGGCTTGCTTTATTTAGAATGTGTGTGACAACTAGTTCTTTGGCACCAATATTAATATTTGCTTGTGGTCTACGAGTGTGATCTACTTTAATTTTATTTTTATCTTGCATCTGTTCTTGAGACTCGTTTGCTAACTCTAACGTGTTTGCTAGACGTAACAAATGGGGGATAATTTGTGGAATAAAGTTTTCAGCGTTTATAATTGCTTTCACGTCATATTCTATCTCTGTTGGTGTTCTCAGCTCTTTTCCAAACGTTAAGTATAAAGCAGTATAACCAGTACTGTCACATGTAGCTGTGTTCACTGGGAACCTTATTGCTGATAGCACTAAAATCCATTTATTATGCTCCTTTTTCACGAAAATTTATAATTGTGTTTTCAAATCACGATTTTGACATTCAACGGGGTTTGACTCCGGATGATAAACTAGCGTAAATGTTTGTTTTATATTTTTTGCACCAACGATGATATAAACTGGGTTCCGTTATCGGTGAAAATTTTGCGTGGAATGCCCTATCTGAGAAATACTTCGTTTATTAGAGTTATAGCGCAGTTTTCTGCGGAAGCTTCTCTTAGCGCAAATAGCTCAACCCACCAGCTATATATGTCTTCTTCTATTAAAATCCACTGATAGCCATCATTAGTTTTTGGCAATGGCCCAAACAAATCAACAGCGATTATTTCAAAACGTTTATTGCTGCTTACAGTTTGTAAAAGACCCAATGGTTTCATGTTTGTTGGTTTATATTTCTTGCATTCAGAGCATGCTTTTACATATTTTTCAATATCTGATCTAATACCAGGCCAGTAAAATAAGCGTGTGATGCGGTTTGTAGTTTTTTCTATGCCATAGTGGCCAGCTGTTTCATCATTATGATATTTAAAAAGTATTTCGCTACGAAATGGTTTTTTTGTATAACAATCTGAGTATACCGTCAATCATTATACAGGGTGTTTTATTTAGAGGTATAGAACTTCGAATTGAAATAAAACACAAAAAATCGTTTTAATGTCCATCAATTTGGCTTTATTGGAAGGATAATTTTATGCCATTAATGTTTAAATATGATTTCGGGCATGTGGCCGCCGCGGCTGGCTCGAATAAAGCCAATTCTATAGGTCCAATTTTCAACCACTTTTTTGAGCATATGGGGCCGTATGTTGGCAATAACGCCACGAATGTTGGCTTCCAAGTCCCCTAACGTTTCTGGTTTGTTGGCGTAGACGAGCGACTTCACATATCCCCAAAGAAAATAATCCAATGGTGTCAAATCACACGATCTTGGTGGCCAATTGACAGGTCCATTCCGCGAAATTATGCGCTCATCGAATGTTTCCTTCAATAAATCGATTGTGACGTGCGCTGTGTGGCATGTAGCGCCGTCTTGTTGGAACCACAACTCATCCACATTCAAAATCTTCAAAATCTTCCATAAAGTTGATTTACAAAGCTCCAATTGCTGTGCACGGTGGCGAATCGATTCATTCGGGTCCTCTTCAACACTTTGCTCTACAGCGGCAATTGTTTCCTCGGTGCGCACTGTTCGACGTCTCTGCGGATGCGTATTATCACATAGAGTAAACGTAGTGCGAAAACGATCCATGGTTAACCGAATTAATTGCTCTGATGGACGATTATGTCGACCATAAAATGGACGGAGCTTGCGGTAAACTTCGCGAACTGAACCATTATTTTCGAAATAAATTTGCACGATTTGCAAGCGTTGTTTTTTTGTCAACCTGTTCATGATGAAATGGCAAACTAAACTAAATATTAATCACTTGACAGCTGACAAAATGGCCGCCAGTTAAAAAAGTGATGCCAACTTAAAGTTCTATACCTCAATAAAAAACACCCTTTATAACCTCTGCTTGTATAGCGAAATAAGTTTTCATCATCGTTTTCAAATGATGTTATAATTTTTTTTATATCCGTATCGTCTAATTGTGCCTTGGGAAATTCTTCAAAATTTATTCTAGGAAAATCTATTTCAATGTGATTACAATAGCATATTTCTGCACAACTATTTTTTGTACAGGGAGGTCTTGACAAGGTATCAGCAATAATATTCTGTTTACCAGAGGTATACGAAAACTTTAGGTTGTAGCTTTTTAATAATAATGACCAACGTGCTTGACTTCCTGTGGGAGTCTTTAACGTAAAAAGCCATCTTAACGGTTGGTGATCAGTAAATATCTCTATTTCAGCTCCTTCAATATAGCCTTTGAACTTTTGTACTGCACATACGACTGCTAACGCCTCTCTCTCCGAAGTAGAATAGTTTTTTTTAGCTGGAAGCAGTACTCTACTGGCATATTCAATTGGTCTTTCCTCCTGATTCTCTCCCTGCATTAAAATAAATAGTAATTATGCTAGCATCGGTTCTCAAATTGAATTTTTCATTTTCTTTCACCTGTTGTAGTATAGAAGGTGATGTAAGAAGCTTTTTCAATCTATCAAATGATATTTGCTCCTCTGTCATCCATTTCCAAACTGCTTTCTTTTTGGTAAGATTCCTTAGTGGTTTCGAAACCTCAGCAAAATTAGGAATGAGTCTACGAAACCAGGAACAAGTCTGAAGAAACGATATGAGTTTTTTTTATATTTTTGGGCTCTGGAAGTTTAAGAATGGCCTCTGTTTTCTCAGCGTCAATTTTAAGTCCATTTGTTGTTAAAATATGGCCTAAGCATTTGACCTCTGGCTTACAAAAGAAGTACTTTTCTCTATTTAAGTGAAGTATCCTCAATCTTTCCATTGTTATTTTTAGATCATTTAAATGTGTGTCAAAGTCTTTTGAACAAATGATTATATCGTCTGGATATGCTAATGTAATTATATTAGGTAAGCTTAAACGACATTTATAAATAATACGCTGAAACGTCGCAGGTGCGTTTTTTAAACCGAATGGCATGCGGTTGAAGACAAAAATACCATAAGGTGTTGTAAAACCGTCTTAGGCTTATCTTTAGCGGCGACTTCGATTTGCCAATAACCTGATTTCAAGTCTAGTGTTGACATAAAAGGTGTAGCTTTTGCTGCGTGTAATAGTCATACATTCTTGGAAGAGGGTAAGTATCAGTCACTGTTATTACATTAAGACGTCTGTAGTCTACACACAGTTGTATATTGCCATCTTTTTTGGGTATAAGGACAACTGGAAATGCCCATGGCGACTCAGTTTCTTCAATTATATTTTTCCCTAACATATCATCAAGCTCATGACGAAGTTTTGCTTTCATCGTAGGCGAGAGACGATACGGGGCTGTAGCAATTGGCTCGAGATTTCCTTTATTAATGGTATGCACAATGCCTTGTATTGGTTCAACAATATTGTCCAAAATTTCTCTTTGTTCATTTATAACTTCTTGCAGACTTTGTTTTTGCGTTTCTGACAAATTTGGAGTTTCATTAGCTCGTAATTTGACATCTATAGAATTTAATTCAAGGTATTGATTAACTAATGGCTACTCATATGACTTAACCTTTTTCATGGGAGGGAATAGTTCTGAGCTTGTTGGAGTTTCAAATGTTTCTGGCAGACAATCAACAAATATTTTGTTAATACTATTTGGTGAGTAATCGAATTTCATTGGAGAAGTTCTGTTTGGCATCTTATTAATTTCAGTGAACCTTGTTAGGAAATCATCTATAGTTTTTATAATAATTATATCTACTATTGTTGATAATGCAGTATCTTTCGTTATACTTCCATCTGCTAATGCAATTTCTGCTAATACTTTTTGAAAATGCACTCCTTTTTCTTTTAGCTTTAGAAACAGATAGTAACCAGCAACGCTTGTTCTTGCGACTGTGTCCATATAGGCCTCTCCGTTCAAACCATTTACATTTATAGACACAGTTGGCACGTTTCTACCAACTATTGTAGTGTGTATACTATTAAAATCTAACTCTCTTGGATTTTCTATAACAACTCAATTTAACTTCTTCTTGTTTGCCTTTTCTTTGCTGCTCAATTCTTTTATAGCAAAATTCCGAGGAATGATTTTTCTTTCTACAATATGTGCAGCGAGTATTAGACTTTTCTTTGATTTCTACACCTTTATGTTGCGTTTTATTATTTTCTTGAAAAGTTAGCTCAATTTCACGTGCTTTAATCAATAAGTCTTTAAAAGATTCAACACTATCTCTGCTAATCTTTTCTCTTATTTGTACGTTTATCTGTGAAAATATCATATTTATAATAATCTTTTCGGAAAGTATACCCTTGAGTTGGGCAAAGAGTCATCTTTTTCTACAAACGAAACTGTCGGTAGGTTCATTTGGTTTTTGTTTGTCCTGAAAAATCTCCAAAAAAATTCTCCAATCGGGCTTAGGAGGGGAAAAATAATTTTTTAATAGCCTTATAGCTTCATCAAATGTTTGGGCTTCGTTTTTAACACCTTGCCACCAGGTGGACGCATATCCTTCTAAAAGAAGAGGGAGACTTAAGAGGACAAATAAATCTGAAATCTTTTCGGCTTCTTTAAAAATGAGAATATTACCATTAAACCCTGCAATACATTAGCTAAATGTTGTTCTACTTTCTTGTCTCACATTGAAACTTCCTAGAAGGTCTGAGAATTAACTTTGAGTAAGGCTTATCATATGGGCAGTATTTGCGTATTACTTTCAGAAATGTTAATTGCATTATCCATCTCATCTCTCGTGGGGTCATTAGGAGTACTAGTGGTTTGATTTGTTGAGGGATTATCTATATTTTGCGAGTTCTTCAACTCTGTTATTTTACAAATATTTAGATCACGAAAAATCAAGAATTTTTAGCCTCAGTAGAACTAACAAAACGTAATTTTTGTAAAGCAAAATGTAACTTCAATAATTAGTGAGTTCCTAGTGGAGATTGACTTTTTAATTTTTTTATGGCAACCCTGATATTTTAGCAAACAGTTAGATCATAAAAGCAATAATTTTGTAGTCACAGCAAATCTAGCAAAACGTTGAGATTTTTTGTTGTAAATCCAAATGTTATCACACCAAGAAAAAATGCAGCAATGTTTCCAACAACAACAACGTACAATGCAGCAGAAAATTATAAAAACGATGATGTATTTGGCAAAACTATCCAAAAATATTAGTTGAATGCAGAGTGCAAGCTGATTTGGTATTGATGAGATTATGCATGTATGTATGTATGTCGTAAAAATTTTTATTTTATTAAATTGAAAATAAAAACTTTTACTATTTTTAATTAAGTTGGGCGCCAATGTAGCGAGTAGCTAATTTTATTAAATTATGGGTTGGTCCTTTAGAGACACGGTGGTCAGCTTATGTCCTCAACCGAACAACGTCCACAAGAGTCTTTGACAGGTTACAAGGGTTAGTTGTTTCTTGCTAATTATTTGAATGAAATACGCCTTTTAGTTTTCTTCCGTTTTGATGAGTTCAGCTTGAAAGCTACCTATCCAATGAATTCTTTATTTTTCAATTATCACTTAGGACTAGGTTAAAATCAATGATAATACAAGCTACGTGAGAGTTTCAAACTGTAAATATCATCATTTAATAGCAGACCTTAATTGTAAGAAAACGATTTCGATTTCTGTTAATCGCTATTCAAGAAGAAAATTTGTTTGGTCATAATGATTTAACTAATTAAAATTCAGTCTCATATCCATACAATGGTCATAACATAAAAACTAAAAATAGACGTTATGCACTTCTATATTATATGTATCTAAAATTCCAACAAAACTTTTATATGAAAGAATCTCAAGCGATTCTAACTGTAGCATAATAAAAGATAAATAGATAAATAATAGTGGGCCAATAGAAAAAAATTTTAATTTGAATCAGTAAGCAAAGCCATCAACTTACTGCATTCTTATTCATGATCATATAAAAGAATATATACACATCAAAGGGCAAATTCTTATAAATTAAGCGATATGGCAAATAATATAATTTTTATAGACGTGTAAGGTTTCAAGAGTAATTCAAATGAGTTTATTACAAAAGAAGTAGCGATTGTTTTCCACAATTAAGAATATAATAATTTCAATATAAAACTCCCTTTTGATTTTAAATGTTTTCCAATAAAAAATAAAATAAAAAAGCAAGTTGGCGAACAAAAAAAAACTAGCATTACTCAAGCTGAACTGCCGGATAAGCGGTATTACGGGCGTTAAAATCGACCCTATTCGCATGACCAAATTCAGAAATTTTTTCTAAATAGTAGTTTAATGTCTCATTAATTGTTTTTCACATAGCTTCAACCTCCGGAAGGCTAGGTCTATTAATGAATAACAAGGAATGCAAATGTTGCTGTCGTCCGCGAAAGAATAAATAGGGTTGAAAGTTTTGGAAAGAATGTCATTTAGAAAGATTAGGAATAGAGTTGGTGAAAGAACGGAACCTTGCAGTACCCGTGAATTTAAATTGAACTCATTTGATGAGATCCCATTTAAAATAACTCTTATAGTGCGATCCCTGGGAAAACTCGATAAGAATCGGGAGAATTTATCACCGACACCAACGGCAATACATTTTGACAAAAGTGAACAATGCCACACGCCTTTGAGCTCGGGGTCACCACTTAACCAAGTTGTCACTGAAAATAAGAGTAGCCCAAAATCCAAGGTCCAAGTCGGAATGGACAGATACATTACAATTTTAAAGCGCGGGCGAAGCCCTAATAATACTAAAATTGCATCTGCTCCAAAGATGTCTAGGGATAACAGCGCATCCTCAACTAATCGCCAAAACCGCTTTAAAATTCTTCAAGATGACAACGACAAACCCGAGGTATCCTCGAACAAAACATTCAAGCCGCCACCAATATATTTGAGACAAAAAAATTCAAATGCCCTTATTAAAAAATTAATTTCGGACATTGGTGAGAATAAATTTCACATTGTTCCAATAAAACGTGGCAACATCGATGAAACTAAAATCCAAATTTATGACGAAAAAGATTTCCGCAAAATGGTTGCTGAATTTGAAAAAAGTAAAACAAGCTTCTACACATACCAGCTTAAGAGCGCTAAAGGCATGCAGATCGTATTGAAGGGCATAGATTCTTATGTTGTCCCCGAAGAAATAAAAGATGCACTCGTCCTCCAGGGGTTCAAGGTAAAAAATGTGTCCAATATAATAAATAGAGAAAAGATTCCCCAACCCCTATTTCGTGTTGAACTTGAGCCTAATGATATAAAAATGATATAAAAAAATGAGACGCATCCAATTTATAATTTAAAATACCTCTTGTACCGAAAAATCACAGTTGAAGAGCCCCATAAGCGTTCAGGTCCTGTACATTGCCATAATTGCCAAGAATATGGCCATACAAAAACATACTGCAATTTACCCTCTGTTTGTGTTGTGTGCGGCGAATTACACGGCACCGCTAGCTGCAACAAACCAAAAGATCAAAGTGATAAAAAATGCAGTAATTGTGGAGGTAATCACACCGCTAACTACAGAGGTTGTCGTGTATACTCTTTTGTAAAGAAGACTATGGTGCAAAAACCTAAATTAGCTCCAGCTCAATCAGCAAATGTTTACTCTGCCACTTTTCAGCAAATGAGCCAACCAGTTACTTCCCGTGTATCGTATGCAGATGCTGCTAAGGCTAGTTCTATTCCGACACAAAATGTTTCACCGCAAAATAATTCTACAAATACAAACTCAAACTTTAATTATAATCGCCTTGAAGCCACTATTGAAAATCTTGTGCAAACTATAAACAATTTTACAACAAATATGACTACCATGATGCAAGAAATGTTGCGAATGCAGAATACTCTGCTTCAAGCAATACTTAATAAGCCATGAACACGTTAACAATATGTTTCTGGAACGCAAACGGCATTCGCCAACATAAAAATGAACTTGAGCACTTCCTCACGGAGAAAAATATTGATATAATGTTAGTATCTGAGACTCATTTGACTTCGAGAAGTCTTTTTAAAATTTATGGCTACACTATATATGATACAAAGGACCCTAGAGGAAGGGCTTGCGGTGGATCAGCAATTCTAATAAAGTCAAGACTCAAGCACTATGTTCTTGATAACATTTGTGAAGAATACCTACAAGCAACAAATATTGGCATTGAAAGTTTTTGTTCAAATTTCGTTATATCATCAATTTACTCCCCTCCCAGATTTTCAATCACTGAGAATCAATATGAGGATTTCTACAAATCCCTTGGACCTTATTTTGTAGCAGCTGGAGACTACAATGCGAAACATACGTTCTGGGGTTCGCGCCTTGTTACACCCAGAGGTCGAGCATTGTTCAACACTATTTCAAAAATGGGCTTGGATGTCATTTCGAGTGGGGAGCCCACTTATTGGCCTACTGACATACAAAAAAATGTTATAGATTTTGGAGTCATAAAAAATATCTCTAGGGATTTAATTCAAGTTCAAGCTTCTCTTGATCTCTCGTCCGATCACTCCCCGACGATCATTACAATTTGTAGTCCATTAAGAAGTAACTTACCTGACCCATATGTGAAGATGATCAATCGTGTAAATTGGCTGGGGTTCAAAAAATATCTCAGCAGTCATTGTACGGAAAACATTACGCTTAGAACACCCGATGATATTGAATCGAACATTGCCAATCTCAGCGAGAATATTAAACAGGCTGCTGAACATGCCACTATCTCCCATCCGCAGATTGGGTTTAATAAAATTTATTCTACAGACATTGAACGTCTCGTACGTGAAAAAAGAAGGGCTAGAAGGGAATGGCAACAGCACAGATCACCACAAAATAAAATCAGATTTAAAGAGTGCACTAAACGACTCCAAGAGTTGCTTGCATCTGAAAAAATTGCATCTCTTAAAAATTATCTGGAGGGTCTAGCTGTTACACCGGCGTCTAATTACTCCTTGTGGCGCGCTGCCAGAAAGCTTAAAACACCCGTTGAATATAAGCCACCTCTACGCACATCTACAGGAGGTTGGGCAAGAAGCGATACTGAAAAAGGTAAAATATTTGCTGAGCACTTAAAATCCGTTTTTACGCCAAATATATGTACTGGTGTTGCTGATTTGCCGAATATAGTCGCTCTACCCCCTCAACACATAAAGTTTAAGACGCGTGATTTACAAAAATTAATTGCCGAACTCAACCCGAAGAAAGCTCCGGGTATTGATGGAATTAGTAATCAGATGCTGATGAACTTGCCTCGTATTGCAATGAGAATCCTGTTATTCATATTTAATGCTATTTTACGACTGGAGTATTATCCACACAACTGGAAACTTGCCAAGGTTAAAATGATTCCAAAGCCGGGCAAAGATATAACCAAGGCTGAGTCATATAGGCCAATAAGTCTACTATCTACAATGTCAAAGCTTTTCGAAAAACTGCTCAAAACAAAATTGTCCCCAATTCTAATTAGTAGTGGGTGCATACCAGACCATCAATTTGGTTTTAGAAGTCAGCATAGCACCATTGAACAAACTCACAGATTGGTTCAATTTATAAGAAGAACTTTTGAGAAAAAAAAGTATTGTTCTGCGCTGTTTATAGACATTTCCCAGGCATTTGATAAAGTGTGGCATGAAGGCCTAATATTAAAATTGAAGACTTACTTACCAATAAACATTTTAAATCTTTTGGAAAGTTACATTATTTCCCGTAAGTTCACTGTTGCGGAAGGAGACTTTACAAGAAGGCCTGAAACAATTTCATCTGGTGTGCCACAGGGGAGTATACTGGGACCAGTTTTATATTTAATTTATACTTGTGATATGCCTGTGAGCAGTAGTATCCATACTTCCACATTTGCCGACGATACAGCCTGCCTTAGTATGCATGAAAACCCTGATGAGGCATCACGCAAACTCCAGGAACAAATTAGCCAGATGGAGCTTTGGTTAAACTTATGGAGAATCAAGGTAAATGAACAAAAGTGTGTTCAAGTAACATTTACTTTACGAAGAGATACTTGTTCCCCCATTCGGATTAATAATCAAGTTGTTTCTCAACATTCACATGTGAAATATCTTGGTATACACCTTGATCGACGACTTACATGGAAACACCACATTGATTCTAAGTTAACTCAAATGAAACTTAAACTAACTCAGGTACATTGGCTGATTGGTCGAAATTCAACTCTTAGCCTAGAC
The DNA here is from genome assembly GCA_944452675.1 of Tachina lurida. Classification (NCBI taxonomy): domain Eukaryota; kingdom Metazoa; phylum Arthropoda; class Insecta; order Diptera; family Tachinidae; genus Tachina; species Tachina lurida. Next base: position 94,128,328 of record OX101753.1, on the reverse strand, counting down.
TGTAAACTTTTAATATACAAGTCGCTTTTAAAGCCAATATGGTGCTACGGAATTCAACTATGGGGCACTGCTTCACCTTCAAATGTAGAGAAAATTCAACGCAGGCAAAATAAAATTTTACGCATGATAACATCGGCTCCATGGTACATCAAAAAGTCAAATATACATCGTGATTTGAATATGCCACTAGTGACTGAAGAAATTGCAAAATACGCTGGCAAATATTTAACAAAACTCGAGTCACATCCTAATCCGCTTGCCCGTAATATTTTGAACTTTACTGGACACATCCGCCTAAAAAAGAGGGACACAATGGCTCTTATTCACAGCACTCCAGATGGGATTTCTTGAAAATACTTTTATTTTTTTCCTTTTGATTATCACTACTTACATATGTATTATATATAACTACTACTAAGCTTATGTCCGACATTGGTCGGGCCTAATTATATTTTTTAGATTTAAGATTTGAATACTTATTGTTAGTTCATATATGAAGATTCAATAAATAAAAAAATCATGCATTAAAAAAAAAAAATTTAGAAAGATTAGGAATAGAGTTGGTGAAAGAACGGAACCTTGCGGTACTCGTGAATTTAAATTGAACTCATTTGATGAGATCCTATTTAAAATAACTCTTATAGTGCGATCCCTGGGAAAACTCGATAAGAATCGGGAGAATTTACCACCGACACCAACGGCAATACATTTTGACAAAAGTGAACAATGCCACACGCCTTTGAGATATCTACCTTAATTTCGCCAAAATGGTGGATTGAATTACACCATTTCTCTAGAGGAGGGCAAGTAGGTCTCCCATAGAGCGACCTCTATGAAATCCATACTGCCGGTCGTTGAGTAATTTGTTGGACTCCAGATACATTACAAGATGGAAATTCACCATACTTTAAATCACTTTGGAAAGTGCAGATCATATTGCGATTGGGCGATAATTTTCAGGGTTATTTGCTTCTCTTTATTTAGGGATTGGCGTAACATTAGCAACCTTCCAACATACTGGGAACTCATCAGCATGGTACAATGTTCTCAATTAGTTAGTTAATGGACGTGCTAGCGTCGAGGAATACTGCTTCAAGACCAGTGCTGGAAAGCCATCCGGCTCGGGAGTCTTGTTTATGTTGAGTTCCGATAATACCTTTTTCACTGCCCGAGCTCGAAAGAATATCTTAGGCATAGTAGTGGATACTCTCTCTAGCACAGGCAGTGGCTGATTGCTTTCCGGCAAGCAAGAATTACTTGCAAATGTTTCAGCTAGTAGGTTAGCTTTATCAGCCGGGTCAGTGAATATTAAGTCATCCTTTAAAAGAGTTCTGAATTGAAGAACTAGCATTATTCTTCACTCTTTTAACGAATGATCAAAAGGTCTTACTACACTGAGGGGCAGCAAGATCCCTAACATGGAGACGTTGCTCGTAGAGAGCTTTTTCATGCCTCAGTACTTCGGCACATGAAGATCTCTCCCTTTTGCGGCGTTTTATTTTCATGAGATTTTGGTAAGAGAAAATCTTTTCGACATTTGAAGAGGAGTGCGGTATGGACATAATTCCGTAAGCTACTCCGATATATCAGAAAACATATATTCATCTAATGCGGTTTTAGTTTTAGCCACTGCACAGTGTGACTTTGGCAAAACAAATGTTAATAATTTTCGAACTTCTAAACTACTGTTTGCACGATGTGCAGTCCATTATATTTTTTGCATGAAATAATTTTATGTATGATAAATATTATAATAACTTATTCGACCTTTTTTAATTATATATAAATTTTATTTAAGCTATAGGTCTTTTTGTAATAGATTTACAATTCACGATATTTCGCTTCAACTTTATGTAGCTTCTTCAGGAAATAAAATTATTCTAAATTTACTAATACATAGATATATAAAATGAAAAATATTTGTCAGAAATTGAAAAAATACATAAGTTCAAAAAGCTTTTTCCATACAAAAAGATATTTAAAAGAATTAAAAATATTAAAATAAATACATATATCCATAATTATAATTATTAATTAAATATATATATATATATATATATATATGTACTCATTCACATATGCACTATATATACATGCATAAATATACATATACATACCATTACATGATCATATACACATACATGTCCACATCCATCTACATATGCAAAACATACACAATCTTAAATATACATACATGCATATGTTCATGTGAATATACGCGTACACTTACACATATCAATGCAAATATTTCAACATATATATGTATGTACATGCACAAAGCCACATGCATGTCTAAACACATTCATATACGGAAAGATACATTTATACATGCATATACACCCATACATATGCACGAGAAAACATATATATACGTAAATACATATATACATTAACAGGTACATCAAAACAACTTTTAAATCTTTTTTTTTTTTTTTTTAATATTATAAATTTTAACAGTTTTTTTTATCGTTTTATGTTTTTATATAACAAATATCTTTAGAAGAGTACTTAGGCTTTATAACACATATGACTCTTAACAGCCTTCTGGCTTAAGCCAAAAGTTTCAGATTTATTACCATTTATTTTGCAAAAGTTCCCACTGTGCACTGTAGGCCATATCCGCTAATGATCTATATTGCTTGTTAGTATTTTCAAAATATTGCTTTTCGCTGGGGAACATTTTAATTTAAAGTGTTTTAATGCTGTTGGTTTTAACTGATAAAACATTTTATTGGGAAAACTTACTAAACCAGACTTACATTTCATTGTCAAAGTACAATTTTACCCTTAGAAATTATTACAATTTTCTTTAAACTGATTTAAAATACGAGTTGTGTTATTTTATATAGATAAACTTCAGTGCCGCAGAAAATATCATTTAGTGAAATATGGTTTGGTTTATATATAATTGTGAAGGATTACACTTTTCTAAAAAAATTTTACTAATAAAGTTTCGTGCCATTTGTCGAAAAAGCAATTTAATTTCTGGCAAAAAGTTGACCGCGAGAGTATCAAATGTGTTAGGGGAGTACTACCGTACTTTTTCAAGTCAAATAGTATAAAAAAAGTACGATCGTACCAACTTTCACTGATTGATACACAGTACTTAGTATATACAAATTGACTAAGAAACCTTTGACCTTACATAATAAATTTCATTTTATTGACCACTGTTATTTGTTATTTTGATGTATTTTTACTTTGTTATTATTTGGATTTACTCACTCCATTACTTATAACTTTGTAAATTTTCAGTCGATTTTCTTCTAATTGGTCTTACTTGTTACGTAAAAGTATTATCTTTACGTATATGAACAGAAACCAGACTTTATTTTAGCGCTTTATGCTTTTCTGATACCATATAATCACTGTAAAATATGATTTTTTGGAAAATATGCCTTATTTTCATCGATATATTTTGATATGATGGGTAAAGTGAAAAAAATTCGAAAAAGTGAAAAAATCACAATATCTCAAAAACTGTTCCATAAAAAAATTTAACCTTGATTTTCGAATTCAGCGGAAGAAAGTACATAAAGAAAATTACTCTCATCCAATGTAAATTTTCGGTGTAAGCTAGTGTTATTGTTGAATTTTTTCCCATTGAGTGATTCTAAGAAAAATAATATTTTTGATTAGTATTTAATTGAATATATGTATGTTTCTTTTAACTGAATTTATTGCTCTATCAAAAAAGTGTTATTAGCAGAACTTAACTCAGAATACTCTTAAATGGTTAACAATTATTATATTTTAATTGTATGAAAATAAGGTAACTTTTGTATTAATGGGTAAAAATCAGGCTGTTTTGAAAAAATATTTCTTTGAAAAAATGTTTTCTCTATTTCAATTACTATTTTAATTGATTGTTTAAAAAATGTTATTAAATTTTTAAATTGAATCTTAAATACATGTTTCAATTAAACTTTAATTGAATTTTTAAAAATATTTCAATTAAATTTTAATCGAATCTTCAAAAAAACCATCAATTAAATTTTTAGTTATTGTAATATTTTTTTAATTTAAAAATGCACTACTTCTCGTTGTACCTTCATAGTGAACAGACGTAATAGCGGAATTTTTCTTACATACAAACTAAACAAAAAAAAAATATTCGTAGTACATATTGACTTTAATAAATAAGCTTTATTTGCTTTGCAAATATTTTTTACATATAGAAACAACAAAAACAACAAAAAACCGTAAACAAAAAAAGCAAACAAAGTGCCCTTGAGGAATAATCTATATGAGTACCTCAAAGGAAAAAAAATAGTGAAGTGAGTTCTAACGGCAGAAATGCCTATTTTACTGTGAGTTTTGATGCTCATAATGATAACAATAAAAATAAAAAATCTGATAATAAACTTGCTGTGAGTTCTGAAGCTCTTAATAAAAATCAAAAATCTGATAATAGACTTTTTCTAACAGCAAAACCACAGTTTCGTCAGCGATCAACTTCGCTTTGTCCAATGCCAACTAGTGAATCGTTGACATTATTGCCTAGTACTTCTACATTTAACTCAGCGATATCACCCGCTTCGGGCTCGGGGTCATCACTTAAACAAGTTGTCACTGAAGATAAGAGTAGCCCAAAACCCAAGGTCCAAGTCGGAATGGACAGATATATCACAATTTTAAAGCGCGGGCGAAGCCCAACTTCATCAAAAATTTCATCGGTTCCCAAGATATCCAGGGATTTACGACGTCGCAGCAGTTAACCGTCAAAATCGTTTTTCAATATTGCAAGCAAATAACGACCAACCCGCTGTTTCATCCAAAAAAACCTTCCAAGCCACCACCAATATACCTGAGAGAAAAAAATTCGAACGCCTTTATTAAAAAATTAGTCTCGGCAGTTGGTGAGAAAGCATTTCACGTTATTCCAATAAAACGTGGTAAAATTGATGAAACAAAAATTCAAATATACGAAGAAAAAGATTTCCGCAAAATTATTACTGATTTCGAAAAAAATAAAACTACTTTTTATACTTATCAGCTTAAAAGTGCTAAAGGTATGCAGATCGTATTGAAGGGCATTGATGCTTATGTCAATCCCGACGAAATAAAAGAAGCACTCATCATACAAGGATTTAAAGTAAAAAGTGTTACTAATATAATCAATAGAGAGAAGATCCCCCAGCCTCTATTTCGTGTTGAACTGGAGCCAAATGATATACAGTTGAAAAAAACGAGATACATCCAATTTATAGCCTAAAATACCTTTTATACCGAAAAATTACAGTTGAAGAGCCACATAAGCGTTCAGGTCCCGTACAGTGCCACAATTGCCAAGAATAGGGTCATACAAAAACTTACTGCAATTTACCTACAGTTTTTGCTATCTGCGGTGAATTGCATGGTACTGCTAGCTGCACGAAGCCAAAAGATCAAGCAGAAAAAAAATTCAGTAATTGTGGAGGTAACCACACCGCTAACTACAGAGGATGCCCTGTATATTCTTTTGTTAAACAGGCTATGGGTCAAAAACCTAAGCTAGCTCCAGCTCAATCAGCAAACGCTTACTCCGCCACTCTTCCTCAAACAAGCCAACCAGTTAGTTCACGTGTATCGTATGCCGATGCTGCTAAGACTAGTTCTATTCCCATACAAAATGTTCCACCGCCAAATAATTCAACGAATGCAAACTCAAGCTTTAACTTTAGTCGCCTTGAAGCTACTATTGAGAATTTAGTGCTAACTATTAATAGTTTTACAACAAATATGACTAGCATGATGCAAGAAATGCTGCGAATGCAGAATACATTGCTTCAAGCTATAGTTGACAAGCCATGAACACGTTAAAAATATGTTTCTGGAACGCAAACGGCATTCGCCAACATGAAAATGAACTTGAGCACTTCCTTACGGAAAAAAATATTGATATAATGTTGGTCTCAGAGACTCATTTGACTTCGAGAAGCCTTTTTAAAACTTCTGGCTACACCTTATATGATTCAAAGGACCCGAGAGGAAGAGCGTGCGGTGGATCAGCAATTCTTATAAAGTCTAGACTCAAGCATTATATTATTGACAACATTTGTGAGGAACATCTACAAGCAACGAATGTTTGTGTTGAAAGTTTTTGCACAAATTTTGTGATATCATCAATTTACTCCCCTCCCAGATTCGGTATTACTGAGAATCAATACGAGGATTTCTATAGATCTCTTGGCCCTTGTTTCGTGGCAGCTGGCGACTATAATGCTAAACATACGTTCTGGGGTTCGCGTCATATTACACCCAGAGGTCGAGCATTGTTCAACACAATTTCAAAAATGGGCTTGGACGTCATTTCGAGTGGGGAGCCTACTTACTGGCCAACTGACATAAATAAAATTCCGGATGTAATAGATTTTGGCGTTATGAAAAATATCTCTAGGTATTTAATTCAAATTGAAGCTTCTTTAGATCTCTCGTCCGATCACTCTCCCACGATCGTTACAATCAGTAGCCCACAGAGAAGTGATTTACCTCACTCGTATGTGAAGATGATCAATCGTGTAAATTGGCTGCGATTCAAAAAATATCTTAGTGGTAATTGCACGGAAAACATTACGCTAAGAACACCCGAGGATATTGAAGCTAACATTGCCAACCTTAACGAAATGATTGCACAGGCTGCTGAACATGCTACTACCTCCCATCCGCAGACTGGATTTAATAAAATTTATTCTACCGATATTGAACGTGTCGTGTGTGAAAAAAGAAGGGCTAGAAGGGAATGGCAACAGCACAGATCACCACAACTTAAAATCATATTTAAAGAGTACATTAAACGACTCCAAGAGTTACTTGCAATTGAAAAACTTCATCTCTTAAAAATTATCTGGAAGGCCTTGATGTCACTCCAGCATCTAATTACTCTTTGTGGCGCGCTGCTAGAAAGCAGAAAACCCCCGTTGAGTTTAAACCACCTCTGCGCACATCTACCGGAGGTTGGGCAAGAAGCGATACTGAAAAAGCTAACATATTTGCTAATTATTTAAAATACGTATTTACCCCAAACACATGTACTGGTGTTGCTGATTTGCCGAGTACAGTTGCTCTACCCCCGCGACCCATAAAGTTTAAGATGCGCGATGTACAAAAACTAATTGCTGAACTTAATCCGGAGAAAGCTCCGGGTATTGATGGAATTAGCAACAAGATGCTGATGAACTTGGCTCATATTGCAATAAGAATCCTGCTATTTATTTTTAATGCCATTTTACGAATGCAGTATTTTCCACATAACTGGAAACTTGCCAAGATTAAAATGATTCCGAAGCCGGGCAAAGATCTTACCAAGGCTGAGTCATATAGGCCTATAAGCTTACTATCAACAGTTTCAAAACTTTTCGAAAAGCTGCTCATGACTAAATTCTCAACAATTTTAGCTGATAATGGGTGCATCCCGGGATCATCAATTTGGCTTTAGAAGTCAGCATAGCACTATTGAGCAAACGCATAGATTGGTTCAAGTTATAAGGAGGACTTTTGAAGAAAAGAAGTATTGTTCTGCCCTTTTTATTGATGTTTCTCAGGCATTTGACAAAGTATGGCACGAAGGCCTATTTTTAAAATTGAAGACATATTTGCCAATAAATATAGAAAAACTTTTGGAAAGTTATATTGTTGATAGAAAGTTTACTGTTGTGGAAGTAGACTTCATAAGTGTGCCCGAATCTATATCTTCTGGTGTGCCACAGGGTAGTATTCTGGGGCCAGTCTTGTATTTAATATATAGTTGTGATATGCCTGTGAGCAATAACATCCACACTTCTACATTTGCCGATGATACAGCCCGTATGAGTATGCACAAAAACCCTGATGAGGCATCCCGCAATCGCCAAGCTCACATTACCCAGTTTGAAAGATGGTTGAACTTATGGAGAATTAAAGTAAATGAACAAAAGTGTGTTCATATAACGTTTACCCTAAGAAAAGATACCTGTTCCTCCATTTGAATCAATAATCAAAATATTCCTCAACATTCTCAAGTGAAATACCTTGGTATACACCTTGATCGAAGGCTTACATGGCAACATCATATTGACGCTAAACTAATTCAAATGAAACTTAAGTTAACTCAAATACATTGGTTGATTGGCAGAAATTCAACACTGAGTCTAGACTGCAAACTTTTGATATACAAGTCGCTTTTGAAGCCAATATGGTGCTACGGAATTCAGCTATGGGGCACTGCTTCAGCTTCAAATGTGGATAGAATCCAACGACAGCAAAACAAAATTTTACGGATAATAACATCGGCTCCATGGTACATCAAAAATTCAAATATACATCGTGATTTAAATATGCCACTAGTGACTGAAGAAATCGCAAAATACGCAGGTAAATATTTAACAAAACTCGAGTCACATCCTAATCCGCTTGCTCGTAATATCTTGAACTTTACTGGACATATCCGCCTAAAAAAGAGGGACACAAGGGCCCTAATAGTCAGCACCCCAAATGATACTTCTTGAAAATATTTATTGTGCTTAATACGAAAGTTATGTATTATTAATTACTATCACTAAGTTTATGTCCGATACTGGTCGGGCCAAATAATTATATATAGATTTAAGATTTGAATACTTATTGTTAGTTCATATTTTGAAGATACAATAAATAAATATATGTGTGTAAAAAAAAAAAAATTTTAAAATAAAAAAAAATCAATTAATTAATCGTGATTGGTTGAAAACTAATTAATGTTTTAACTGAATCTTTGTTTTTTTTTATTGAATCTTGTGTTATGATTCCGTGTTGCCTACTATTTATCAACTTAGAATATCATAAGATCAAATACATTTAAGATTATAAAATATGTAAAAGCATTTAATATGTAAGCGCATTTTCTTCTGCCAAGGGGGGAGGGATGTAATGGATCAGAATTGAACAACCCTCGTATCCAAAAATTGTACTAATTTGTTAACACTGCAAAAATCAGTTCATTCACTTGGTTGTTTGCTAAAATATTGTTGTTTGACAAATTGTGCAATAGCGATATTTCGTAATTGGGTCAAAATCTAAATAATATTAAAGAAATACGTTAGCAAGTTAGCATAATAATAATAACTCTTAAGCATAATATTAATGTTGAAATATATTTAAGTATGATTAAATTTTGTATAAATAGTTAAATTTAAAAAAGCAACATAGGAGTTGCAATAGAGGAGTTTGTAAATAGGAGTTGTAAATAGGAGTTGTAATAAGTAAGTTGCAGGGAGCTGTAATTAGGGCTGCAATAGTGCAGTTGTAAATAATTAGTTGTGAGTTGTGTTTAGCACTTAAAGTTATAGAGTCATACCTGCAATTTCCACAGGACTCTCCAGGCTTAAATTTGTATAATTTGTAATTTGGCGCAGCCGGTGTTAGCAAGAGTACAGTTTTGCTACCTTTTTGACAGGAAGGAAGTATATTGATATTGGAAAGCTATTTTAGCTCAATTAAATTTAAATATTTTAAGTTTAATGTTTATTAACGCACTAATAATCCCAAATTATTATTTTACTTAATTGTAAAATAACTTTTTTATTAAAAATACATTTAAATTGATTATTGAGGGGTTTAGCTGGATCCTGTGCGCATTTCACTGTTGCTAATGCAGATCATCAGGGAACCTTTACCCAAAAATTTTAGAACAACTAGAGTTATTATGTTACAAACTTTCATTTAAACAAATGAGAAGTTCAACAAATAACAAAGTTGAAACAAGAACTCAATAATCAACATGTGTTTTATTTTCTTACTTTACTACATTGGCTGACTTTTTTTCAGCTCTAGTTGTAAGTTTTTTACCGCAAGTCTTGTTCCGTTGCATAATTTTGGTGAATTTATATTACGAAGCATAATTATTGTTGATCCGATTTCCAATTGAAAATGATGCGGTGGCATTCCAGTAAAATCAAGAGAATTCAAAAATTCAGTTGGGTAATGTACTACGTCTTCTTGATTCTTCACAGTATCAACAGATTTATATGTGATCAATTCACCATCTATTTGAGATTGAATGATGAAATTCAAATCATTGACATCCTTATTTTTTCCTGCAAATATAGGTCTTTCACTCAAGCAACCATGATTTTTGTATTGCTGTTGTATATTTGGGAAGACTTTTTCAATTAGTTCTTCTTTTGATTGTGTGAATATGCAAAAATCTCTCGGAGTTGTAATGAAACCATCATTATCAATTGTCATTTTACCATCACCCATTAAAAGCAATTGCTTTGAAAATGTTACAGCTGATTGATCATTTTGCAATTGCACACGAACATTGGTGGTGAGTCTTAACGTTGTAACGTATCTCCATAGATTTGATAGCTGCAAACGCGCATTTATTTCATCAGCTGGTGTTGATTTTGAGATAACAGGTAGTGTTTGTCTAAAGTCTCCTGCTAACAAAAATTAAAGCACCACCAAATAAATTTTGATTTCCACGGAAATCTCTCATTGTTCGATCCAAAGCTTCAATTGATTTCTTGTGTGCCATTGTGCATTCATCCCATAACAAAATATCAAATTGTTTCAAAACTCTAGCCATGCCAGAGGTTTTTGATAAATTGCATGATGGTGCTTCATTTATCGTCATATTCAAATGCAATTTTAGCGCTGAATGCACTGTCCTACTACCATCCAATAAAGTGGCTGCAATTCCTGAAGATACAAGTGCCAAAGCAATTCTACCACGTGCTCGTACAGTTGCTAAAATTAAAGTTATCAAAAAGTTTTGCCAGTCCAAAAAGTACATCCCACCATTACCATTATCAATTTCTTGCATCATTTTTTCATAAGCTAATTTTTGCTGTTGATTTAATTTAGGAATATTTTCTTGAACATAATTTGTCAGCACATTTGGATCGTAATTCTGTTCTCGAAGCAAATCTTAAATAAAAATATCATTTGTTGAACGATTTGGTGATATCATACCTAACTAAGCCAAATCTTTACTCGCCATTCCTAAACACATATCTTCAATTAATATCAATGCCTCATTATACATATCCCCTGTATAATTCAATTGAGCATTAAAATTTAAGCTGCGTATTCAATGAAAAATATCTTCCGTCATGTAATCTCGAAATTTCATCTATAAAGCAGATGGATTAGTCGGATTCCACGTTTAGATAATGATAGAAAATGAAATTCTAATTTGTTGTAGATATGCTGATATATATGCATCAGTTAATGTATTTTCCCAATGTGTATCGTGCTGCAGAGATCCTAGTTTTTGACATGCTTCACGGTAAGTGGCTCATAATTGTCCATCAAGTGTTCTCAAATCATTAAATGTTGTTGGACCATAAACATTTATCAAAGTCAAACGTAAATAAAAACACTCATCATTATTTGGTTGAACTGTATAAATTCGACCTAAAGCATCAGTTTCAAACACATTTGGATGACCTTGAACAGGTTTGCCTTATTTTCGACGTTGAAATTCCTTTTTTGATGCATTCAAAGTATAATATGATGGAACCTGAGTATAAAGCAATGTTCTTGTTGTAGAATAATTTCTTGAGTTCTGTAACAGAGAATGAGCTTTAAATGAACAGCTGACTGTTGCACATTTAATTTTTATACCCTTTACCAAAAACGGTTTGTCATTCCGTATGTAATTTCCATAATATTCATATACGACCCATAAAATATATATTCTGGGTCCTTATGAATAGGGAAGACGAATAAGCGATGTCCGTCTGTCCGTCCTTCCGTCCGTCTGGTGTACGTGAAATCGGTTTTCCGAAGCTCCCAGAAAATCTAGAGATTTCGTCCTTAGATTGGTGTATCAGAAATGGTCCAACTTAGATTGGTATTGAAAATCAGCAAAATCGAGCAGACGGTTTCAGAGCTGGAAAACTTAAACTTGATTTTGCCATATAAAAGTAACTACCGAAAACTAGTTTTTACATTTTTTTTAAATAAATAAACTTATTTTAAGCTTCAGTACGAATAAAATTGGTATTTCAAATTTAAAAAAAATAAAAAAATTAAAAAGACGTTTCCAGGGTTGGAATACTTTAACTTTTTTGTTATATAAATGTAACTTACTAAGACTAATTTTTATTTTCTTTTAATTAATAAACTTATACCTTAGTATGAAAAAGATTGGTAATTCAAATTAAAAACTATTAAAAAATATAAAAAGACCTTTCCAGAGTTGGAAAACTTTAAAATTTTTTTGTTACATAAAAGTAACTTACTAAAGTTAATTTTTATTTTTTTTTTAATAAATAAATTTATTTTTTACTTCAGTACAAATACAATTAGTATTTAAAATTAAAAAATATACAAAATTTAAAAAGACGTTTCCAGGGTTGCAAAGCTTTAAATTTTTTTTTTTTATATAAAAGTAACTTACTAAAATTAATTTTTATATTTTGATGTGTAAATATCTATACGCTAGGGGTAAAAATCTTTTTCACAATGCAATCGGAAATTTTGAGTAAGATGTTATCAAATCGGTGTGAGCGAATTTTAAAACATACCTTCAGGAGCAATTATTAATTAATTTCAATAGAAATTGCTTGTGAAGTGTAATAGTGTTGCCAGTGGGCACAATTTGGTTAAAAAGTTGAAAAAGGTAAAATATATAAAATAAATATAAACATATAAATAAAAGAACGTTTTAAATGTCAAATATTTGTTTAAAAGATATATAGCAGTCTTTATAAAGAATTTATAATATTATATTATAACATATCTTCATTACGTACACTGAAGCTCTTGCACGACAATTGGGTAACAATCTCCATCTCATGCCAATTATTATGGATGGAGATTTTAATACAAATTTTGCAAACCCACAATCGCAAGCTTTATCAAAATTTTTATTTGACGTTTTCTACTTGCATATGAGCAATTCTCCACATACCCCCACAACTAATAATTCCACTACTATACATGCAGTTTTCCATACAGTAGAGTCAAAAACTTATATATCTTATTTTAGTTACCATAAGCCAATATTAAAAAAAATAACAACTAAATGCTTACACATCTCCCCTGTGATCGGACTCACATTGGTTTTTTATAATAAATAAACTTATTTTAAACAGTACGAATAAAATTAGTATTTTAAATTTAAAAAAAAATATTAAAAAGTCGTTTCCAGGAATGTAAAACTTTAACTTTTTGTTATATAAAAGTAGCTTACTTAACTAATTTTTCCGTTTTTTCTATAAATTAAACGTATCATATATTCTTAAAAGAAAGAGATTGGTGTAAGAGATCAGAAAAATAATAAAGGATGATTCCAGGGTTGGCAAACTTACACTTTTTTTGATATGTAAAAGTAACTAAGTCTAATTAATTTTTTTCTTTTTATTTATAAATTATATATATTTTACGTTTTTGAAAGAAAAATTTGGTGTAGAAAATTAAAACCACAGCTCCAGAGCTGGAAACTTTTGACTTTTTTTCTTAAATACTAAAGTAACTTAATAAAACACTTTTTTTAATATCCTTTTTTCTTAGTTCACTTAACATACTTTATATATATTTTTAAGAACAACTAGATTGGTATAAGGAATCAGAAAAAAATGATGATTCCAGAGTGTTTCAAAGCAAGCAACGAAAATTTTTAAAATCCCATGTAATATAAAATACAAAAAGCGACCAATCAAAAAATCGTTTAAACAGAAAAAACGCCAAAAGTAAAAATAAAATGTATCGCTAAAGAACAGTCTATACAGTGTTGTTAGATTTGACGATTTTACGTCATTTTGACGATTTTTTATGACGAATTTCCCAAAATGACGATTGACGATTTTGTTTCGAATATTCCTCATATTTTGACGATTTGTTGAAATAAGTATTTAGCAACATAAATATGCCTACAAGTCCTTGCAGAAAAGAGATTTGATTTCGATAACACAATTATCAAAAACTTTAATTTAATTACAACATCAGTTATTTTAAATATGTACTCTGAAATTCGTCCTTTACTAAAAAGTTTTTCCAAATCTTGTGTCTAAGTACCAGTTCACACTAGTTAAGTCTTATTGCTAAGCTTATTTCTTTTCTTCTTTGAACTTTCATCGGCGTCCACACAATTCAAGTCTTATTTTTAAGCTCATATTTTTATGCATAGTTTTGTGTATGCATGTGTGCTTTGGTAAAATTACGAATGGAAAGCAAAACGTATTGACAGTACGTGGAGGTGAGTACTCCTTTCTTTTTCCCTCGTCTCTCTCTCTTCTAAAAACTAATCACCTTAGCAATAAGAATTGCATAGTGTATTCTAGGAAAATTATTAAGGCATTGAAAATGAAATAAGATAACTTAGATTTTTTAACATTAGAGATAGGTAAGCATACGTAAGTATATTTTGGATAAAAGTTAAATCGATTAATTTACTAAACAATAAACTTATTTTTCATAACTTATGTGAGTTTGTTATTTACTTTTTTACTTTGTCAAACTCATCAGCTAGTGTTGAAAGAATATTTAGTAGTATTAGTAGTATAAATATAGGGATACTGGCTCAATGTATTTTTTCCATAAGGATCATATAAATGTAGGGATACTGGATCAATGTATTTTTTCCATAAGGATCGTTCTAATTAGTATATATGTGCATTCCAATACATGTATTTTTCCCATAAGGAAGGATATTCCAATACATGTATTTTCTCCAAAAGGAAGGATATTCTAATACATACATATATTCCTACAACAAAGTTAACTTCAAATGAGAATATATTTTTCTCATAAAAAGTTTAACGACGACATTTTTGTAAATGGAACAATTCGAATGAGATTCTCATTTGAGTAATTATATAAAATGAGAGTTCGATTGACTCAAAAATATGTATATAAAAGCCCAATTATAATTTAGTTTTAGTTATTGTTATTCAAAGATCCTTGAAATTACGTTCAACAACAATGGTAAGAATGAAGTTTAACATAACATTAGAATTTTTTTATTTATTATATGAAAGTTTAAGAAATACATATAAAATTTAACTAATTTTTGTTTGTTTTTAGATCTATCAACAAATAATTAACATTGCGCAAGGAATAAAATCTGAATACACAAAAATTTATGATATTCCCTTAAATGAACCTTACAAGATTTTAAATTTTGAATGGAAGGTTATACAATATGGATCCAAAGTTATTGCATATTTAAGCAACAATAAGTGGTTTTATCTTCCGCAAAGAATCGTTAAATATTTAAACAGAGAGGATCCTTACTTATCAAAAATTAATGACAAAATTTGGACAATTATTTACAAAGGACGTCAATCACCAAATGGTTCAGCAATATTCGAACTAAACTATAGCTAAATTTTTTATTTGTTATAAGAAATTTTATGTAGTTACACAATTTTTAAAACAATAAATATATTTAGTAAAGTGAAGTGAGCCCCTATTATTTACTGATTTTTATGTTTTTATGTTAAACATGCACATGCACGTTAACAAAGTGAATTTGAAATCCATTTCAGGAAAATTTTGTTTGAAAAATTTAAAACGAATTTGAAATATATGCATTTTATTTTATTTTTATGAAAATGAGAGTTTATGTTTAAAATAAGTTATCTTATTTATTTTCATTTTATGAAAAAGGATAGGACATTTAAAAATTTGATGAATGTTAAACATGCATGTGCAAGACACATGGTCATATGTATGTGTATGCATTACAATGTTTTATTACTTTTTTCATTTATATGTATTTTTTCCATAAGACATGCGTATGCATGCTTTTTCATGTCACAGCACCTAAATGTACTTTGCTTTACTCTAATTTTCATTTTAAGAGAAAAAAAGGATAGGACATTTAAAAATTTAATGAAAGGTAAACATGCACATGCAAGACACATGATATTAAGTATTAGAGTATTAATAACGAGAGCAATGCGTATGCATGCTTTTTTGTGCGTGTAGATTTACGTGGGTGCGTTGGTTAAATTTACATTTTATTTGTTCTGAGAAAAAGGGTACACGAAAAAAAACGTGAAGGACAAACAAATATTTTTCCTTTATTGCTTAAACTCACTAATTTACAAGATCATAAATGTAGATAAATATGAAGATTTTCCAATCACAGGTAATTTTCTATTGATGAATGTATGCATATATTGTGTGCACAAAAAAGTATAAAATAAAACATTTTTCTGAACAAAATTCTAGTCTTGTGACATTATTCAAAAACGAAGTGTTGTGTGAAAAAAACTAAAATAATATTTAAAAATGAACAATAACAATTTATTTTGCCATATATGTGAAATAATTACTTTTTCTAGTAATTCAAATAAGAAACGCCATTATCTGAAGCAACACGGTATTAAATTAAAAACAAACAAATTTTGAGATACTCCTTTATATAGGAGAATAATTAAAAAAAATAAGGATATCAGAGAAGCTGAAGCATTATCATCTTTAGAAGCCACAACACCAACTACAGTAACATATACTGAGACCGCAACATCAACATCTACTGTCGAAGTCGCAACACCTATTACATCAATTACAGATTGATTGATTACATCATCAACACCAACAACACACGAGTGGTACCATCATCTATTAGAAGGAGATGAAGATGTATTTTTAAGCATCAAAGAGCCCATAGATATTAGGGAAGTAATAGTTTTGCCACCGGTGGATGTAGCAGCATCTATATAATTAATAGGCGAACACGTTTCTTGTAATCCCTTTTACGCCGGAACTACTGCACCGATTTTGGAAAGATTTATATCATTTTAAAGGAATTTCTGCGCAGATGTGCAGAATCTATATTTTATTGAAATCGGTTTAGTATTTTGGGAGCTATAAGCGTTTAAAGTTGCTACTACTACATGCAAACATAGTACACGCTCATTTGTTAGTTTACACTGTGTGTGTGTGTGTGTTTGTGTACTATTTTTCATGCTATTCCATATTTTTTCTTATTTGTTATTGTATGAAAGCCATAAAACCAGGGTGGCCGATGACATTTTTCAAAAAGTTGCACCAAATAGGGAATTTATCAAAAAAAGGGGCAAAATTAAAAAAAGACGTGAAAACTACACTAATTTTTTTATTTTTAATGTATTATTATATAATTCACTCTAAAAAAAGGGGAAAAAAGTGGCAAGGCAGTCGAAAAAGTGGCAATTTGCCCCTTTAGTCGGTCAAACGGTCACGCTGCATAAAACTTATAGGACGAGAGTTCAATAAATTGAATAAGGTTTAATAAAGAGATTTTGTTTCTGTTTAGAATGCGGACGATTGTATCGTCCGTTTGGTATATCTAGTATTTATTGTTACATGATGGGCAGGATGATATTCCTTTAGACGTATTAAGAAGGGTTGAAAATATGGGTTAAGAGAATCATGTAAAATATTTTTCTTATTTTTTTATTATTAAATAAATGAATATGTTTTTTTTCTTTTAAATAAATATTTTAATTATCTAAACTTTTTGAAAATTACAGTTTTTACATTTACTGACATTATATATGTTATAATAGAATTTCATTAGTTTTTTTGCTTCTTCCTCTATTCTCATATTTTGTCTCTTTTGTATTTACATGAACAAGTGTCATTCCACAAGTTTCATTCTCATTAGACCATGAACAATCTTCATAATGCTCTCCAAATTTGTTTTTCGTTGTTTTTAAGTTATTTACTTCTTCGAGATGTGATTGAATATTAATCAGTTTATATCTATCTTCGTTGGAGACAATGTGTGAACATCTTTTTAAAAATTCATATATATCGTTGAGTAACATCCCTACAAATAAGTGTGACTGAGTATGTAGACCAAATGTTTGTGAATAAACAATACTATAAGGAAGCATATTTCCAATACATGTATTTTCCCATAAGGAAGGATATTCCAATACATGTATTTTTCCATAAGACATGCGTATGCATGCTTTTGCATGCTTTTTTATGTCACAGCACCTAGATGAACAATTTAGATCATAAATGTAGATGAATAGGAGGATTTTCCGATCAAAGATAATTATCTATAGATGAATGTATGTCTGTATTTTGTTCAGAAAAAGTATAAAACAGAATGTTTTTTCAAACAAAATTCTAGTCTTACAACATCATTCAAAAAAACTAAAACAATATTTAAAAACTGTTAAATTATATGAATATTATTTTTGCAGTGATAAGTTATTCATTAAAAATAAATAATTTTCTTTAAAATTAACAACGAAAAATAAGAAGACTTTCAACAATTTTAAATTATATAAAAATTATTTTACCAGTGATAAGTTCAATTCCCAAAACTTTAAATTGTGTAAAAATGGAAAACTTATATAGTTGTATTGAATGTGGAAAATTTTTCAGTAATAAAAAAAATTTATTTGAACATGAAAAAACCCATGCTGGATCATCGAAACATGTAGCAGAATTCCCTATTCCTCAAAACGGTGTTAAGAGACTACATAGCGCATTCAAGGCTAGAATACAAACATTGCTATTTGAAAACAGTGATGATGGATGTCTCTTTCCTGAGGAATTTTTGAATAAGGCTTGGTTAGCTTTAAAACCCGAAATTAATTTCTGGTTGAATGCATATAAAGCTATGAAAATTAATATTGAGCTATCGGGATTATACGCCAAGCTTTCTATAGAAGATATGGAAAATACATCATTAGAGATTAAAACATTTCAAACGAAAATGGAACAAATTTTTAATGAAAATAGCCTTAATGAAGTCTTTATCCATAAAATAAAAGAAGTTATAAATAAAATGGAGGAGTTCCAGGAAAGAGACAGTGGATGGACGTTGGTTCAAATTATAAAATTGGAGACAAACATTAATAAATGTCAACCATTGAAAGGTTCTACATATTTTCCACTACCACAGAAGCTGAGGAGTAGAAAAGCTTGTGTAAATGTGCTGTAGTTAAATGGGCTGTAGTTTCCTCAATATATAATTTTAACAAAAATGCGAATCGTATATCATCATATCCAGTCAACATAAATTTAACCCAAATAAATACACATAGAGGACTCTTGAATTTTGAAGGTTTATGCTTCCCTCTACAGATAAAAGATGTAGAGCTGTTTGAAGTGCTTAACGAATGGATAAGTGTAAATGTTTTTGGATATGATGAGGAACATAATATTATTATCGGACCATATTATAAAACAAAAGAAGTGAAATCACATCATATCAATCTTCTCTTTCTTCAAAAGGAAATTAGCTCAACAATAACAGGCCATTATGTGTGGATAAAAAATATTTCAAGGTAATATAAAACATAAATTTTTTATAAATTCCTTTCAATTGATTATTTTGTTTGTTATAATATATTATATTTGTAGATTAATAAGGAACTAAACCAGCAAGTTTAAGGGGAGAAATTATCTATGCAACTTTTGTTTGCAGCACTTTATAACGGAGGACAGATTAACAAAACACATGTCAGAATGTAGAAAGCGGGTAGTATATCTTCCAAATGAAGATAAGGTAATTTTAGAATTTAAAGATCATGAGAAAGCAATGGATGTACCATTTGTTATTTATGCGGATTCTGAATGCATATTTCAGAATTTTGAAACATGCATTCCGAATCCAAATAAATCATCAACATTTATAAACAAACATATCCCATATGCTTTCTCATATTATTTAAAATGTAGTTATGATAAGAATTTAGATAAGTTTAAGTATTTTAAGGGGGAAGATTCACCCAAAGAATTTATAAGTGAACTAGTGAAGGATGTAGTCTTCTTATATACAAATTATTTAAAAGATATAAAACCAATGATCCCTTTGAATGAAGACGAAGAATTACACTTTAGGAAGTCCACTATTTGTCATATTTGTTTAAAACCTATTGTTAATGAAGATAAAGTTAAAGACCATTGTCATTTAAGTGGGAAATATAGAGGACCTGCACATCAAAAATGTAATTTAAATTTCAAAGTTCCACGTTTTATTCCTGTTGTCTTTCATAATCTTTCTTCGTATGATTCACATTTGTTTATAAAGGAACTTAATCATATTAATAATGGTTCAATAAATATTCTCCCATTAAATAAGGAATTGTACATATCCATTTCAAAAATTATCAGTATAGATAATATCAATATTGAAATTAGATTTTTAGACTCATACAGATTTATGCAGTCAAGTTTAAAATCATTAGCACATAATTTATCAAGAACTGATTTTACTACATTAAAGTCAAGTTTTGAAGATGAAAAACAATTTTCTTTACTAATGAGAAAAGGAGTTTTTCCATATAATTATTTAAATTCAGTTGACAAACTTAAAGAACGGAATTTACCAACGAGGGAACAATTTTTCAATATACTTACAGAGACAGAATGTTCAGTAGACGATTACAACCATGCCAAGGAAGTGTGGAATGCTTTTAATTGTGAGACACTAGAAGATTATCTAATGCTTTACCTCAAAACTGATGTTTTACTTCTGACAGACGTTTTTGAGAATTTCAGACTATTATGTAAAAACATATATAAATTAGATCCATGTCATTATTATACAGCGCCAGGGCTTTCATGGGACGCAATGCTTAAAATTACGAAAATAAAATTACAACTTTTGACTGATATTGACATGATTACGTTCATCCAAAAGGGAATAAGAGGAGGAATTGTTCAATGTTCGAAAAGGCATTCAAAAGCTAATAATAAATATATGACAGATTTCAACAATAAGCTTCAATCTAAGTATCTAATGTATTTAGATGCAAATAATTTATATGGGTGGGCTATGTCACAATATTTACCAGAAAGTGGATTTGAATGGGTTAGTGACATTGACGGTTTCTCCTTACATTCCATTCCCGACGATTCATCTGTTGGATATATTCTAGAAGTGGATTTGACATATCCGACAGAGATTCATAATCGTCATAACTTCTTACCATTTTGTTGTGAAAACAAAGTAGCTCCAATGGCTAAAGATTCAAAGCTTATATTGGATTTGACTAACAAAACTAAATATGTTATATATTATAAAAACTTGCAACAGTGTCTAACACATAGTTTAAAGTTAAACAAAATACATAGAATATTGAAATTTAAGCAGTTCGATTGGTTAAAAAGTTACATATCTTTAAATACATTTCATAGGATGAATGCTAAGAATAAATTTGAACAAAATTTCTTTAAGTTATTAAATAACGCAATATACGGAAAAACAATGGAGAACGTAGACAAACGGAAAAATATAAAAATTCTTAACTCTTGGGATAATGTTGGGAAAAAGCTTGGAGCTCGAGCTCTAATTGCCAAACCAGAATTCAGTTCTTTAAGTATTTTTGATGACAATATGATTGCAATTGAATTAAATAAAACGCATTCTATATATAATAAACCAATATATCTTGGATTTTGTGTTTTAGAGATATCTAAGTGGAAAATGTATAATTTCCATTATGATTATATGCTTCCTAAATATGAATCTAATGTAGAACTTAATTATATGGATACAGACTCCTTTATTTATACAATCTATACTGATGATTTTTATAGAGATATTTACAATGACATTGATGATAGATTCGATACGTCTGATTATGAAAGTGATAATAAATTTAATATTCCCCAGAAAAATAAAAAAATTTTGGGAATGATGAAGGATGAAAATAATGGAGTCGTCATGAGGGAATTCATTGGTTTAAGATCTAAAATGTATTCTTTTAGTACTGAAGAAGGGAGAGAAATAAAAAAAGTAAAAGGTGTAAAAAATAATTGTTGTGCTAAGTTAAGCTTAAGTGATTATAAAAATTGTTTATACAATAAACAAATTTACTATGCGAATATGTATATATTTAAGTCAAAGCTACACAATCTGTATACTTCCTTAATAAATAAAATATCTTTAAGCTATGTAGATGAGAAAAGATATGTTCGCAAAAATAATGTAGATACCCTTGCTTGGGGACATTATGAAGAACAATTTATGAATGATACCAACGATGATTCTCTAATGGAAATTGATTATATAGATGAACAAAGAATAAATAATTTTAGAGATATATTTCTAAATGATGAGGATGACGATATTTTTAAGAAAATTAAATATTAGTTTGTATATAACTAGAATATCTATTTTTACAATTAATAAACAATATTGTGACATAATCTAAACCAAAAGCTTGATTAAGTAAAAAATAAATAAATAAAATGCAACACACGTGTAAATCATATGTATATGTATAAATATTTGTTTTATTTATTTCAAGTTACATTTATTGAATAAAAATTTTAAACACAGGTGACCACAATTAAATGTATTAAAGTGTTGTTTTCGTTCATAATTATATTCAATGGGTATCTTTAAATAATTAACAAGTTCAATTGGAGGTTGGAAGTTTCCAAAGCTATCAAAATATTCTTTATAGTTATGATTTTTATAATAGGCTACCCAGTGAGTTCCAGCACCACGAGAGTTATCTAGATTAACAATACCACATTCTTGAACTAATGGTTTTTTAGGCAAACGATCTCGCATAAACACACCTCTAAAATTTTCGAGTTTTTTACCATATTTTATTAAATCTAGATCAGTTAATGGTCGATTGGGTAGGTTATCTAAAAGTTTTTTGGAATCGGTTTATAATACAGTCCATATCCAGATTTATATGGTTTAAGATATAAGCCTTTTCCCATAGCAATTGATTCCATGTGTCTATTATGCCGAGTAGCCTCGGTTAGTTGTTCTTTTGCATTTTTAATATCATTTACAGCCTTAATAATAGACGATCCACCCGTAGCCAAACTACCAAGTGCGGATAAAGCTGTTAGGATTGGAATTAGTGGAAGAAATCCACCGATTTTGGGCATTGGTATAACTCTCGGTATCACAATATTAGCCCTCTTCTTCCCTTTGAAGTTTGAAGTAATGGATTTTAACGCAATTTTAACAGTAGCCTTTAAATTGTCTGGTTTTTCATTTCTCAAGAGGTTAAGAGTATTAGTATTATATTTATGGGCATTCTGGCACACGTGTATTTTCTCCATAAGGATCATTCTAATTAGAATAGTTATGGGCATTCTGGCACACGTGTATTTTCTCCATAAGGATCATTCTAATTAGAATAGTTATGGGCATTCTGGCACACGTGCATTTTCTCCATAAGGATCATTCTAATTAGAATAGTTATGGGCATTCTGGCACACGTGTATTTTCTCCATAAGGATCATTCTAATTAGAATAGTTATGGGCATTCTGGCACACGTATATTTTTCCATAAGGATCATTCTATTAGAAAAAAATTCTAATTGGATCTAATTAGAATAGTAGATTATTCTAATTAGATCTAATTAGAATGATCTACTATTCTAATTAGTATATATATGTGCATTCCAATACATGTATTTTCCCATAAGGACGGATATTCCAATACATGTATTTTCCCATTAGGAAGGATATTCCAATACATGTATTTTCCCATTAGGAAGGATATTCCAATACATGTATTTTCGCATAAGGACGGATATTCCAATACATGTATTTTCTCATAAGAAAGGATATTCTAATACATATATATATTCCTACAACAAAGTTAACTTCAAATGAGAATATATATTTTTCTCATAAAAAGTTTAACGAAGACATTTTCGTAAATGGAACAATTCGAATGAGATTCTCATTTGAGTAATTGTATTAAAATGAGAATTCGATTGACTCACAAATATGTATATAAAAGACCAATTAGAAATTAGTTTTAGTTATTGTTATTCAAAGATCCTTGAAATTACGTTCAACAACAATGGTAAGAATGAAGTTTAACATAACATTAGAATTTTTTTATTTATTATATGAAAGTTTAAGAAATACATATAAAATTTAACTAATTTTTTTGTTTGTTTTTAGATCTATCAACAAATAATTAACATTGCGCAAGGAATAAAATCTGAATACACAAAAATTGATGATATTCCCTTAAATGAACCTTACAAGATTTTAAATTTTGAATGGAAGGTTACACAATATGGATCCAAAGTTATTGCATATTTAAACAACAATAAGTGGTTTTATCTTCCGCAAAGAATCGTTAAATATTTAAACAGAGAGGATCCTTACTTATCAAAAATGAATGACAAAATTTGGACAATTATTTACAAAGGACGTCAATCACCAAATGGTTCAGCAATATTCGAACTAAACTATAGCTAAATTTTTATTTGTCATAAGAAATTTTATGTAGTTACACAATTTTTAAAACAATAAATATATTTAGTAAAGTGAAGTGACCCCTATTATTTATTGATTTTTGTTTTTATGTTAAACATGCACATGCACGTTAACAAAGTGAATTTGAAATCCATTTCAGGAAAATTTAGTTCAAAAAATTAAAATAAAATGCATATATTTCAAATTCATTTAAATTTTATGAAAATGAGAGTTTATGCTTAAAATAAGTTATCTTATTTATTTTCATTTTAAGAAAAAGGATAGGATATTTAAAAATTTGATGAAAGTTAAACATGCATGTACAAGACATGAAATTTAAACATGCATGTGCAAGACACATGGTCATATGTATATGTATGCATTACAAGTTTTTATTACTTTTTGCACTTATATAGAAATTTTCAAAATTCTCACCAAAAAATATAGGACATTAAAAATTAACATGCTCATGCAAGACACATGATATTAAGTATTTTTAAAGTATTAAGAACGAGAGACATGCGTATGCATGCTTTTTGCGCGTGTAGATTTACGTGGGTGCCTTGGTGAAATTTACATTTTATTTGTTCTGAGAAAAAGGGTATGCGAAAAAACTAATTATAAAAAAAATATCTTTCTATGAAGGACAAACAAATATTTTTCCTTTATTGCTTAAACTCACTAATTTACAAGATCATAAATGTAGATAAATATGAAGATTTTCCAATTACAGGTAATTTTCTTTAGATGAATGTATGCATATATTGCGTGTAGAAAAAAAAGTATAAAATAAAACATTTTTCTGAACAAAATTCTAGTCTTGTGACATTACTCAAAAACGAAGTGTTGTGTGAAAAAAAAACTAAAATAATATTTAAAAATGAATAGTAACAAATTATATTGTGAAATATGTCAAATAGTTACTTTTTCAAACAGTTCAAACAAAAAACGACATTATCTGAATCAACATGGAATAAAATTAAAAACTAAAAAATTTTGGGATACTCCTTTATATAGGAGAATAATTAACAAAAATAAGGAAATGAGAGAATCTAAACCATCAACATCAACATCTACTGAGCCCGCAACATCGACATCTACTATAGCAGTCACAACACCTACAGCAATTACAGAATCATCAACAGCAACACACGAGAGCTACCATCTATTAGAAGGCGATGAAGATCTATTTTTAAACATTAAAGAGCCCATCGATATTAGGGAGGTAATAGTTTTGCCACCGGTGGATGTAGCAGCATATTTATTATTACATGATGGGCAGGATGAAATTCTTTTAGACGCATTAAGAAGGGTCGAAAATATGGGTTAATAGAATAATGTAAAATATTTTTCTTATTTTTTTATTATTAAATAAATGAATATGTTTTTTTTTCTTTGAAATAACTATTTTAATTATCTAAACTTTTTGAAAATTACAGTTTTTACATTTACTGACATTATATATGTTATATATATATTCTCATATTTTGTCTTCTTTTGTATTTACATGAACAAGTGTCATTCCACAAGTTTCATTCTCATTAGACCATGAACAATCTTCATAATGCTCTCCAAATTTGTTTTTCGTTGTTTTTAAGTTCCCAGTAAAAAAAGACACTCCAAAAAAGTCATGAAAATGTAGAGTTTGCGATCTGGAAGTAGTGCAAATTTCGATCCGATCTAATGATTTTTACATAGGGTTGTCATTGCAAGAAGTTCTCTTTTTCGATGCCTAGTCACCGAATTGGAAGCGATTTTAAGAAAAATTTCCTTTTTTGTGTTCTACGATAACATTTTCATCTAGGAAAAATGGTTAATAGTTACCTATTTTAACAAGTAGTTTCTTTTCATAGGAATTTAAACGCGAAACCGTATTTTCATGTAAATTTAAGCAAATAACTTAAAAATTTTAGACCAAAATTAATTCATAAGTTTCTTGAAAAAAATAGATTTTTTTTTAAATTCTGGTGAGTAATTTCTAAAACTATAGAGGACTTACAAGGTTCTGTATGACAAAAATAAACTTCTACTTGGTTTTCTACTAACTATCGGCAAATTAAAAATATCGATTTTTTGGAAGCAATGAAAATGTAGTTCCTTTAGAATGACTTCCAATTTTTTTTACTGGGGTTATTTACTTCTTCGAGATGTGATTGAATATTAATCAGTTTATATCTATCTTCGTTGGAGACAATGTGTGAACATCTTTTTAAAAATTCATATATATCGTTGAGTAACATCCCTACAAATAAGTGTGACTGAGTATGTAGACCAAATGTTTGTGAATAAACCATACTATAAGGAAGGATATTTCCAATACATGTATTTTCCCATAAGGAAGGATATTCCAATACATGTATTTTTCCATAAGACATGCGTATGCATGCTTTTGCATGTTTTTTTATGTCACAGCACCTAGATGAACAATTTAGATCATAAATGTAGATGAATAGGAGGATTTTCCGATCAAAGATAATTATCTATAGATGAATGTATGTCTGTATTTTGTTCAGAAAAAGTATAAAACAGAATGTTTTTTCAAACAAAATTCTAGTCTTACATCATTCAAAAAAACTAAAACAATATTTAAAAACTGTTAAATTATATGAATATTATTTTTGCAGTGATAAGTGTATT
This sequence comes from Tachina lurida, assembly GCA_944452675.1. Lineage (NCBI taxonomy): Eukaryota > Metazoa > Arthropoda > Insecta > Diptera > Tachinidae > Tachina > Tachina lurida. Next base: position 94,101,603 of record OX101753.1, on the reverse strand, counting down.
CATTAAAAATAAATAATTTTCTTTAAAATTAACAACGAAAAATAAGAAGACTTTCAACAATTTTAAATTATATAAAAATTATTTTACCAGTGATAAGTTCAATTCCCAAAACTTTAAATTGTGTAAAAATGGAAAACTTATATAGTTGTATTGAATGTGGAAAATTTTTCAGTAATAAAAAAAATTTATTTGAACATGAAAAAACCCATGCTGGATCATCGAAACATGTAGCAGAATTCCCTATTCCTCAAAACGGTGTTAAGAGACTACATAGCGCATTCAAGGCTAGAATACAAACATTGCTATTTGAAAACAGTGATGATGGATGTCTCTTTCCTGAGGAATTTTTGAATAAGGCTTGGTTAGCTTTAAAACCCGAAATTAATTTGTGGTTGAATGCATATAAAGCTATGAAAATTAATATTGAGCTATCGGGATTATACGCCAAGCTTTCTATAGAAGATATGGAAAATACATCATTAGAGATTAAAACATTTCAAACGAAAATGGAACAAATTTTTAATGAAAATAGCCTTAATGAAGTCTTTATCCATAAAATAAAAGAAGTTATAAATAAAATGGAGGAGTTCCAGGAAAGAGACAGTGGATGGACGTTGGTTCAAATTATAAAATTGGAGACAAACATTAATAAATGTCAACCATTGAAAGGTTCTACATATTTTCCACTACCACAGAAGCTGAGGAGTAGAAAAGCTTGTGTAAATGTGCTGTAGTTAAATGGGCTGTAGTTTCCTCAATATATAATTTTAACAAAAATGCGAATCGTATATCATCATATCCAGTCAACATAAATTTAACCCAAATAAATACACATAGAGGACTCTTGAATTTTGAAGGTTTATGCTTCCCTCTACAGATAAAAGATGTAGAGCTGTTTGAAGTGCTTAACGAATGGATAAGTGTAAATGTTTTTGGATATGATGAGGAACATAATATTATTATCGGACCATATTATAAAACAAAAGAAGTGAAATCACATCATATCAATCTTCTCTTTCTTCAAAAGGAAATTATCTCAACAATAACAGGCCATTATGTGTGGATAAAAAATATTTCAAGGTAATATAAAACATAAATTTTTTATAAATTCCTTTCAATTGATTATTTTGTTTGTTATAATATATTATATATGTAGATTAATAAGGAACTAAACCAGCAAGTTTAAGGGGAGAAATTATCTATGCAACTTTTGTTTGCAGCACTTTATAACGGAGGACAGATTAACAAAACACCTGTCAGAATGTAGAAAGCGGGTAGTATATCTTCCAAATGAAGATAAGGTAATTTTAGAATTTAAAGATCATGAGAAAGCAATGGATGTACCATTTGTTATTTATGCGGATTCTGAATGCATATTTCAGAATTTTGAAACATGCATTCCGAATCCAAATAAATCATCAACATTTATAAACAAACATATCCCATATGCTTTCTCATATTATTTAAAATGTAGTTATAATAAGAATTTAGATAAGTTTAAGTATTTTAAGGGGGAAGATTCACCCAAAGAATTTATAAGTGAACTAGTGAAGGATGTAGTCTTCTTATATACAAATTATTTAAAAGATATAAAACCAATGATCCCTTTGAATGAAGACGAAGAATTACACTTTAGGAAGTCCACTATTTGTCATATTTGTTTAAAACCTATTGTTAATGAAGATAAAGTTAAAGACCATTGTCATTTAAGTGGGAAATATAGAGGACCTGCACATCAAAAATGTAATTTAAATTTCAAAGTTCCACGTTTTATTCCTGTTGTCTTTCATAATCTTTCTTCGTATGATTCACATTTGTTTATAAAGGAACTTAATCATATTAATAATGGTTCAATAAATATTCTCCCATTAAATAAGGAATTGTACATATCCATTTCAAAAATTATCAGTATAGATAATATCAATATTGAAATTAGATTTTTAGACTCATACAGATTTATGCAGTCAAGTTTAAACTCATTAGCACATAATTTATCAAGAACTGATTTTACTACATTAAAGTCAAGTTTTGAAGATGAAAAACAATTTTCTTTACTAATGAGAAAAGGAGTTTTTCCATATAATTATTTAAATTCAGTTGACAAACTTAAAGAACGGAATTTACCAACGAGGGAACAATTTTTCAATATACTTACACAGGATTCACACGAAGACTTTTATGAAGTCTATTTTTCGACGTCATTTTTGGTTTGATAGCGAACGGGGTAGAGAAGAAAGAGGGGTAGAAAAAACGACTCGATTTCTGTTTTCTATGGTTTTTTTCATATTTTTCTTTACACAAATTTGTGTTCCTGTTGTTACATTTTATTATTAATATTCTCATATTGGTGTGTTCTTCGAAGGAAAATTTTATTAATAAAGTACCTTGTCGGAAATTCGGTTAACTTGAAACAAACTATTTCACAAATAGTACTGACTGACACTTGGATTACTTTCAATGTAATCAACTGACTATTTTAACATTGCGATGTCCTAGGCGGTAGTCAATTAGTCAATTGTCTCACTCTGCACTACTTTCAACTAACTTAAAGTTGACTTTTTAAAATCACCTGGTAGTCTGTAAATTAAAAAAATTTTCCGGGGTTCGAACATGTATCATCACACGTTACTCAACGCGCCATCACTTGGCTAAGGTACCATCTAAAATAACAACAGCAAAATGTTAATATAAAACTGAAAAGAGTTTCAAGGTAGCTGAGAATAAATTTGTTGGCTCTCATCAAATTTTATTACGTACTCAACTTAAGAATTAGTTTTGGGTTTGTTCTGGATGACATTGCAGTTAGATTTTAGTCAGTCTAAGATAATAATATTAAATTAATTACTTTTGTAGTCAAGCACACATTCTCCGACAGGGTATGTAAATGTATGTATAAGCAATAAAAATCAAAATCAATAAAAAAAATTAGACATGTAAAAATAATCATCGTATGAACGCAAATAATTTTTGGTAGCAACTTCAAAAGGGAATCAAGAAAAATAGACGTCATAAATTTCATCGTCTAAATCCTGTGTTACAGAGACAGAATGTTCAGTAGACGATTACAACCATGCCAAGGAAGTGTGGAATGCTTTTAATTGTGAGACACTAGAAGATTATCTAATGCTTTACCTCAAAACTGATGTTTTACTTCTGACAGACGTTTTTGAGAATTTCAGACTATTATGTAAAAACATATATAAATTAGATCCATGTCATTATTATACAGCGCCAGGGCTTTCATGGGACGCAATGCTTAAAATTACGAAAATAAAATTACAACTTTTGACTGATATTGACATGATTACGTTCATCCAAAAGGGAATAAGAGGAGGAATTGTTCAATGTTCGAAAAGACATTCAAAAGCTAATAATAAATATATGACAGATTTCAACAATAAGCTTCAATCTAAGTATCTAATGTATTTAGATGCAAATAATTTATATGGGTGGGCTATGTCACAATATTTGCCAGAAAGTGGATTTGAATGGGTTAGTGACATTGACGGTTTCTCCTTACATTCCATTCCCGACGATTCATCTGTTGGATATATTCTAGAAGTGGATTTGACACATCCAACAGAGATTCATAATCGTCATAACTTCTTACCATTTTGTTGTGAAAACAAAGTAGCTCCAATGGCTAAAGATTCAAAGCTTATATTGGATTTGACTAACAAAACTAAATATGTTATATATTATAAAAACTTGCAACAGCGTCTAACACATAGTTTAAAGTTAAACAAAATACATAGAATATTGAAATTTAAGCAGTTCGATTGGTTAAAAAGTTACATATCTTTAAATACATTTCATAGGATGAATGCTAAGAATAAATTTGAACAAAATTTCTTTAAGTTATTAAATAACGCAATATACGGAAAAACAATGGAGAACGTAGACAAACGGAAAAATATAAAAATTCTTAACTCTTGGGATAATGTTGGGAAAAAGCTTGGAGCTCGAGCTCTAATTGCCAAACCAGAATTCAGTTCTTTAAGTATTTATGATGACAATATGATTGCAATTGAATTAAATAAAACGCATTCTATATATAGAAACCAATATATCTTGGATTTTGTGTTTTAGAGATATCTAAGTGGAAAATGTATAATTTCCATTATGATTATATGCTTCCTAAATATGAATCTAATGTAGAACTTAATTATATGGATACAGACTCCTTTATTTATACAATCTATACTGATGATTTTTATAGAGATATTTACAATGACATTGATGATAGATTCGATACGTCTGATTATGAAAGTGATAATAAATTTAATATTCCCCAGAAAAATAAAAAAATTTTGGGAATGATGAAGGAGGAAAATAATGGAGTCGTCATGAGGGAATTCATTGGTTTAAGATCTAAAATGTATTCTTTTAGTACTGAAGAAGGGAGAGAAATAAAAAAAGTAAAAGGTGTAAAAAATAATTGTTGTGCTAAGTTAAGCTTAAGTGATTATAAAAATTGTTTATACAATAAACAAATTTACTATGCGAATATGTATATATTTAAGTCAAAGCTACACAATCTGTATACTTCCTTAATAAATAAAATATCTTTAAGCTATGTAGATGAGAAAAGATATGTTCGCAAAAATAATGTAGATACCCTTGCTTGGGGACATTATGAAGAACAATTTATGAATGATACCAACGATGATTCTCTAATGGAAATTGATTATATAGATGAACAAAGAATAAATATTTTTAGAGATATATTTCTAAATGATGAGGACGACGATATTTTTAAGAAAATTAAATATTAGTTTGTATATAACTAGAATATCTATTTTTACAATTAATAAACAATATTGTGACATAATCTAAACCAATAGCTTGATTAAGTAAAAAATAAATAAATAAAATGCAACACACGTGTAAATCATATGTATATGTATAAATATTTGTTTTATTTATTTCAAGTTACATTTATTGAATAAAAATTTTAAACACAGGTGACCACAATTAAATGTATTAAAGTGTTGTTTTCGTTCATAATTATTTTCAATGGGTATCTTTAAATAATTAACAAGTTCAATTGGAGGTTGGAAGTTTCCAAAGCTATCAAAATATTCTTTATAGTTATGATTTTTATAATAGGCTACCCAGTGAGTTCCAGCACCACGAGAGTTATCTAGATTAACAATACCACATTCTTGAACTAATGGTTTTTTAGGCAAACGATCTCGCATAAACACACCTCTAAAATTTTCGAGTTTTTTACCATATTTTATTAAATCTAGATCAGTTAATGGTCGATTGGGTAGGTTATCTAAAAGTTTTTTGGAATCGGTTTATAATACAGCCCATATCCAGATTTATATGGTTTAAGATATAAGCCTTTTCCCATAGCAATTGATTCCATGTGTCTATTATGCCGAGTAGCCTCGGTTAGTTGTTCTTTTGCATTTTTAATATCATTTACAGCCTTAATAATAGACGATCCACCCGTAGCCAAACTACCAAGTGCGGATAAAGCTGTTAGGATTGGAATTAGTAGAAGAAATCCACCGATTTTGGGCATTGGTATAACTCTCGGTATCACAATATTAGCCCTCTTCTTCCCTTTGAAGTTTGAAGTAATGGATTTTAACGCAATTTTAACAGTAGCCTTTAAATTGTCTGGTTTTTCATTTCTCAAGAGGTTAAGAGTATTAGTATTATATTTATGGGCATTCTGGCACACGTGTATTTTCTCCATAAGGATCATTCTAATTAGAATAGTTATGGGCATTCTGGCACACGTGTATTTTCTCCATAAGGATCATTCTAATTAGAATAGTTATGGGCATTCTGGCACACGTGTATTTTCTCCATAAGGATCATTCTAATTAGAATAGTTATGGGCATTCTGGTACACGTATATTTTTCCATAAGGATCATTCTATTAGAAAAAAATTCTAATTGGATCTAATTAGAATAGTAGATTATTCTAATTAGATCTAATTAGAATGATCTACTATTCTAATTAGTATATATATGTGCATTCCAATACATGTATTTTCCCATAAGGACGGATATTCCAATACATGTATTTTCCCATTAGGAAGGATATTCCAATACATGTATTTTCCCATTAGGAAGGATATTCCAATACATGTATTTTCGCATAAGGACGGATATTCCAATACATGTATTTTCTCATAAGAAAGGATATTCTAATACATATATATATTCCTACAACAAAGTTAACTTCAAATGAGAATATATATTTTTCTCATAAAAAGTTTAACGAAGACATTTTCGTAAATGGAACAATTCGAATGAGATTCTCATTTGAGTAATTGTATTAAAATGAGAATTCGATTGACTCACAAATATGTATATAAAAGACCAATTAGAAATTAGTTTTAGTTATTGTTATTCAAAGATCCTTGAAATTACGTTCAACAACAATGGTAAGAATGAAGTTTAACATAACATTAGAATTTTTTTATTTATTATATGAAAGTTTAAGAAATACATATAAAATTTAACTAATTTTTTTGTTTGTTTTTAGATCTATCAACAAATAATTAACATTGCGCAAGGAATAAAATCTGAATACACAAAAATTGATGATATTCCCTTAAATGAACCTTACAAGATTTTAAATTTTGAATGGAAGGTTACACAATATGGATCCAAAGTTATTGCATATTTAAACAACAATAAGTGGTTTTATCTTCCGCAAAGAATCGTTAAATATTTAAACAGAGAGGATCCTTACTTATCAAAAATGAATGACAAAATTTGGACAATTATTTACAAAGGACGTCAATCACCAAATGGTTCAGCAATATTCGAACTAAACTATAGCTAAATTTTTATTTGTCATAAGAAATTTTATGTAGTTACACAATTTTTAAAACAATAAATATATTTAGTAAAGTGAAGTGACCCCTATTATTTATTGATTTTTGTTTTTATGTTAAACATGCACATGCACGTTAACAAAGTGAATTTGAAATCCATTTCAGGAAAATTTAGTTCAAAAAATTAAAATAAAATGCATACATTTCAAATTCATTTAAATTTTATGAAAATGAGAGTTTATGCTTAAAATAAGTTATCTTATTTATTTTCATTTTAAGAAAAAGGATAGGACATTTAAAAATTTGATGAAAGTTAAACATGCATGTACAAGACATGAAATTTAAACATGCATGTGCAAGGCACATGGTCATATGTATATGTATGCATTACAAGTTTTTATTACTTTTTGCACTTATATAGAAATTTTCAAAATTCTCACCAAAAAATATAGGACATTAAAAATTAACATGCTCATGCAAGACACATGATATTAAGTATTTTTAAAGTATTAAGAACGAGAGACATGCGTATGCATGCTTTTTGCGCGTGTAGATTTACGTGGGTGCCTTGGTGAAATTTACATTTTATTTGTTCTGAGAAAAAGGGTATGCGAAAAAACTAATTATAAAAAAAATATCTTTCTATGAAGGACAAACAAATATTTTTCCTTTATTGCTTAAACTCACTAATTTACAAGATCATAAATGTAGATAAATATGAAGATTTTCCAATTACAGGTAATTTTCTTTAGATGAATGTATGCATATATTGCGTGTAGAAAAAAAAGTATAAAATAAAACATTTTTCTGAACAAAATTCTAGTCTTGTGACATTATTCAAAAACGAAGTGTTGTGTGAAAAAAAAAATAAAATGATATTTAAAAATGAATAGTAACAAATTATATTGTGAAATATGTCAAATAGTTACTTTTTCAAACAGTTCAAACAAAAAACGACATTATCTGAATCAACATGGAATAAAATTAAAAACTAAAAAATTTTGGGATACTCCTTTATATAGGAGAATAATTAACAAAAATAAGGAAATGAGAGAATCTAAACCATCAACATCAACATCTACTGAGCCCGCAACATCGACATCTACTATAGCAGTCACAACACCTACAGCAATTACAGAATCATCAACAGCAACACACGAGAGCTACCATCTATTAGAAGGCGATGAAGATCTATTTTTAAACATTAAAGAGCCCATCGATATGAGGGAGGTAATAGTTTTGCCACCGGTGGATGTAGCAGCATATTTATTATTACATGATGGGCAGGATGAAATTCTTTTAGACGCATTAAGAAGGGTCGAAAATATGGGTTAATAGAATAATGTAAAATATTTTTCCATTTTTTATTATTAAATAAATGAATATGTTTTTTTTTCTTTTAAATAAATATCTATTATCTAAACTTTTTGAAAATTACAGTTTTTACATTTACTGACATTATATATGTTATAATAGAATTTCATTAGTTTGTTTGCTTCTTCCTCTATTCTCATATTTTGTCTTCTTTTGTATGAACATGAACAAGTGTCGGGTCCACAAGTTTCATTCTCATTAGACCATGAACAATCTTCATAATGCACTTAAGTCAAAGACTATAAATATATAAAGATGTTCCACGTAGAACATTAAATGAAAACTAAAATTGATTGCGTTTATAGATGCTGTGGGGGAAGTAACAAGGGAAAAAAATATTGTTTGTTATTTGAACCATGATACAATTATACAGGTAACCGCGAAGCGCCAGCTGTTTTGCTTGTTTCGTGGTGCACTCTGCCAAATGTTGTTTATGTTTTACAAACACACACACACGCTGTGTATCTTTCATTGCTCTATGACAGTTGGCACCAGAAACTAGCAACAAAAAGCCCTGTTGTTTTATTTGCTGTAAATTTGTTGTCGATTTGCGGTTACCTGTATAATTGTATCATGATTTGAACGAAACCACAAAGAGAGCACAAAATTTTTGAGCATGCACACATATAAATATGTATGTAGTAATGTTGTGTGACATACAATGTATGCACACACATAATTGAAGCTTATAGAGAAATTTAGTTGTGTGTGTTATATTTCTTGTTAAAGCGCAGTCAAGTAGGAGCAAAAATATGAAATAACTAAAAGAAGTTTCTTGTTTTGATACATTCATGTGCAAATAAATCACGGAAATCAAATGCGACCGATTGTGTTATTGTAGGGTAAAAATACGTGTTTTATTGTTGTAAAATTAAAAATAAGTTGATTCGCACCGAACTATAATTATTTTATTTAGAAATTTCAATTATATATATATACATATATATATTTATATATAAAAATATGTATAAAATAAATAAAACGTGAGCTTACTTACATAAGTTTGCAAACCATGATTATTTATTTTTGTTTACAAAAGAATAGGTTTTCTTTATTGCTTTAAAATTTTGAGTTTTTCAGTGCTTGTTGATTTGAATTTATATGTTTCCCACGACGAATGTTTTCGTAGCAGTGTAAGAACTAATAAATTAAGCATCTCCATCCTGTGCTTAAAGCATACGTAGCTCTCGTCAAACCAAAAGGAATATATTGTATTTTTGGTACAATTTACGCATTGCTCAACAATAGTTTTTTTATGTTTTTTATTTCTTTAGAATTAGTAAAAACATTTTCGAAAACTTTTATGTGAATCTTACACACTGCAAAAAATAAGTCTGATGGAGCACACAAACTTCCAAAATCTGTTTCTTCATCATAATTTTTAGCGTTAACAAACATTTCTGAAGGATATGACAAAACTTGTGCTGGTTTAATTATATCCACACGACATTTAGCGCAAGTAATTCGTTGAGCTATATAACCAACAAAATATCGGCTTGATGTTAACTCTATTGGAACATTATTAGAGTTAAAACAATCTGCATCTTCATTAAAATAGTCTTCATTTTCATCGAATATGTTTGTTACATTAACGTCAGGTGTTCGACTACTTTCTGCTGTACTTTCACTTCTTTGAGTATCTTCTAAAATTGTTTGGAACTCAATAGGTAAAAATATCGCATCATCGTTTGCACAATTTGAAGAGGTACTAAATTGCGTTATTTTAAGAGATAGCAGTTTAGCTACTGCGACATTTAATTCATAGACCGAAGGATTTTTGCAGTGTCCGCCCTTGGCACGTATATATGAAAACAAGTTTTCCAATGGATCTTGATTAAAATGGCTCGTTAAAATGCATATCAAATTTGAGTTTTCCGCAAACAATTCTGACGATAACGATAAAATAGCTCTCGTAGTTTGAATTAGGCCATCGATTGAAAATATTTTATTTCCTGCGTATTCAACCTGTTTCATATAGGTAATTAGCTCTTCGAGTAATTGCCAAGTTGTGCTTTTCGGCTTCAGGCCACGCTTCAGGGGCTTTGCATCGTTAAAATACATGCTGTCTAAGCAATCGAAATAGCTATCGAGTTTTTTTTTATAAAAGAGCACGTTGAAGTGGCGATTTTCATTTACAGATTGGATTGCAGCAGCAACTGAATTGCTCAAAGTTTGGACAGCTTGGCCAACACGCATCTTCTGAAAATTTTTTGGGTTTATTTGCACCGTTGTTAATTTTGTCATTTTGGTTACTTTTCCATACTCCAACTCGAATATTTCTCTAACAACGTCGAATCGCGCTACGCCATGCGGTGTTTTAAAATCTGCTTTGATGAAAGCATTTCTTATGGATTTGAAAATATGGGGCACGTCGTACATCAGGTAAATCCTTGCATTTTTATAAATACAATAAGGGGTACGTTCGTAAAAGCATTTAAAGTGCAGCATCACGAACATCTGTTCAAAAATGCATAACTTGGCAGCACTGTTTAGAGTCAAACGTTTTTTAATGCATTTAATCGGCATAGCTGCCGCAAATCTGTACAAATGGCGCAGTAAATTATTTTAAGATGCAAGAACTTGCAGTGAAACAATAAGTTGAATATATCTATGTATTTTGATGTTTAAATTACATGTTTTGAATCTTACCAAAAAAGGAGATTGATAAACTCAAAGGAGTTATTTTATTTTAGTTGTATTCTTTTTAAGGCCAATGCTGTTCTCATAAGAAATTGTCGCTTTGATTTTCTTTTAAATTTTTTTGCTTACTATAATTTAAAAGAAAATTGTCACTATTTTCTTAAATAAAATTACTTGCCAATTTTAAAATTTTTTGCAGTTTGTTCAAAAATGTCAACTGAGCACAGATGTTGAGCAGTTGCAAAGCATGTGCAGCAGATAATCACGCAGCAGATAAATTTGCTGCATTTACGAACGTACCCAAGGTTTTTCACAAGATCCGCCTAGCATATCATAACATTTTCTATTATTGGGTCCTTGATCACACGTAAGCCCACGCACATTTCGTCCAATTTCTCTTAAAATGTTCAAGTTTGACTCTACAACTTTTTTTAGTACATCACCCTTTATTGAACTGGATTTTATTTAAATTATTTGGATTTATATTTATCAATATTAATTATCAACTTCGGCTTCAATAGATTTCTTCATCATTATTTTGCTTTCTAACGTTTTTATCCTTATTTTTAAACTTTCGGATTTTTTCTTTAATTTAAGTTTATCTTGCGAAACATTGTAAAATATTTCTTTCTATAAAACTCTTCATTTCTACAACTTTTATAACAATTTGTGCAAAACGATGGTGATTCCGATCGTTTGCGCTGAAGAGGCGGACATCTAAACAAGGGTAAGGCAACATCCTCACTTAATAAACACTTTTCTATACCCGAGTCATCAGTCAAATTTAAGGTTGGTACTGCATCGCGCTTCAAGTATTTCTTTCCTATATTTTCCGACGAAAAGTGTCTTTCACATATACATATATAATGTCCGCGATTTTTCCAAAAAGCTTTCGCCAAAGTTGCACTTTTCTATCCAAGCTTTAAGTAGTATGTCATTGCAATATGGGAAACGAAAGATTTTTAAAAACTTCTTTTGGATCTGCCACAATGAGGCAAATAACACTTATTGCCTGCTTTAAGCGATAACTTCTTTTATTTTACTACGGAAGTAATTTCAATTAGTTCACTCATTATGATATTATTTATTTATATTACTATTCAAACTTTTTTAATTTCACACTGGATTATTTCAAGCACTTGTAACTCACAACGAAAGCGATACTGAAATAAAGTTAAATAAATATTTTCCAACGTAAACGCTAAATATATTAAATTCAAATAACGCTAAATTTATATTCGGTGCGAATCCATGTATTTGCAAAAGTACAACAATAAAATACATATTTTTGCCATATAAATAGACAATCGGTAACATTAAATTTTATGTAGCTTATGTCCATACACATATGCATATGTGCGAAAACACAAGTTCTTTTTGTTTGTGTAAATTTTTTCTTTGCTTTAAATTAAATACACACATACATTCATACTTACGCATGCAAAGGCACACACACATGCATGCGTATGCAGATGAATAGCGAAGACATGAGAATAATAAGTGCTCTGAGAAAATAAATTACTCTCTTTGAAACAAATGGATTTAGTAGTAAATCCACCAGCAAATTAAGCACTGGCAGTACAATGTATGGACGTAGAACATCTTTATATATTTATAGTCTTTGATGAAATTCTTTTGGACGCATTAAGAAGGGTCGAAAATATGGGTTAAGAGAATCATGTAAAATATTTTTCTATTTTTATTATTAAATAAATGAATATGTTTTTTTCTTTTAAATAAATATTTTTATTATCTAAACTTTTTGAAATTACAGTTTTTACATTTACTGACATTATATATGTTATAACAGAATTTCATTAGTTTGTTTGCTTCTTCCTCTATTCTCATATTTTGTCTTCTTTTATATGAACATGAACAAGTGTCGGGTCCACAAGTTTCATTCTCATTAGACCATGAACAATCTTCATAATGCTCTCCAAATTTGTTTTTCGTTGTTTTTAAGTTATTTACTTCTTCGAGATGTGATTGAATATTAATCAGTTTATATCTATCTTCGTTGGAGACAATGTGTGAACATCTTTTTAAAAATTCATATATATCGTTGAGTAACATCCCTACAAATAAATATGACTGAGTATGTAGACCAAATGTTTGTGAATAAACAATAATGTTATTACAGTTAACATTTATATAAATTGTATAGAAGTACTTTTTAGTTTATTTATATCTATAATTATTAGTCTCTTAAACTAACTAAAAATAAAGTTATATCAATTTTCTAATTTCGTTTGTTAGTGGAATATATTCAAATATTTTATCATGAATAATTAAACAATACGCAGATGTATTAGGTAATATATTTTTTGAAGTCTTCAGTTCAATTCTAATATCGATTGGTCCAGTTTTGACTAATTCATTTTGATGTGTAACATCCAAGACAGCTATTGGTGCCATAGTTTTGAAGTTTTCTGGTGTTAATAATGGTTGGGTGTTGCGTGAATAATAACTTTGTTGAAATTTTAAGTACATGTCATATAGAATAGCAAAACAATTTCTATCAAACTTAAGATTTAGATCATCATAAGGATATGTATCAGAGTTAAGATGTACTTTTACATCACTTAAATCACAATGTTGAAACTTGTTGTCATTATTTCGATAGGAAGCGTGGTCTTTCGTTGTGAGCAGCTAGCTTAACATTCCACAAAACTGTTGTACTTTCTGGAAGTGAAGGATAATAATACATATCCCAACTTCTAATACATATACTTAATGGATGACGGTTATTTATTGTTTTATATATCTGCAATTTGTATGCATCAGCAAGTTGAATGTGTGGTACTTTCCAAGTTATATTTAAAATTGTTAACTTGGTTTTTTCAGTTGATAGTTGAGATTTAAAAACTTGCTTATCATCTTTAGATCGTAACAGAATCAATTCATGCTTAGAGTTAACTATTATTTTGTGAAAATCTTCGGCAAATCCAAGTAGTAATTTTAGTGGTACACAAAAATTAAAATATCCATTTTCGGGTATAAGACTATCATTGTTAAATGGTGACCATCCTGCATTTAGTAGACTATCACTTTCAAATTAATTCAACGAAACATAGTTTCTTAATTCTGTTGCAATACCCAAATGACGTGTGCGATCAATTTCTATACCATTAATTTCATAACGAATTTCATCAAATAGGTGTGCCATACAATTGTTTAAGAGACGTATGGATGTAGAATCTGTTGAATCTTCCTTTGTTGCAAGACCTTCGATATATAGAAAACTTTCACTTGGTAAAACATACAAATCTTGGTTTTGAATTGATATACGAATTTCATCATTATTTTTAAATGACTGTAAATATGATGTATAACTATGGTACTCCTTCTTGATAATTGAATTATCCACTTGAGGCTTTTGCAATATATTAATTATACTACTCATTTGTTTGTTTTCCTTGGTTGTAACTACGTGATTAATTTTATTATTTTAATTTAAATCCTAAACTTTTCAAAAAATGCTGATTAGTTTTATTTAAAACGTTAGCTTTTTTAGGCTTTCGATGTTTATTATTTTTATAGTATTGTATTTTTAACTTTTTGCAAAAATTTGATGAATTTTCACCTTCGTCTTCGGCTGATGGTGATTGAATAAATGTTAAATCATTCGATAGATCACTTTTGTTGTATATTATCATTCTTTCATAGGCTTTAAATGTAATCGTATTGTTATTTTTTCACCGCGAAAGTTTATTAAGTTTCCGTCTTGGTCAACAACTTTCAAAATTATATTATTTATTGTTCTTGAATTTACAGGTAAGTATATTACAGTGGTTGGAGTCTCTGTTATTTTATATCCAGGACTAACGTTAAGCGAAAACTGATGTAAAATATGCGTAGACATGTTGTTTATATACGAACCGCATACAATATTACATTCAACGATTACTGTATTAATTTTGGTTATATCTATCGTTTTATCGGAGTAATGTTCTATTCCAGGTGCTAGTACTTTTCTACTAAAGCCTAATAATGATCCAATTGAGGATTTTTTATTAAAATAAATTGAATCAGAAGTGCTTTTTATACATGTTTGTAGTGTATTATAATTTGCTCGTACATCAAGAGAACCGGTTGGATTCATATCATGATATTTAATTTTTAGTAGTTCAGCTATATCAGTTAATTCATATGACCCAACTGGAACTGTTACTTCATGATTTCCAATATGAAATAAATTGTTTTCAACATCTACATTTGGAATTGAATGATATGTATCAAAACTTATTAAGCCACAAACATAATTTTCATTTAGTTCAATTGGCGGAAAATAGTTTGCGACAAGATGCGAAGAGTCTCCGTTTAAAGTTAATGTAATTGACATTTTAGTGGTTCATGAATGATTAAGTTAATTATTAAAATTTTCACAGTTTTTATTATTAATCATAATTTGTATTAATCCAAGAATTATGTTCTGAAGAAAAACCAAGCCAGTTAACATAAATTTTGTTGCTTTTCCTTTTCAAAACCTTTTCAACCAAATAAGTTTCAGGAAATCTAGTTTTCATTAATTCAGACTCATAAAACCCTCCTTTAATTTCATGTCCTTGATAATCTTTTAATATATATGTATTTGGATTAGTATTTTTTATAGTTTTAACCGTAAATACTTCAGTAGTCCAATTTGGTGTATAACCTTTTTCAAATATATGTTTATATTTACTTATTCTAACATTATCATTCACTTTGAACTTTGGTTTTGTAAATACTTTTAAATTGTTGTAAGCTGTATCCAATAAAAATTTTTCGTTTGATGAATTTACTTCATTGGGCGACATTTTTATTGTTCTGTGGTAAGTATTATTATATTTCTCTACAAGGTTCTTATATATGTTTAACCATTTATATGTTCCTTGATAACTAAACTCCTTCCACATCATTCCTTTAAGAGTTCTGTTAAATCTTTCTATGATGGATGCTTTCAGAACACTATATGTTGAATAGTGGTTGATTTGATTCAATTGCATTAAGTGATGAAACTGATTATTGAAGAACTCCTTGCCATCATCTGTTTGTAAATTTTTTGGTTTGCGATTGCTTTTTATGAAAATGTTTTTCATGGCGTTCGTTATGTTGAGTGCAGTTTTATTTTTCACTGCTATAGCCCAAGCTTTTTTTGAAAAAGAATCTATTACTGTTAAGAGATAACGGTGACCGTTATTATATGTTGCGTAGTTGCCCATCTCAACCAAATCCGCCTGCCATAAATCATCGATTCCTTTTATGATAACCCGTCTTCTTTTAAAATTTTTTCGCGCTTGCTTATGAAGTTCATCAACTATTTCTCTTTTATCTAAGTTCATTTTGAAATAAGATTCTTTACTATTAAGCATTCAGATATGAGTGTCAAATATTTATATAAAATTTTTATCCTTTAATTTTAGGAAATTCAAGTTTTCGTTTTTTCACCTCAACGTTTACATCATTTCTCTTCATCGATTTAAATATAAAATCCTCAAGTGTATTGAATCTCTCTTCGATATTCTTTGAAAAGTCTTCATTTGCATAAGTTATTTGATTCCTCACTATTTTTTCAATAGCTTCAACATTTTCATTGATTCCTTTTGTAATTAATTCTTGTAATACTTTAACATCCCTTTTGATAATGTTTAATTGAGAATTATAATCGTTTTTAAGTTCTTCACGTTGTTTGTTAATAGTTTTAATTATATTATCCAGTTTTTCTATATCTTTTGTTATGTTATTCAATTGCAAATTATATTTATATAATTTTAACTTTGAGTCATTTAGATTATGTCGGAAGGACGTTTCTCCAAACTTATTTATATATTATTTTTAGTTTAATATATTATATCAGCTCCTTTCAATTCTTCAATAATGGAAATGATTTCGTTATTGTGATTATTATGACCAACACTTTCTGATGAAATAAGTAAACGTAATCTGTCAACTAATTCATTTGTGTCATTCCAATATATATAACTAGATCTACGATTATCAATAGTCTTTAACGAGAATCCACTACCTTTCGTTAGAATATTTGGTTTAGTATTAAATAAATTTTTTATTATACGAATATATTTATAAGCTCGTGTACCTTTAATTTGACTTTTTGATTGATATTGACGTTTGTGAGCATTAGTACTTATTAAAATTTCTTTATATTTTCTTAAATCATTTTTATTATAATGTAGAGGCTTTGAATGGAAAACTAATTCAAATAATCCTGGAGTCATTTTCCACGTTGAATTCCCTATTTGAATAGAGTTATCAGCATTAAAATTTAATTCATTATTTGCATATCGCCAATTTCCGCTTTCACCTATGTTGAAACCATAAATTTTATCTATTGTTTTATTATTGAGGAGTAATTCTATATTTTCAGCTAATGGATATTTTTTCAAATCAGTTTCAGTAACTTGGTTATAATCTATTGCATCATCAAAATTGTTTGAACTGTCGTCGGATGGTAGTGGTGGAAGTTGTGGATCTGTTATGTTATCATTAGATTGATAATCATCTGAGTTATAATCACCATCTTTTTTTACTATTTTATTCAAAGGTTTGGTTATGGACTTAGATGTATCATTCAATATATCATCAGTTTGATATTCATTAATTTTTCCAATTATCGTATTTAAAGGTTTTGTTATTGGTTTGAATGTATCTTCTAAAATATTAACTCGTTCTATATTGTCTAATTTGAGATTTTTTAATTTTGCTTTCAATACTCCTCTTGTCTTAACAATATCCTTTAACAATTTATTATCCATAGTTATTGTTTTATATGTGCTTGAAATCTGCTTTATATTTGATAATGATCTGCCTGATATCTGCTTAAGCAACTGATATTTATCTGCTAATGGTCTGTTTTATGTCTGATTGCAACCTGCATTATAACTACTTAAGATCTGCTTACTTATAGTTCTATGAATTCATCAAAACCTTTTCTATATCGCCCTTTATTTATCAGATTATCCTTACTGATAACAAGAAAGCCATATTTATTTTTCCAACATTCACTACATATATTTGTAAATTCTTTAAATGACATATCACCAATTACATGATCATTATATATATGTCGTAAATTCATTTCATCCTGTTTAAATATTATAATCATATTCGCATTATCACGTATAAGATGTTTAGGGATTTTTGTGTATGTTTGACATAAATAAAAACAATCTATATTCTTATGTCTACCCATACAAAAGTAATCTCTTATAGTGTCTTGTTTTCCACAAATAACATCATCAAATATTATGATAGAATGTGAGTTCGCTTCTGTAGGACTAAGAACTTTCTCGTTTTCCGCATATGTAAAAATATTTATTCCTTTTATTGGGTGTATCAATTCCTTGAGATAACAGTATTTTGGTTGATATAAAGATTTTGAATATATGTAAATGTTTTTAAAACTTAAACCGTTGGGGCTCTCTATTAGACTAATCAAAACATTAGTTTTGCCACAATTTGAAGGACCTACAATTAATGCTCGTATTGAATTTGGTAAAAGTGTACTATGTTTAATTTTCGGTCCGTTTTCTTGTGCTTCATCCGCATTTCTTACTACAATTTGTTTAGCTTGTTTTACTTATCGCATTTTATAACTAACTTTGTTTTGATATAAATTTCTTATTATATAGCGAAACCTCATCATTTAAGTTTATAGTGTCAATCCCATTACACATATCATATAATTAATAAAAAATGAATATAAACTATAAAAAGGGAGTTAATGATAATCAGTATAATATTGGTAGTGGATTAGTAAACAACTTAATAAACAAATTACCTGTTGAACTACATTTACCTGGTTATCAGTTTTGTGGACCTGGAACAAAACTTGAAAAACGTTTAGCAAGAGGTGATAAGGGAATAAATTCATTGGATGCAGCGTGTAGGGAACACGATATTACATATTCAGAAACAAACGATATTAATAAGAGACATAAAGCGGATAAAATTTTAGTTGAAAAAGCTCGGCAACAAGTGCAATCTAAAGATAGTGATTTCAAAGAAAAGGCTAACGCTTGGTTCGTAACAAACGCTATGAAATCAAAACTTAAATTCGGATTAGGTATGAACAATATAAAAATTCATAAATCTAAAAAGTCACAGAAAAAAAAGAGTCAAATGAAAAAAACATGTGATAGAAAATTGTTTTCAAAAGCTGTTAAAAATACTCTTAACCTCTTGAGAAATGAAAAACCAGACAATTTAAAGGCTGCTGTTAAAATTGCGTTAAAATCCATTACTTCGAACTTCAAAGGGAAGAATAGGGCTAATATTGTTATACCGAGAGTTATACCAATGCCCAAAATCGGTGGATTTCTTCCACTAATTCCAATCCTAACAGCTTTATCCGCACTTGGTGGTTTGGCTACGGGTGGATCGTCTATTATTAAGGCTGTAAATGATATTAAAAATGGAAAAGAACAACTAGCCGAGGCTACTCGGCATAATAGACACATGGAATCAATTGCTATGGGAAAAGGCTTATATCTTAAACCATATAAATCTGGATATGGACTGTATTATAAACCGATTCCAAAAAACTTTTAGATAACCTACCCAATCGACCATTAACTGATCTAGATTTAATAAAATATGGTAAAAAACTCGAAAATTTTAGAGGTGTGTTTATGCGAGATCGTTTGCCTAAAAAACCATTAGTTCAAGAATGTGGTATTGTTAATCTAGATAACTCTCGTGGTGCTGGAACTCACTGGGTAGCCTATTATAAAAATCATAACTATAAAGAATATTTTGATAGCTTTGGAAACTTCCAACCTCCAATTGAACTTGTTAATTATTTAAAGATACCCATTGAATATAATTATGAACGAAAACAACACTTTAATACATTTAATTGTGGTCACCTGTGTTTAAAATTTTTATTCAATAAATGTAACTTGAAATAAATAAAACAAATATTTATACATATACATATGATTTACACGTGTGTTGCATTTTATTTATTTATTTTTTACTTAATCAAGCTTTTGGTTTAGATTATGTCACAATATTGTTTATTAATTGTAAAAATAGATATTCTAGTTATATACAAACTAATATTTAATTTTCTTAAAAATATCGTCATCCTCATCATTTAGAAATATATCTCTAAAATTATTTATTCTTTGTTCATCTATATAATCAATTTCCATTAGAGAATCATCGTTGGTATCATTCATAAATTGTTCTTCATAATGTCCCCAAGCAAGGGTATCTACATTATTTTTGCGAACATATCTTTTCTCATCTACATAGCTTAAAGATATTTTATTTATTAAGGAAGTATACAGATTGTGTAGCTTTGACTTAAATATATACATATTCGCATAGTAAATTTGTTTATTGTATAAACAATTTTTATAATCACTTAAGCTTAACTTAGCACAACAATTATTTTTTACACCTTTTACTTTTTTTATTTCTCTCCCTTCTTCAGTACTAAAAGAATACATTTTAGATCTTAAACCAATGAATTCCCTCATGACGACTCCATTATTTTCATCCTTCATCATTCCCAAAATTTTTTTATTTTTCTGGGGAATATTAAATTTATTATCACTTTCATAATCAGACGTATCGAATCTATCATCAATGTCATTGTAAATATCTCTATAAAAATCATCAGTATAGATTGTATAAATAAAGGAGTCTGTATCCATATAATTAAGTTCTACATTAGATTCATATTTAGGAAGCATATAATCATAATGGAAATTATACATTTTCCACTTAGATATCTCTAAAACACAAAATCCAAGATATATTGGTTTATTATATATAGAATGCGTTTTATTTAATTCAATTGCAATCATATTGTCATCAAAAATACTTAAAGAACTGAATTCTGGTTTGGCAATTAGAGCTCGAGCTCCAAGCTTTTTCCCAACATTATCCCAAGAGTTAAGAATTTTTATATTTTTCCGTTTGTCTACGTTCTCCATTGTTTTTCCGTATATTGCGTTATTTAATAACTTAAAGAAATTTTGTTCAAATTTATTCTTAGCATTCATCCTATGAAATGTATTTAAAGATATGTAACTTTTTAACCAATCGAACTGCTTAAATTTCAATATTCTATGTATTTTGTTTAACTTTAAACTATGTGTTAGACACTGTTGCAAGTTTTTATAATATATAACATATTTAGTTTTGTTAGTCAAATCCAATATAAGCTTTGAATCTTTAGCCATTGGAGCTACTTTGTTTTCACAACAAAATGGTAAGAAGTTATGACGATTATGAATCTCTGTTGGATATGTCAAATCCACTTCTAGAATATATCCAACAGATGAATCGTCGGGAATGGAATGTAAGGAGAAACCGTCAATGTCACTAACCCATTCAAATCCACTTTCTGGTAAATATTGTGACATAGCCCACCCATATAAATTATTTGCATCTAAATACATTAGATACTTAGATTGAAGCTTATTGTTGAAATCTGTCATATATTTATTATTAGCTTTTGAATGCCTTTTCGAACATTGAACAATTCCTCCTCTTATTCCCTTTTGGATGAACGTAATCATGTCAATATCAGTCAAAAGTTGTAATTTTATTTTCGTAATTTTAAGCATTGCGTCCCATGAAAGCCCTGGCGCTGTATAATAATGACATGGATCTAATTTATATATGTTTTTACATAATAGTCTGAAATTCTCAAAAACGTCTGTCAGAAGTAAAACATCAGTTTTGAGGTAAAGCATTAGATAATCTTCTAGTGTCTCACAATTAAAAGCATTCCACACTTCCTTGGCATGGTTGTAATCGTCTACTGAACATTCTGTCTCTGTAAGTATATTGAAAAATTGTTCCCTCGTTGGTAAATTCCGTTCTTTAAGTTTGTCAACTGAATTTAAATAATTATATGAAAAAACTCCTTTTCTCATTAGTAAAGAAAATTGTTTTTCATCTTCAAAACTTGACTTTAATGTAGTAAAATCAGTTCTTGATAAATTATGTGCTAATGAGTTTAAACTTGACTGCATAAATCTGTATGAGTCTAAAAATCTAATTTCAATATTGATATTATCTATACTGATAATTTTTGAAATGGATATGTACAATTCCTTATTTAATGGGAGAATATTTATTGAACCATTATTAATATGATTAAGTTCCTTTATAAACAAATGTGAATCATACGAAGAAAGATTATGAAAGACAACAGGAATAAAACGTGGAACTTTGAAATTTAAATTACATTTTTGATGTGCAGGTCCTCTATATTTCCCACTTAAATGACAATGGTCTTTAACTTTATCTTCATTAACAATAGGTTTTAAACAAATATGACAAATAGTGGACTTCCTAAAGTGTAATTCTTCGTCTTCATTCAAAGGGATCATTGGTTTTATATCTTTTAAATAATTTGTATATAAGAAGACTACATCCTTCACTAGTTCACTTATAAATTCTTTGGGTGAATCTTCCCCCTTAAAATACTTAAACTTATCTAAATTCTTATCATAACTACATTTTAAATAATATGAGAAAGCATATGGGATATGTTTGTTTATAAATGTTGATGATTTATTTGGATTCGGAATGCATGTTTCAAAATTCTGAAATATGCATTCAGAATCCGCATAAATAACAAATGGTACATCCATTGCTTTCTCATGATCTTTAAATTCTAAAATTACCTTATCTTCATTTGGAAGATACACTACCCGCTTTCTACATTCTGACATGTGTTTTGTTAATCTGTCCTCCGTTATAAAGTGCTGCAAACAAAAGTTGCATAGATAATTTCTCCCCTTAAACTTGCTGGTTTAGTTCCTTATTAATCTACAAATATAATATATTATAACAAACAAAATAATCAATTGAAAGGAATTTATAAAAAATTTATGTTTTATATTACCTTGAAATATTTTTTATCCACACATAATGGCCTGTTATTGTTGAGCTAATTTCCTTTTGAAGAAAGAGAAGATTGATATGATGTGATTTCACTTCTTTTGTTTTATAATATGGTCCGATAATAATATTATGTTCCTCATCATATCCAGAAACATTTACACTTATCCATTCGTTAAGCACTTCAAACAGCTCTACATCTTTTATCTGTAGAGGGAAGCATAAACCTTCAAAATTCAAGAGTCCTCTATGTGTATTTATTTGGGTTAAATTTATGTTGACTGGATATGATGATATACGATTCGCATTTTTGTTAAAATTATATATTGAGGAAACTACAGCCCATTTAACTACAGCACATTTACACAAGCTTTTCTACTCCTCAGCTTCTGTGGTAGTGGAAAATATGTAGAACCTTTCAATGGTTGACATTTATTAATGTTTGTCTCCAATTTTATAATTTGAACCAACGTCCATCCACTGTCTCTTTCCTGGAACTCCTCCATTTTATTTATAACTTCTTTTATTTTATGGATAAAGACTTCATTAAGGCTATTTTCATTAAAAATTTGTTCCATTTTCGTTTGAAATGTTTTAATCTCTAATGATGTATTTTCCATATCTTCTATAGAAAGCTTGGCGTATAATCCCGATAGCTCAATATTAATTTTCATAGCTTTATATGCATTCAACCAGAAATTAATTTCGGGTTTTAAAGCTAACCAAGCCTTATTCAAAAATTCCTCAGGAAAGAGACATCCATCATCACTGTTTTCAAATAGCAATGTTTGTATTCTAGCCTTGAATGCGCTATGTAGTCTCTTAACACCGTTTTGAGGAATAGGGAATTCTGCTACATGTTTCGATGATCCAGCATGGGTTTTTTCATGTTCAAATAAATTTTTTTTATTACTGAAAAATTTTCCACATTCAATACAACTATATAAGTTTTCCATTTTTACACAATTTAAAGTTTTGGGAATTGAACTTATCACTGGTAAAATAATTTTTATATAATTTAAAATTGTTGAAAGTCTTCTTATTTTTCGTTGTTAATTTTAAAGAAAATTATTTATTTTTAATGAATAACTTATCACTGCAAAAATAATATTCATATAATTTAACAGTTTTTAAATATTGTTTTAGTTTTTTTGAATGATGTTGTAAGACTAGAATTTTGTTTGAAAAAACATTCTGTTTTATACTTTTTCTGAACAAAATACAGACATACATTCATCTATAGATAATTATCTTTGATCGGAAAATCCTCCTATTCATCTACATTTATGATCTAAATTGTTCATCTAGGTGCTGTGACATAAAAAAGCATGCAAAAGCATGCATACGCATGTCTTATGGAAAAATACATGTATTGGAATATCCTTCCTTATGGGAAAATACATGTATTGGAAATATGCTTCCTTATAGTATTGTTTATTCACAAACATTTGGTCTACATACTCAGTCACACTTATTTGTAGGGATGTTACTCAACGATATATATGAATTTTTAAAAAGATGTTCACACATTGTCTCCAACGAAGATAGATATAAACTGATTAATATTCAATCACATCTCGAAGAAGTAAATAACTTAAAAACAACGAAAAACAAATTTGGAGAGCATTATGAAGATTGTTCATGGTCTAATGAGAATGAAACTTGTGGAATGACACTTGTTCATGTAAATACAAAAGAAGACAAAATATGAGAATAGAGGAAGAAGCAAAAAAACTAATGAAATTCTATTATAACATATATAATGTCAGTAAATGTAAAAACTGTAATTTTCAAAAAGTTTAGATAATTAAAATATTTATTTAAAAGAAAAAAAACATATTTATTTATTTAATAATAAAAAAATAAGAAAAATATTTTACATGATTCTCTTAACCCATATTTTCAACCCTTCTTAATACGTCTAAAGGAATATCATCCTGCCCATCATGTAGCAATAAATATGCTGCTACATCCACCGGTGGCAAAACTATTACCTCCCTAATATCTATGGGCTCTTTGATGCTTAAAAATACATCTTCGTCTCCTTCTAATAGATGATGGTACCACTCGTGTGTTGTTGGTGTTGATGCTTCTGTAATTGATGTAATAGGTGTTGCGACTTCGACAGTAGATGTTGATGTTGCGGGCTCAGTATATGTTACTGTAGTTGGTGTTGTGGCTTCTATAGATGATAATGCTTCAGCTTCTCTGATATCCTTATTTTCTTTTTATTCTCCTGTATAAAGGAGTATCCCAAAATTTGTTTGTTTCTAATTTAATACCGTGTTGCTTTAGATAATGGCGTTTCTTATTTGAATTACTAGAAAAAGTAATTATTTCACATATATGGCAAAATAAATTGTTATTTTTCATTTTAAAATATTATTTTAGTTTTTTTCACACAACACTTCGTTTTTGAATAATGTCACAAGACTAGAATTTTGTTCAGAAAAATGTTTTATTTTATACTTTTTTTGTGCACACAATATATGCATACATTCATCTAAAGAAAATTACCTGTGATTGGAAAATCTTCATATTTATCTAGATTTATGATCTTGTAAATTAGTGAGTTTAAGCAATAAAGGAAAAATATTTGTTTGTCCTTCACGTTTTTTTTTCGTGTACCCTTTTTCTCAGAACAAATAAAATGTAAATTTAACCAACGCACCCACGTAAATCTACACGCACAAAAAAGCATGCATACGCATGTCCCTCGTTCTTAATACTTTAATACTTAATATCATGTGTCTTGCATGTGCATGTTTACCTTTCATTAAATTTTTAAATGTCCTATCCTTTTTTTCTCTTAAAATGAAAATTAGAGTAAAGCAAAGTACATTTAGGTGCTGTGACATGAAAAAGCATGCATACGCATGTCTTATGGAAAAAATACATATAAATGAAAAAAGTAATAAAACATTGTAATGCATACACATACATATGACCATGTGTCTTGCACATGCATGTTTAACATTCATAAAATTTTTAAATGTCCTATCCTTTTTCATAAAATGAAAATAAATAAGATAACTTATTTTAAACATAAACTCTCATTTTCATAAAATTAAAATAAAATGCATATATTTCAAATTCGTTTTAAATTTTTCAAACAAAATTTTCCTGAAATGGATTTCAAATTCACTTTGTTAACGTGCATGTGCATGTTTAACATAAAAACAAAAATCAGTAAATAATAGGGGCTCACTTCACTTTACTAAATATATTTATTGTTTTAAAAATTGTGTAACTACATAAAATTTCTTATAACAAATAAAAAATTTAGCTATAGTTTAGTTCGAATATTGCTGAACCATTTGGTGATTGACGTCCTTTGTAAATAATTGTCCAAATATTGTCATTCATTTTTGATAAGTAAGGATCCTCTCTGTTTAAATATTTAACGATTCTTTGCGGAAGATAAAACCACTTATTGTTGTTTAAATATGCAGTAACTTTGGATCCATATTGTGTAACCTTCCATTCAAAATTTAAAATCTTGTAAGGTTCATTTGAGGGAATATCATCAATTTTTGTGTATTCTGATTTTATTCCTTGCGCAATGTTAATTATTTGTTGATAGATCTAAAAACAAACAAAAATTAGTTAAATTTTATATGTATTTCTTAATATTTCATATAATAAATAAAAAAATTCTAATGTTATGTTAAACTTCATTCTTACCATTGTTGTTGAACGTAATTTCAAGGATCTTTGAATAACAATAACTAAAACTAAATTATAATTGGTATTTTATATACATATTTTTGAGTCAATCGAACTCTCATTTTTATGTAATTACTCAAATGAGAATCTCATTCGAATTGTTCCATTTACAAAAATGTCGTCGTTAAACTTTTTATGAGAAAAATATATTCTCATTTGAAGTTAACTTTGTTGTAGAAATATATGTATGTATATATTAGAATATCCTTCCTTATGGAGAAAATACATGTATTGGAATATCCTTCCTTATGGGAAAAATACATGTATTGGAATGCACATATATACTAATTAGAATGATTTTTATGGAAAAAATACATTGAGCCAGTATCCCTACATTTATATGATCCTTATGGAAAAAAATACATTGAGCCAGTATCCCTATATTTATACTACTAATATTAACCCACTTAATCCCATAATCTAAAATTTACTGTAAACAGAAACCCTTGAAATCATTGTGTTTTTGAAACATAATTTGAATGTTTCAGTGTTGACATTAAGAAAAATTTTATAAAAAATAATTCTAAAATGTATAGTTTTATTTTGAAACTAATTTTATTTGGAAATTGTTACACACTATTAAATATTCAACATTTTTTGGTTTAATTTCACCCTTTAGTTTTTATCTTTGAAAATAATGCCGATGAATTGTTTTTTGTTACATAAAATGGTCTTTTATTTCTAATATGATACATTAGTTTTTCAATAAAACGGATAATTCTTTTATGACGATTTTTCGACGATTTATTTGGAAAATCGTGACGATTTTGACGATTTTATTTTTAAAATTTGACGATTTTTAGAAAAAATTGTCTAACAACACTGAGTCTATATATAAAATTAATAAAAGGACATGTTCCGTTTCATTTCGCAGAAACCGTTCCTTTGTGCTAAGCAAATTTGAAAAAACTCCGTACGAATAATTCTGTTTAATATTGTATCACGTGACGTCGTTTTTGACAACTGGAAAAGGGTGAATGTAAAATATTTTTTAAGTACAGAGCGTATAATAAAATATTGAACTCATTGCTAATATCGAAAAAAAAACATTTAATCGAAAAATACCGAGAATTTACCTACTAAAAATTGCACTAGAGCAAAAAATTATAATTTTTTTTCACAAAACAAATATGTATGTATGTGCTTATGTATGTATCTCTATACTAAATATACGCACTTTGGTGAAGGGTATATGAGATTCGGCACAGCCGAATATAGCACTGTTACTTGTTTTTTTTCATATGTATATTTATTTATTGCATCTTCAAAAATGAACTAACAATAAGTAATCAAATCTTAAATCTAAATATAATTATTAGCCCCGACCAGTATCGGACATAAACTTAGTGATAGTTATAAATAATACATAAGTAGTGATAATCAAAAAAGAAAAGAAAAAAAAGCAGTATTTTCAAGCAATCCCATATAGAGTGTTGAGTATAAGAGCCCTTGTGTCCCTCTTTTTTAGGCGGATGTGTCCAGTATAGTCCAAAATATTACGCGCAAGCGGATTAGGATGTGACTCGAGTTTAGTTAAATATTTGCCTGCGAATTTTGCAATTTCTTCAGTCGCTAGTGGCATATTTAAGTCACTATGCATATTTGAATTTCTGCCAATTAATCAATATATTTGAGTTAATTTAAGTTTCATTTGGGTTAACTTAGACTCAATATGATATTTCCATGTAATCCTTCGATCAAGGTGTTTACCAAGGTATTTTACTTAAGAATGTTGAGGAATATTTTGATTGTTGATTCGAATGGGAGAACAAGTAGCTGTTCGTAACGTAAACGTTATATGGACACACTTTTGTTCATTTACTTTAATCTCCATAAGTTCAACCATAAATGTGTTCTTGGAGATTGAGGGATGTCTCATCAAGGTTTTTGTGGATACTCATACAGGCGGTATCATCGGCAAATGTAGAAGTGTAGATGTTATTGCTCACAGGCATATCACAAGTATATATTAAATACAAAACTGGCCCCAGAATACTACCCTGTGCTACACCGGAAGCTATAGGTTCGGGCACCCTCGTGAACTCTCCTTCCACAACAGTGAACTTTCTGTCAATCATATAATTTCTAAAAGCTTTTTTATTCGGCTGTGCCGAATCTTACATACCCTTTACCAACGTACATTCATATATATAGTATACAGACACATACATACATATTTGTTTTGTGATAAAATTTATAATTTTTTTCTATAAAGCAATTAATAGTAAGTAACTTTTCAGTATTTTTCGATTAAAAAATTTGATTAAATTATTTTCTTTTCGATATTAGCAATAGTTGAATATTTTACTCTACACTCTGTGGTTAAGATATATTTTACATTCATTAGAGAGAGAACACAATAAGCACAAACCTTCATTTATACTTCAATTAGATTAGATATCCATCAAAAAATTAACCATGTATAAAAAATCTTGAATAATGATTTTCCTAAAACATGAAATCTGTTTAACTGAAAAAAAAAATATTTTTGGTTATTTTTCTTACCGAAACTTTTTTTAAGCTCCAACCCTGTAACCATATTTCTGAGTTTCTTAATACTAATTTATTTCTTTATAAAATATAGAATTACCAAAGAAATAATTAGTTTTATATACCAGAAAAAATTTAAGTTTTCCAGCTCTGGAGCTATGTCTTTTATTTTTCTAATTTCTATGCCAAACTATTTCATTCTAAGTCATAAAGTGTATAAAACTTGTAAACAAAAAGAAAACACTATCTTGACCTAGTTACTTTTGTATAAAAAACAATTAATTTACCAACCCAGGAATCAACCTTTTAGATTTTTCTGATTTAAAAAATTAATAAAGTGTATTAAGTCAACAAATAAATAAAAAAAATTAATTTTATACTTTAATATTTAAACAAAATCAAAGTTTCCATCGTTGGAGCTGTAATTTTAACTTTTTCAAACTTTTCTTTCAGAAGCATAAAATATATTCAATTTATAAAGGAAAAGAAAAAACTTTTTAGAACTATTTAAT
Source organism: Tachina lurida (assembly GCA_944452675.1). Classification (NCBI taxonomy): domain Eukaryota; kingdom Metazoa; phylum Arthropoda; class Insecta; order Diptera; family Tachinidae; genus Tachina; species Tachina lurida. The sequence goes on along the minus strand of OX101753.1, from coordinate 94,072,196 downwards.
TTTACATAACACAAAAAGTGTAAGTTTTCCAACCCCGGAATCATAATTTAGGATTTTTCTAATTCCTTATACCAATCTAGTTCATTAAAAAATACTTCAAATATATTAAGTGAACAAAGCAAAAAGTAAAAAAGAAAAAACTTTGTTTTATTTAGTTACTCTATTATCAAAAAAAGTTCAAAGTTTCCATCTCTGGAGCCTTGGTTTTCATTTTTATAGTTTTATACGCCAATTTTTTCTTTCAAAAGCATAAAATATATTTAATTTATAAAGGAAAAATGAAATATTTAGACGTATTTAATTATACATAACACAAACAGTGTAAGTTTTCCAACCCTGGAGTCATAATTTTGGATTTTTCTGATTATTGATACCAATCTAGTTCTTAAATAAATACATAAAATATGTTAAGTGAACGAAGCAAAAACGAAATAAGAAAAAACTTAGTTTCATTTAATTCCTTTAATATTAAAAAATTCAGTAAGTGAGACTTTGACTCGCGCACGAAGGGTTCCGCACATTCGGTTCTGAGCATTTTTTAATGTGGCTTTTTTGAAGTTTTTTTTTCAGTTTAAAAGATATTTTCAGTTTTGTCGCTTTTTTCTCATTTTGGCGATTTTTTTTGGGTCTATTTTCATTGAAAGATTTTTTTCATTTTGGCGATTCTTTTTTCATTTTGGCGATTTTTTTTCATTTTGGCGATTTTTTTCTGGTTTTGGGGCTTTTTTTCATTTTGGCGATTTTTTTCCGTTTTTGGGGGTTTAATTTCATTTTGGAGATTTTTTCATTTCGGCGATTTTTTTGGATTTTTGCAATTTTTTTATTTTTTGGGGTATTTTTTTCATTTTGGCGATTTTTTTTTTATTTTGGCGACTTTTTTCGGATATTTGCAATTATTTTTTTTTCTGGGGTTTTTTCATTTTGGCGATTTTTTTCATTTTGGCGATTTTTTTTCATTTTGGCGATTTTTTCCTGTTTTTGGGGGTTTTTTTGCATTTTAGCGATTTTTCTGTTTTTTTGGGGTTTTTTCGTTTTGGCGATTTTTTTTCATTTTGGCGTTTTTTTTTCATTTTGGCGATTTTTTTTTCATTTTAGCAATTTTTCCGGTTATTCGCGATTTATTTTAGTCTTAGACATTATTTTTGTAATTTGGTGCTTTTTTCAATTTGGCGATTTTTTTTTTGTTTTTGGCGATTTTTTTCGGTTTGGCGATTTTATAATTTTTTGATTTTTTAGTTTTACCGTTTTTGAAAATTTCAAGAGTTTTGCTCTTACGGTTTCCCAGATACAGCAAGTTGTCAAAATTGCATTCACTGATGGAACACCCTTTAATTTAAATTTTTTGAAATTTTAGTGTTAATTTTTGTAGTCTGTATAAAAATACACTAACCTTACAAATTTCAGGTGTATATACATACAATTGTATGTATATTATTTGGGATTTTAACATTTTTCGATGCTCGTTTTGGAACACCCTTTAATTTCCAATTCTGATGTATATGTTGTTGTAGCGGCCAAAGGTCTACACACTGTGTCCAAATTTCAGGTCTCTAACTCTTACGGTTCTCGAGAAAATACCCTGCATAATTTTAGACATAGTTAATTTTACATAACACAAAAAGTTAAAGTTTTCCAACCCTGGAAACGTCTTTTTATTTTTTTATATTTTTTTAATTTAAAATTCCAATTTTAGTCGTACTGAAGTGTAAAATAAATTGATTTATTAAAAAAAAATAAAAATTTGTTTTCGGTAGTTACTTTTATATGGCAAAATGAAGTTTTAGCTTTCCAACTCTGCAATCGTCTGCTCGATTTTGCTGAATTTCAATACCAATATAAGTTGGACCATTTCTGATACACCAGTCCAAGAACGAAGTCTCTAGCTTTTCTGGGAGCTTCGGAAAACCGATTTCACTTACACCGGACGGACGGACGGACGGACAGATGGACATCGCTTATTCGTCTTCGCTATTCATAAGGACCCAGAATATATATATTTTTTTGGTCGCAAATTAAAATTATGGAAATTACACACGGAATGACAAACCTATATATACCCTTTTCAATTTTTGGTAAAGGGTATAATAATTATTCAAATTTGAACCGATTGCATCCTTAGGCCTTTTTCAATTCACTAAAGCTTTCTAAGAATAAATTGATAGAACTTCACTTTCGAAAATATAAAAAATAATAAAAATTTTAAATGAAAATAAATAAATAAGAAGACAAATGCATGTTTGGAGTTAATAATGGAGAAAAGAAAAAATTTTTATAATTTTATTTATGGCCTGTTTCACAATAACGAAATGAAACTTTCGACTGAAAATTTATATTGAAAACAAAAACAAATTTTCATATTTTATTGTTGTTTTCAATATAAATTTTCAGTCGAAAGTTTCGTGTCGTCATTGTGAAACAGGCCATTAGTTGTATGTAAATTAAAAAAAAAAATTTAAGAAACATTTATTAAAATATGTGCATATTTTGCATTTTTAATGCCATTTTTTAGGCGCCTAGGATACCTTTTTAAAATGCATGAATTCCTTGTCCCTGCTTATTAATTACACTTAGAGCTAATTAATTAATTATATATATACAGTATTTTTCGGTTAATTGCACATCAAAATTTGCACAACTTTTTGTTCAATTAACCGGGGAACCAATTAGCCGATACCCGCTTAATTGAACAATTCGTTCAATTACAAGAATCCCGTTTAATTGAACAGTTTGTTCAATTACAGAAATCACGCATAATTGGAACTACTAATGAATTAAAAGAAATCGCATATGTGCACTTTAAGTTTTTCAAAATAATTTTTTTTACCTTAAACGAAAAAAATGCAAGTAACAGAAAAAATGTACATATACTATGTGTATACGCAGGTATTTATTATTATTTCAATGGCCTGTCACACACGAGACTAATTTTTATGCCGCACAATTTTTGTTTTTTTAAGAACACACCCCAGCTAGCATTTTGTATCATAATCGAATCTTTTCCGAATCAGCTTGACGGGAAAAACAAACGCACATGAGCTCATTTTTCGATCATAAATGATACTCCCGTTGTGAGAAAATGGTACCCTACAGATGAATCATACCAAAGAATCATTGATGATACGATTTGCTGATTAATTTTTGAGCAATTTTTTGGTAGTATTAAATCATTAAATCGCCCTTTTTGCGGTTTCTTTTCATTTTGTTTCTCTATTTTCAAGAAATCATTGTTTGATCATATAGATGAATCATAAGTGAATCCTTTTTCAATCACCTAAGTGATAAATCAGTTTTTAATCATCAAAAGTGATCTCAGGAGAATCAAAAAGAGATTTATGCAAATAATGATCAGCCAAATTTTTATGTCATCCGACATAAAAATGTATACGCATACACAGCTTTATGTGTGTTAGTGTTTTTTGTATGCATTTGATATTTGCTGTTTTTTTAAGTGATGTGTGTATTGGTTTTGTGCTGGTGATGCGGGGTTGTAGCTGGTTGAAAAATTATGCCAAACACGAAACCCCTCTCTTTGCCTCTCTCACCAACAAACTGGCATGTTATGCCAGCACAATTGTTCTCGTGTGTGAAAGGCCAATTAGTAGAGATGCCACCCAGCAGTAATGCCAACTTTTTAGACTCAAAACGCGTAAAAATTTTTGAAAAAAGGGCTTAAAAGGGCTAAACTGAAAAAAATATACGTTTAATGCAACATAAAGTAAAATTTTTGGAAAAAGCGCGAAAAGGGGCTACTTTTAAATGTTTCTGTTGAAAATCAAAGCCAAAGTAAAGTAATTTGTTAGAAAATAAATAACTACCATGAGATGAACACATATGTAGCTTGATATATAACATTTAAATAAGGTACATACATATTTCATTTACATTTCATACTAAATTTATATAAGGGACATACGTGGATTAAATAGTGTATATGTATATATACAGTAGTAGTATACATACATATGGCTACGTAAGTAAATTTTAAATTTAATAAATAAAAATCTGTTTTTAGGCTATACTGAAAATCTTTGAAAGCACAAAAATGTTTGAAGAAATATAACATTTTTCGATATTGATTCTTTTTTTTTAATTGGTAAACCAAAATAAGAGAAGAAACTTAGTAAAACAATGCAAGCACGTTATTTCATAAGTCGATATTGCTAGATTAAAGGAAAAAGAAAGTTCGTAAAAATTTAAATGTAGACATATCGAGCAAAAAGTTAAAAGGGGCTAAAAGGGCTGAAAGATAATTGTAAAAAGTGCTAGATAAACGCGTTTTATAGTTTCGGGCCAAAAACTTTTTTTCGCGTTTTGAGTGACTGAAAACGGGCTAAATCTAGCCCGAAAAGGGCTAAGTTGGCATTACTGCCACCCAGTGTTTTTCACAAATGATGTCAAATATGTATGTGAAAAAATGCTAGATTATTATTCAATAATAATGCAATTAACCGGGTAAAAGTAAGAGGAAATTTATTTTTGATGACATGAATTTTGAACCAATTAAGCGGGAAAATCAATTAACCGGGTTCAATTATCCGAGGAAATTTACATGTGCTTTCGTATGCAATATTTTTTTGCCCGATCATTTGGTTCAATTAAGCGTGGAAACCAATTAACCGTAGGGTCAATTAACCGAAAAATACTGTATATATATTAAGAAGAATATCATCATCATCTTCCATAACTTCTCTATAAATATTTAAATTTGATAGTGTTGATACTGTTGAGGGGCAATTTATTTTATAATGCATAACTAACAAGATTATTTTCAAATACAAATCTTTTATCTTATAAGTATGTATGCCGACGGGAAAATCATATAAAATGATTTTTCCTAATTTATTTTTTTTTATTTTTTTTTACATATATTTATTTATTGATTCTTCAAATATGAACTAACAATAAGTATTCAAATCTTAAATCTAAATTTAATTAATTAGGCCCGACCAGTGTCGGACATAAGCTTAGTGAAAGTTATTAATAATGATAAGCAAAAACAAAAGTATATTCAAGCAGTTTTTTCTAGAGTGTTGAGTATTAGAGCCCTTGTGTCCCTCTTTTTAAGCGGATGTGTCCCGTAAAATTCAAGATATTACGAGCAAGGGGATAAGGATGGGTCTCGAGTTTTGTTATGTATTTGCCTGCGTATTTTGCCATTTCTTCAGTCACTATTATTAGTCTTAAAATCTTATTTTGCCTTCGTTGGATTGTCTCTATATTGGATGCTGAAGCAGTGCCCCATAACTGTATTCTGCACCATATTGGTTTCAAAATCCGACTTGTATATTAAAAGTTTACAATCTATACTGAGTGTTGAATTTCTACCAATCAGCCATGTATCTGAGTTAATATCAGTTTCATTTGTGTTAGCTTTGAGTCAATATGGGGCTTCCATGTAAGCCGTCGATCAAGGTATTTTACGTGTGAATGTTGAAGAACAACTTGATTGTTGATTCGAATTGGGGAACAAGTATCTCTTAGCAGGGTAAATGTTACATGGACACACTTTTGCTCATTTACTTTGACTCTCCATAGATTTAACCATTGGTCCAGTTGTGCAATATGTTCTTGTAGATATCGGGAAGCCTAGCGAGTGTTTTCGTGCATACTAAGGCAGGCTGTATCATCGGCAAACGTATGTGTATGGATATTGCTGCTCAAAGGCATATCACAAGTGTAAATCAAATACAAAACTGGCCCCAGTATGCTCCACTGTGGCACACCGGATGATATAGATCCGGGCACACTCATGAACTCTCCTTCCACAACCGTAAACTTCCGGGTAGTAATATAACTTTCTAATAGCTTCAGAAAATTTATTGGTATATATGATTTCAATTTTAAAATAAGACCTTCATGCCACACTTTATCAAATGCCTGAGAAAAGTCGATAAACAGCGCAGAACAATACTTCTTTTCTTCAAATGTTCTTCTTATAAATTGAACCAAACTATGAGTTTGTTCGATGGTGCTAAGCTGACATCTAAAACCAAATTGATGGTCCGGTATGCACCCACTACTAACTAGAAGTGGGGACAATTTTGTCATGATAAGTTTTTCGAAAAGTTTTGACATTGTTGATAGCAGACTTATTGACCTATATGACTCAGCCTTGGTAATGTCTTTGCCCGGCTTTGGAATCATTTTGACCTTGTGACGGCCAAAGTCTCAAGCTCGTTTTGGCTCACAAACACTGAAGCTTGTTACTTATGTAGTTATTATTACTGATTTTTTCCATTTGTCATTATTACCTTACCCGTTAATAAGCAATGAATTTTATATTTAATTCTGTTATTTCTTTTTATTCAACCGCAAGAAGCAGGTTTTAATCATCATTACATTTATACTCTTAATTTCATTATTATCTTTTATGCTAAACAAGCAATGAATTGTCTACGTATCGCATGTATTAGTTACATAGAATGAGAACAAGAGTCACCATATACCAATGATAAGCAAACACATACATATGTAATGTAAAAGAGAGCAATTTGCATGCTTGTACGAATGTACGTGTAAAAAGAGCATAACAAAGTGCCCACGGGAGGCCTTTTGATGATCAATGCCATATACGCTCTCTGTGTGAACATGCTTGCAGAGGCTATTGGTGTTTGTGTCATATGAAAGAGCATAAACGGCTGTTAGTCACCACAACAGTTGCAAGCACACACCGGGTTAGCGTTTGTATGACTCTAGCACTGGAATGTATAACAGAGAAATGGTATAAAGGGCGACTCAATACAGAACAAGTTTCTGTTTGCTTGTAGCACTCGCTACGGTTAGACGAATATTGGATGACGGCTACTTGTCTAATATTTTACTTTCTATAGCCACATTGGAGCAAAAGTGGATATTGGAATTCGGCTACAAATCCAATATCTACACCCTGCAGTAAACTCTCGATACGGGCCAGTGCTAGGAGTGAAGGGAGGCTACCTTGGAATACTCACTTCTTAGGCGAATCTCATCACTAGTAATTACACGAGTGAGCAGAAGCTGTCGCTGGTGTCCAGGCTACTGGTTCCACGACGAATCTCATCACTAGAAAATTTACGAGGAAGAGGAGGCTGTCGCTGGTGTCCAGGCTACGGGCTCCACGACGAATCCCAACGCTGGTAAATTAGGGCCTTCTGCCCATCATTCTAATTGTTTTAATTATATTTGAATTTAAGGACAAAAACCAAGAAATGGTGTAAATTGTATTTTAGAATTTAATCTAGTTTGATTTAAGTAAATTGCATTTGGCAATAGAGTTTTTAGTAGTTTTGTAAATAAAGTGAATTTTTATAACGTAAAGGAAATCAGATCGGTTTTTATTTATTCCACACACGATCCTGGCCTCCACTGAGTCTACCCCAGCTAAGAGCGGAAACGTGTCGTTACATTGGCACCCGAGCAGGGACTATTTTGTTCCAAATTATAAAGACAACATTTTGATTGTTATCTAAACATTAATAAAAGACTGATATAAACGAAATAAAATTAACACATACACACGACTACGAACTGTAAGATTGCCATTTTTCTGTACACGTCCAACATGATTAAAACCACGTGGGTATATTCGCTGAAAAAGGAAGAGCCAGTGCGAGCTGAGCACAGCCGGCACTGTAGAAGAATTAAGAAAACGACTGGCGAAATATTTGAGCCTAGACCACGACGAAGAGCGGACTAAAAGGTTCCTCGAGTGGCAGGCCAGACACGACTCTAATGCTCCGAGTACGTCAAACACCGGCCTATCCCTGCCAGAAACTTACACTACCAAAACAGTCTCCACACCGTCAAAAGCAGAGATTTCTGAGCGAACGACAGTACCACTAGCTACAAGCTTGCCAACCACGGAAACCCGAGTAGCTGCTATTGAGCTCGTCCGCAAATGGGGGCTACGTTATGATGGAGGGAAGGACCCACTAGGATTCATCGAGCGGGTAGAAGAACTGTCCAGCATGTACGAGATCGACCTAAATCATATACTACGAGTCATGACCGAACTCTTCCGAGACAGGGCTCTCATTTGGTATCGAAACAACAATAAGCAATGGGAGCAGTGGTCAGGGTTTAAACGTAACTTCAACGAGTTTTTCCTCCCAACCAGATACTTCGAGAAACTAGAGGACGAAATTCGGAAAAGGGTCCAGCGGGCGCGTGAGGCATTCAAGGACTACATGCTAGCCCTACAAGACCTTATGCGCCACGCTCAGCAAAGCCCAGAACAAAAACTGGAGCGCATATTCCGCAATGCCCATGCAGATTACCAATGGTACATCCGGCGGAAAAATTTTTCAACCCTGGACGAACTCATGGCACTTCTTGCCGATTTAAAGAGTATCCCGAGTGGCCCACAGCATACGCGTGGAGAACAGCACCGTATGAAAACTAGCACCACACAAGTAAAAGGGAACGTACCACAGCAAGAGCATAGCGCAGTACGTGTCTCAAGGGCCAATGGTGACGCAACATATATAATATGGGAAGCAGACAAATTAAAAGCAGTTCGCAGGGTGGAGAATCAGCTGACAACGGCCATTATAGATACAGGTGCAACTCGCAGCTTCGTCACTCCAGGGTTGGTAACAAAACTATTCAACAAACCCCAGTTTCTGCCCGTAGCAATCGATGCGCGCATGGCTGATGGCTCTAAAACCACCATCAAAGAAGCAGTGCAGTGCCGGGTAACACTGGGCAACAAAACTGGCAGCCACGATTTCTTGGTAATGGAATCATCAACAGAACCCATGATTTTAGGTGTAGATTTCTTGAAGTCCTTCAACACCACAGTGACATGTGCCGGGCGAGCCGCACATGCTAGTTCCAAGAGGGCGGACGCAGAAAAGAAAAAGGTAAACCAAAATAAAGCTAGATCAAGGCGTCGTCGAAAGGTTGCCATACGTCGTATCGACCAGATGAATCCACAACGACAAATTAAACAGTTTCTTGACGAAGAATTACCAAAACTTCAGAAAATACAAGGACTGTCCTGCGCCGCAACTCATCGCATAGTGATGAAAGACAAACGACCCATCAAGGTACGCTATGCGTCAAAAAATCCCACTGCAGGAATAACCGGCCACCAGGAACAGCAGACGTTAATAGGGCAGTACGCAGGCCCACGTGGTTTATCAAAATCCCCGAGTCCGTTGGATATCAACGATTCCGTAACTAGAATTCCCGTAACCCCGGGGCGAGGTTGGCTCAACCGTTCACACGATTGCTACGACACAAGTGAAGTACGGCAGACAATCACTCATGTGGAACCCGAGAGGATGAGAGACACAAGTTACATCAAGGGTCCGGGGCGTTCGCCAGCCACACCATCCATGATGCCGACACAAAGTCGTTCTGCAGCACTACAGACCGACACCATCACCCCTGATGTTTCCGAAGTAACGTCGCCGGCCACATCGGCAAATACGGGACCGACGGAGATCCCCGCTAACAAGGCTCCCGAAACTGTGCAGGCGGAAATAAGAAAGAATCTTGAACGGGTCAGGGGAAACAAGGGTTTCTGGTGGCTAATGGTAGTGAACGAGCAACGGTACCGGATTATCATCAGTCGAGCTGGGGAGGTGCGTATACTAATGTTCAACCCATGACTCAAAACGCCACTCGGAGAAGGGAGGTAATGTGACGGCCAAAGTCTCAAGCTCGTTTTGGCTCACAAACACTGAAGTTCGTTACTTATGTAGTTATTATTACTGATTTTTTGCATTTGTCATTATTACCTTACCCGTTATTAAGCAATGAATTTTATATTTAATTCTGTTATTTCTTTTTATTCAACCGCAAGAAGCAGGTTTTAATTATCATTACATTTATACTCTTAATTTCATTATTATCTTTTATGCTAAACAAGCAATGAATTGTCTACGTATCGCATGTATTAGTTACATAGAATGAGAACAAGAGTCACCATATACGCTCTCTGTGTGAACATGCTTGCAGAGGCTATTGGTGTGTGTGTCATATGAAAGAGTATAAACGGTTGTTAGCAGTGATGGTATTTGAGAATTTTAGTTGCGTGCCAAAATGTTAGCCAAAAAGTGCCAAAATAACTTAAAAAGTGCCAAAAAAAATAAATGTACATACATACACAGCTGGGCTCATGAAAACGGTGAAATATATTGTATTAATTGTAAATTTGATTGAGTTTGTATTTTAAATGTCAATACATTTGATTAATAGGAATTCAATTCATTTTTGTTTGTTTTATTTATTTATTTAATTCAACAATTCAAGTAGAAAAAAAACTTTCAGTCTTCAACAATAAATTTTCGTCCACTTTAGATTTTTTTAAGCTAGCAAGGACGCGACCTCATAGAATTTGTTTGTTTTTTGAGTCAGTTGTGTTGAATCTTGAACAATTCACATATACGAACGAATATAACGAATGATATAAAACTGGCCAAAATATAAAAAAACCCTTAGTTTCGACGGCGGCTAATCTATGTATGACAAAAAGGCAGGCGACTCGGTGCGCCATTTAGGCAAGGAGAACAAAATAGCAGCGAACAAAAAACAACATGTAAGATGTCATTTACTTGAAACTAATACTTTCATTGTTGCAGCTTTTAGAAGTACACATTTTTACAACAGATTTTACAAATTTTGCTGAAGTATTATTATTAATATTAAAAACTTTTTAAAAAAATTTTGGATGTTGCATTAAAGCCAAAATTTGGGTGAGCGTGCCATCGTGCCATTAATCATTGAATTGTGCCAAAAATGGCACGATCGTGCAGCATTTACCAACCGTGCTAAAGAGTGCTTAGAGTTAGGAGCCAGGAAAACATAACCGAACAGGATGTTGAAGAAGCGGAACAAAAGCTTGAAAAAAAATCATTGAAGAAGCTGAACAACAGATTCAAGACAGCAAACAGAAGGCACAGGCATATAAAGACTTTGCGCAGCTCGTTAACCCTAACTTGACTCCTGATCAGTAGCAGCAAGTAATCGAAAATAGAAAAGTGATAGACGAAAAAACTGAACAAATTGAAACGTTGAACTCAAAGATACGAGACTTAGAAGGAGAGACGAGGAAACTGATTACAATTAACACCAGAACAAATAGTAACAACATGAAAACTTTTACTGAATTCTTGAAAACCATATCCCATGTGGTACCAATTTTCTACGGAACTGATGAACCAGAAATGGCAAGGGAAGCAAAAAGTTTATTGAAGGATGTATGATAGCAATGGATAAACTAGGGGAACCAGGTAATGTGGTCGACATAATCAAACACATTAAAACTAGATCATTTGGAAATGCTTACTTATATTTACACAATAAAGACTTCACAACAATAGAAGCCTTATGCCAGGCTATTAGAGAAAAATTTATAAAAGGCAAAACTGTAACAAAATTACAAAAACTAATTTTTAGTAGTAAGCAAGGTCCAACGGAGATAGTACATGAATTTGCAGAGACACTAGATGGACTACTTACAGATGCCACAGAACTAATTGCACCATAATGGTAAGAAGTTTCCCATCAAAAATCTACTGAAAATCACCAAGGAAAATCTACTATGAAACCTTCAAATATCGTGACAATGCATACCGAGGATTCTTTATATGAGGCGGTCCAGCAATTAATTAAAGAAGTCCGACAACTATCCATGCATCAAAAGATATGTTACCATTCAATGCCAAACAGTAATTCATTTGAAAACTCAAAACACTGCAGTCCTATGATAGACGAATGCTATAACCAGGGACAGGGGTTTCATGCAAATGCATGTTTTTTCCCTTACCCCTGATAATAGCAAGAAGGAAATATCTTTACGAAACAATGAATTTGCGTAAAAATGGCATCGATTTGTTAGTGCATATTTTGCGGAAAATTCATATTTTTGCATAATTTTGTCATAAATGCATATTTTTGCCTCATATTTTGGTATAATTACATTATATTTTGTCAAATATTTAAATTTCATAAAATATTATTGTTGATAAATTATTAATGCAAGACAATTTTTTTTGGCAAATTTATTCGCTTGCATTGCATTGTAGAATTATACAAGCACACACATCTACCACATTTGATGATAATCGTAATTTTGATGATTTCAAATCAAATTGTCTGCTTTAAAGCCGAAAGTAAGCTTGATATTGTTTTTAAAATGACAACAGATTTAAAATACAAATCTAATAGCTAGTATTCAATTCATTCTAATGGTTGAGTTAAATAAATATACAGCATGATATAAAAATAATTATTCAAATTTGCGCCGATTACATCCTTAGGCCTTTTTCAATTCACTAAAGCTTTCTAAGAATAAATTGATAGAACATCACATTCGAAAATATAAAAAATAATAAAAATTTTAAATTAAAATAAATAATTAAGAAGACAAATGCGTGTTTGGAGTTAACAATGCAGAAAAAATCTTTATATCATATTTAATATTGTGTAAAAATTTAATGCAAAAAAGGCTTGTACACTCACTTCTGGAGAAAAGAAAAAATTTTTATAATTTTATTTATGGCCTGTTATATTGAAAACAAAAACAAATTTTCATATTTTATTGTTGTTTTCAATATAAATTTTCAGTCGAAAGTTTCGTGTCGTTATTGTGAAAAAGGCCATTAGTTGTATCAAAGAATATAAATTATATAGAATGCGCATCTGAGCTAAAAAATTAAAAATATTTTGCTTATGCTTCAGATGTGGGGGAAAGTATAAAGCGCAAGCAAACAAGCAGTGAAAGCATTCGCGTCAAGGGTGACCGATGACATTTTTCAAAAAGTGGCACCAAATAGGGGAGGATTTATCAACAAAAAGGGCAACATTAAAAAAATCGACACAACTACATTAAAGTTCTTATTTTAATGTTTTATTATATAATTCACTTTAGAAAAAGGGGCACAAAAAGAGGCAAGGCAATCGAAAAAGTAGCAATTTGCCACTTTAGTCGATCAAACGGTCACACTATACGATACAGCGACAAAGATTCGAGTTCTTGCTACAGCTTGTCGTCACTGTTGCCTGTTTTGCAGATTTCTCTGCATTTTGCTGATTTTTCATTGAAAAAATTATAAAATGAAATTTGCAGATTTTCTGAAATGCTTGTGTAACATCAATATTTCGTGTTTTTCTTTACTCCGTAACAGAAATAACCATGGTGTCACTGTCAGAAACATACACATAAGAAACACTAACAAATAAGTATTGTTTGACGTTTAATTTTGCAGTAACCATACCACCAACATAACAATGGTAAAATGAAACTAGCTAATCTTTGCAAAGATGTATGAATATACATACATATATACATATCGCACACTAAATCATAAACAGTCACACATATGTCCCATTATTTTAAAGAATTTGTAATATCGGCATATGTTTTTATACAGCAAGATAATTTATGTTAATTCGCAAATTAAAAAAAATGCATACAAGACGAACATATAACCTCCTCCTTAATTGAAGTCGGTTAATAATTCAAAAACAAAATGAAAAACAGTTCAAAATATATTGTTGCAGATTTGTTTTTTCGATTTTTTTAAATTATTTTGCAGATTTTTCAGATTTTTTAGCCAATTTTTCCAGATTTTTTGTAAAATGTTCTGGCACCAGTGCTTGGCGTTGTAAACATTCACCCCTATCTGAATAAAATGTGAAATTTTTGAACCCATGAAATTTTCATTCCCCATGAGGGGAAATTTGCTATCGGGAATTTCATGGGAACATTTGTTCCCGCTATTGATTCGCAGTGAATGTAAAAAACGGGAAGAAAATTAGACAAATTTATGTTTGATAAAGAGAAATACACACATTTTTTGTTTCAAATGCAATGTTTTTTTTTAAATTTGTAATTCAGTTTCATATTTGTATTGAGCCTTATTTTTGATATTTATCGTAAGTGAGATTTAATTGAAAATATACCTTTATATTTAAATTAAAATTGTATGGGCCTATCCATAGTTAAGAATTATCAAAATGCCAAATATTTTATAACTTTTAAGATACGGGCTGTAAAATTTTATCGTAAGCGAAAATTAATTATGTAAAACAAATTTTAATATTATAAAAATAATCTTCTCTTTTAATTTAAATACCATATAAAAATTGTTAATTTTGTGTTAAAAAAGTAACCAAAATGGAAAAAAGTACACAAGTACACATTGGAAAAAAAAGTAACCAATTTTGGTTACAAGTAACCAAAACGGCAACGCTGATCATAGCATACGCTGTCTACGAGACTGTAAAAAAAAATAATAAAAATCAAACATAAATACACACATGCTTTCGCTATCAGCAATGCGAGCGCAGCATACACTGCAGAAAGAAATGAGAGTGCGTATGCTGGACGGGTAGTACTGGAAATACCCGCATAGAAAATTTTAGCTTGTATGAGATGCGCATTCTATATGATTTATATTCTATGGTTGTATGTAAATTTAAAAAAAAAAAATTTTTTAACAAAATTTATAAATATGTGCATATTTTATTGTTTTTAGTGCATATTTTGCATTTTTAATGCCATATTTTAGGCGCCTAAGACACCTTTTTTAAATGGATGAAGTCCTTGTCCCTGATTTTTTAATAAGGGCATTTGAATTTTTTTTTCTCTCAAATAGATTGGTGGCGGCTTGGATCTTTGTTCATGGATACATCGGGTTTGTTGGTGTCATCTTGCAATATTTGAAAACGGGTTTGACGATTAATAGATGATGCACTGCTATCCCTAAACATCTTTGGAGCAGATGCAATTTTAGTAGAATTTGGGCTTCGCCTGCGCTTTGCAATTGTGATGTTTCTGTCCATTCCGACTTGGACCTTGGATTTTGGGCTACTCTTATCTTCAGAGACAACTTGGTTAAGTGATGACCACTAGCCCGAAGCAGATGATATCGCTGAGTTAAATGTTAAAGTCTAGGCAATAATGTCAACGATTCGCTAGTTGGCATTAGACAAAACGAAGTTGATCGTTGACGAAACTGTGGATTTGCCGTTAGAAAAAGTCTATCATCAGATTTTTTATTTTTACTAAGAGCTTCAGAACTCACAGTAAGTCTATCATCAGATTTTTTATCGTTGTCATTAAGAGCTTCAGAGCTCACAGTAAAATAGGCATTTCTGCCGTTTTAACTCACTTAACAATTTTTTTTCTTTGGGGTACTCATATAGAGTATTCCTCAAGGGTATTTTATGTGTTTTTTTGTTTACGGTTTTTTTTTTGTTTTTTGTTTTTTTATTTCTATATGTAAAAATATAAGCAAAGCAAAAAAAACTTATTTATCAAAGTTAATATGTACTACGAATATTTTTTTTTATGACTTTTTTGTTTAGTATGTATGTAAGAAAAATTCCGCTATTACGTCTGTTCACTACGAGAACTTCCTTACAGACAATTAATGATATTATTAACTGATATTAAATAACCATTTCGCAACATCAAATAAATTACAAAAAATATAAAAAATACAACATTTTGAGTTGCAATCGCATTCTTTACGCATTAGCATTTAACTAAAAGGCTATACATAAATCTATACAATTTATAAAATTCGTAACACAATTTTCTAAGAGGACCAGTATCAGCGTAATTGGCTCTATAAATTTCGTTGATCAAATGAATAGAAACATGTTCTGTCTATTTCTATTTCACATATTTTATAGCTTTTCAGATAAAAAGGATCAGTAGTTTTTAAAAAAGGATGAAAGAAAACGAACCATGATTTCCAGCACGTAAATTATGCGGTATATGGAAAAATCTTAACACATGTCAAACATCTGTCTAGTATTTAGTACACTAATTGCATATTTTGAGTTTGAATTTTTATTTATCTTTTGTTTAAAATGCAATTTTATGATCGCTTGTCTCCTCTGTCTATTTGGTTATTTTTATTTCACATATTTTATAGCTTTTCAAATAAAACGGATAAGTAATTTTTAAAAAAGGGCGAAAGAAAACGAACGTGCATTTGCAGCACATAACTGCATGATAATTTTGTTTAATTATTTCGATATGTTAATTATTTTTACTTTTTTTATGTGTTTAATTTTGATAGTGCGGAAAGACATAAAAAAGGAGATGATTTGAGATTTGTG
Organism: Tachina lurida; assembly: GCA_944452675.1. NCBI lineage: Eukaryota > Metazoa > Arthropoda > Insecta > Diptera > Tachinidae > Tachina > Tachina lurida. The sequence continues at coordinate 94,056,137 of OX101753.1, read as the reverse complement.
TGTGCATCTATGGACGGCAAAAATCGTTCAAATAGTGTTGTGAAACGCAGTGGCTAATTCTACATTTACATTGTCCATATTTATTATGTCGTAAGGAACATGATATGGTGCTTCATATTTTCTTCTGTTCCCCTTTTTTATTAAAACTAAGTCTCCTTTTATAAGATCTATTCTGATCGTTTTGTTATATGATTCTAACTGTCTCTCTTTTTACTGCTTCTATAAACTTTGTAGCATTTCCTAGTGAATTTTTAATTCTAAATCTTAATTCACATAGGCAATTGTCTAAATTATAAGTCCTAATGTCATTATTTTTTCACCTGGTAAGGTAGGTACTTTGCCAAATATTAACTCAAATGGTGTGTAATTTGTGTCTACGTGAGGCGTTATATTGTTTACAAAGGAATAATAAGGTATCCTGTCGTACCAGTAGTCATCATTCACGAATGACAAAAAGTAGTACATAATATTCGTTGTACATTAACTTTGATAAACAAGCTTTTTTTGCTTTGCTAATATTTTTTACATAGAAAGTAATAACTAAAACAAAAACAACCGTAAACAAAATAACTCAAAGTGCCCTTGAGGAATACTCTATATGAGTACCTCAAAAACAAATAATTGTGAAGTGAGTTATAACGGTAGAAATGCCTATCTTACTGTGAGCTCTGATGATCTTAATGATAACAATAAAAAATCTGCTGAAAGACTTACTGTGAGTTCTGTGATCTTAATTTAAACAAAATAAATAAAAAACCTGATGATAGACTTTTTTGAACGGCTAAGCCAATTTTTCGTCAGCGATCAACTTTGCTTTGTGCAATGCCAACTAGTGATTTGTTAACATTACAGTTGCCTACTACTTCGTCATTTAAATCAGCGATATCATCCGATTCATCACTTACCCAATTTGTCACTATAAATAAGAGTATCACAAAACCAAAGGTCGAAGTCGGAATGGACCGATATATAATTGTGGGAAAGCGCGGGCTAAGCCCAAATTCTACTAAAATTGCATCTGCTTCAAAGGTATCTAGGGATAACAGTGCATCCTCCGCTAATCGTTTTCAAATATTGCAAGATGACAACGACATACCTGATATATCCGCGAACAAAACCTCCAAGCCGCCACCAATCTATTTGAGAGAAAAAAAAATCAAACGCTCTTATTAAGAAATTAATTTCGGTCATTGGTGAGAATAAATTTTACATTGTGCCAATAAAACGTGGCAATATCGATGAAACGAAAATTCAAATTTATGAAGAAAAAGATTTTCGCAAAATGGCTTCTGAATTTGAAAAAAGTAAAACAAATTCATACACATACCAGCTTAAGAGTGCAGATCGTATTGAAGGGCATAGATTCTTATGTTGTTCCCGAAGAAATAAAAGATGCACTCGTCCTCCAGGGATTTATGGTAAAAAATGTTTCCAATACAATAAATAGGGAGAAGATCCCCCAGCCTCTATTTCGCGTTGAACTTGAGCCGAATGATATAAAATTGAGAAAAAATGAGACGCACCCAATTTATAATTTAAAATATCTTTTATACCAAAAAATAACAGTTGAAGAACCACACAAGCGTTCTGGACCCGTACAGTGCCATAATTGTCAAGAATATGGCCACACAAAAACTTACTGCCAATTATCTACAGTTTGTGTTATTTGCGGTGAATTGCACGGTACTCCTAGTTGTACTAAACCAAAAGATCAAGCAGAAAAAAATGAAGTAATTGTGGAGGTAACTATAGAGGATGTCCTGTATATTCTTTCGTTAAAAAGACTATGGGGCAAAAACCTAAAGTAGCTCCAGCACAAACAGCAAACGCTTACTCCGCCACTCTTGCCCAAGTGAGCCAACCAGTTAATTCACGTGTATCGTATGCGGATGCTGCTAAGACAAGCTCTATTCCCACACAAAATGTTTCACGGACAAATACAAACTCAGGCTTTAATTTTAATCGCCTTGAAGCTACTATTGAAAATCTGGTGCAAACTATAAACAACTTTACAACAAATATGACTAGCATGATGCAAGAAATGCTGAAAATGCAGAATACTCTGTTTCAAGCATTAGTTAACAAGCCATGAACACGTTAAAAATATGTTTCTGGAACGCAAACGGCATTCGGCAGCACAAAAACGAACTTGAGCACTTCCTCAGGGAAAACATTATTAATATAATGTTGGTCTCTGAGACACGTTTGACTTCGAGAAACCTTTTTAAAATTTATGGCTACACCTTATATGATTCAAAGGACCCCAGAGGAAGAGCATGCGGCGGATCAACAATTCTGATAAAGTCAAGACTCAAGCACTACATTCTGGACAACATTTGTGAAGAACATCTACAAGCAACAAATATTTGTGTCGAAAATTTTTGCTTAAATTTTGTCATATCATCAATTTACTCTCTGATAAAAACTTTGATTATTTCTGCGAAAGGAGACATTGAGAAAGGCTGTGAAATAAATTTTGGAGATTGCTGTTGATGCACCCTACATTCAGCATTGGTTGAAAACTAGCAATTTTTTTTCAAAAAATCCGATTTTCGGATGTGGCAAAAAAATTGCACGGTCGATTTTGTAAATTTTTTGGTTTTTATTATAAATAAATTTGTTGTAAGTAACCTGTAAGAAACTCTTGACATCCTACACATAAATGTAGGCACTAGAGGAGATTTTCTGAAAATTCTAAAATTTTTCTAACACAATTTTTCCCAATAAGAAAAAAGTATTATAAAATTATAAATTGGGAATCATTTTAATTTTTATCAATAGTATACATTTAGCTTTGTAAACTGAAAAAAATGATTTTCCTACCTTCAATACTTTTTGAAATATTCGAAATCCAATTTTGATTAAAAATTTTAATTTTCTACATTTTTTATTTTTGTCTAAGTTATTGATTTTATTTTCTTTACTGCAAATGTTTCTTAATTTTTTCTATATTATTACAATAGTAAATATAATTGTCTATTCAACGGTATATAACATGTATTCCTTTGCTATTATATCAGTCTTAAAATGTATACACAAATATAACACCTCAGGTAACAATTTACGTGTTTTATCCGATACTCAAACAAACCCACATTTCTTATGAACTCTTAAAGCTGTTATTAAATACTTTCTTTACTTAAGTACAATAAAATATAAGAATTTATATGCACACAGTATATTTATATACCCACTAGGACAAAGGTACCTGCGCGCACATCTCCAATATGGGTATGGTTTTACCTGATATTTGTATCGGTTTTGTATTCGTAGCTTGTAAAATAGCTATATATTTAAGTTGCGATGCATTTAATGTCATTATTTCAGTTATAGCTATCATAGAGATAACAATTAAAAATAAATCGCTCTGCAAATTAATGTGGGAAAACCTCACTGATGGTAGTACTCGGTTGGACAAGGTAGACCAAATGATGTACATAATATCTACACATATGGTTTATCTGTAAACACCGATTTATCGAAAAAACTTGAAAATTTTTTTAAATTATATGAAAAGAAGATACGTGAATGCAATAAATAAATTTCAGAATAAAAATCAGGATTGGTTAGATATGGGAATATCTACGAAAATATACCCAAAGAAGTTTGGTCGGCCAAATAAAGATTACGATAACGTTCGACGCAGGAGAAAAAGGATTAAACAAGAAGACTTGATAAATACGTATTCGGAAAATGAAATCAAAAATTCATTAAAATTGATTTTAGCGAAGATTCAACTTAAAGAAGCAGCCAAAATCGTAGATGTGCTACCAGTTGCGTCTCCAAAAAGATTAAGACGGATGGTGGAAAGCATTTCAACGCCAAAATATAGTAAACATTTTGTGGAAGATGCACTAGCACTCATTCTTAATTTGGGCCTTTCAAGAAATAAATACGATATCTTAAGGAAGGTGCTTAAGAAAAAAGTGGGCCTTTGCCATCAAGTACATTGTTGTTAAAAAGAAAATCCGAAATTTTGCCACATCCGATAGTTTGTCAGACCTTCTTCATAATACAGCATCAAGACTCATCGCTACTTTTGACGAAAGAGACATAGATACATGTAATAATTCTGAACTAACACTAATATACAAATGGGGATGTGATGGATCATCTGGATTTTCAGAATATAGACAGCCCAGTGCATACGATAATAAATTTTCCAAAGTTTTAATGGCATCGTTAGTACCATTAAGGATTCGACTACATAATGAAATGCCTTCAATAAGTAAAAATGCATTTAAAGATGTGTAGGTAAATACTACTCCAGGCTCAAAAATTTTTATGCCGACCAATACGTTTTGAATACATCAAGGAAAACAAAGAAACAACTCAAAATCTGGTTGATGGTATAAAACATGAAATTTCTAATATGGAGCCCATTCACGTTCATATATTAGGACGAGTAATAACAGTATCTTTTATACCCGTATTCTAAACTCTGTGACAATCACAAAATTATAACAAAACTGAGGTGAATGACTATTTGTATATTTTTGGTATTCTGAAAAATATTGTCATAAATCAAATATAACAAATTTGTCACCTTATGAAAAGCACATAAAAAAATAAAATTGTATTCATTTTCTTTTTGATTTACTTTTTAGTTGTGAGAATTAAAGAAAAAAAGCGTGATTATTGAAAAATGTATGCAAAAATAATTATTTCTTACTGCATTTTTTGTTTTGCAAAAGAAAAGGATTTTTTTTTTTACTTTTTTCAAAATAACTTCCAGGGACTCTTGATTTTTTGCCAACACTATTTGCAAAGTTGCAGCTACGGTAAAACTGGACAGCTTTTGCGAATATATTAATACAATTTGAACGTGTATAGGCATGCTAGTAGCTCATACAGGCCACTTTTTACCTTAAAAATCTCTACTAAGTTTCAGTAACACATTTTTTGCACTTTTTGCTAGCATTTTTTTTAATAGAAGAAAGAATATTTCGTTTTCACTTTTTCCAGCATCGCTTACAGGGTCAGTCCCTTTCTTCTACTAATATTTGGCAGAGCAACAACAAAAGTTTTAAAATAGTATGTATATACTAAAATCTGCAACACAAGTAATGCAAAAATAACAAAAAAAGGAAAAAATACTATAAAAGTAAGAAACTAAGTTTTTTAAGGTATAAAGTGGTCTTAAAGAGGTAAATATGGCACCTAGATACGTTCAGATTGTATTGATGTATTCACAGAATTTGTCCAGCTTTACCGTAAATACAATTTGCCCAAATATTGTTTGCAAAAAATTAGAAGTGGCTGCAAGTTATTCTGAAAAAAGTGAAAAAATGTTTTCCTTAATTTTTGCAAAAAAAAATGCAAGAAATAATTTTTTTGGCATAAGATGTAACAAGATTTTTTGGTAGAGGGATTTATTACTCTCATGTAGGGTTATCGAACCTATACTGTCCAGTCCGTATGTTTTTCAAAAAGTCTTAATTTGTTGCATAACGTTATTATACATTAGCGCAATTCGGTGTGTGATGCAAATTGTTTTGCGTAAGAGTAAATGCATAATATCGTTGCTTCTCTTTAAAATCCAACAACAATATACCAACACAATCCAAAAAAATACGATATTTTGCATTTGCACTTACGCCAGACAATTTGCATCAAACATCGAATACCGCCATTAATTTACAGTGTGCAACCATCGTTTGCTATTTACTCATTTACAGAACTGCAAGATAACCCCTCTCAGTCGTGAAAAAATACGTTTCTTCTCCGTTCATAACAAATTTTTATTATTATTTTTTAAATAAATAAATATAGTTTTCAATTTGACAAAAATCTCACCATAGTATGTTGAAAGCTCAAAAAAGCTTTTTAAGCTTATTCTTGTCATAGGAACAACAGAATACCATCACAATTTTATTTAAAAATATATAACAAGAAACTTGACAAAATTGTATGACAAAAAAATTTTTCACAATTTATTAGAATACGGGTATTAGACCTTATTTAACAATGATAGATGGAAAAGTTGCAAATGCAATAACCGATACAAAATCTTATTTGATTTGTAATATATGCGGAAAGAAAAATTCCGATTTTAAGGACATTGAGAATTATACTCCAACTAATGAAGATGCCCTTAAGCTTGGAATATCACCACTTCATGCTCGGATTCGATTCATGGAGTACATTTTACATCTTACGACAATAAATATCGCAGTGTACCAGGACTTCAGAACGTTCCAGTTGCAAATAATTCTGCTTTAAAACAGATACGGTTGGAAGAAAAGAAAAGAATTCAAGATGAGTTTATGAAACGTGGCTTAATCATTAACAAACCTTTATATGGCTATGGAAACTCCAATAATGGCAACACTGCCAGGCGATTTTTTGATGACCCTGAAACCACATCTTTTGTAACTGGTATTAGCTTTAATCTCATAAGACATTTCAAAATAATACTGGCCGTCATAAATAGCAAAAAGTTAATTAATAAGGACAAATTTGAAAAATATGCAAAAGACACTCTGATTATAATAAATGAGTTATATCCATGGAAATCAATAACTCCAACCATACATAAAGTACTAGCACATACAAAAGAAATAACAGAAAACAAAATTCTTCCTCTGGGGGAACTAACCGAAGAAGCACAGGAAGCTAGAAATAGAGATATTAAGCAAAATCGACTTTTCAATACACGTAAATGCTCTAGAGTTGCTCAAAATAATGATTTAATGCATCATTTGCTATTGTCTTCAGATCCAGTCTTAGAAGGCATAAGAATGAAATGGTTGCCAAAAATAAGTATCGGAGTTCTCGTTGTACCTTCATAGTGAGCAGACGTAATAGCGGAATTTTTCTTACATACAAACTAAACAAAAAAAAAATCATACAAAAAATATTCGTAGTACATATTAACTTTGATATATAAGCTTTTTTTTGCTTTGCTAATATTTTTACATATAGAAATAACAAAAACAAAAAAAACCGTAAACAAAAAAATATACAAAGTACCCTTGAGGAATACTCTATATGAGTACCCCAAAGGAAAAAAATAGTGAAGTGAGTTCTAAAGGCAGAAATGCCTATTTTGCTGTGAGTTTTGATGCTCATAATGATAACAATAAAAATAAAATATGTGATAATAGACTTGCTGTGACTTCTGAAGCTCTTAATAAAAATAAAAAATCTGATAATAGACTTTTTCTAACGGCAAAACCACAGTTTCGTCAGCGATCAACTTCGCTTTGTCAAATGCCAACTAGTGAATCGTTGACAATATTGCCTAGTACTTCCACATTAAACTCAGCGATATCACCCGCCTCGGGCTCGGGGTCATCACTTAACCAAGTTGTCACTGAAAATAAGAGTAGCCCAAAACCCATGGTCTAAGTCGGAATGACAGATACATTACAATTTTAAAGCGCGGGCGAAGCCCAAATTCTACTAAAATTGCATCTGCTCCAAAGATGTCTAGGGATAACAGCGCATCCTCTACTAATCGGCAAAACCGTTTTAAAATATTGCAAGATGACAATGACAAACCCGCTGAATCTGCGAACAAAACCTCCTAGCCGCCACCAATCTATTTAAGAGAAAAAAAACTCAAACGCTCTTACTAAAAAATTAATTTCGGTCATTGGTGAGAATAAATTTCACATTGTTTCAATAAAACGTGGTAATATTGATGAAAGGAAAATTCAAATTTATGAAGAAAAAGATTTTCGAAAAATGGTTTCTGAATTTGAAAAAAGCAAAACAAATTTCTACATATATCAGCTCAAAAGTGCTAAAGGTCTGCAGATTGTGTTGAAGGGCATAGATTCCTATGTTGCTCCTGAAGAAGTAAAAGATGGTCTCGTCCTCCAGGGTTTTAAAGTAAAAAATGTATCTAACATAATAAATAGGGAAAAGATCCCTCAACCTCTATTTCGCGTTGAACTTGAGCCAAATGATATAAAATTGAAAAAAATGAGACCCATCCAATATATAATATAAGATATCTCTTATATCGAAAAATAACCGTTGAAGAACCACACAAGCGTTCAGGACCCGTACAGTGCCATAATTGTCAAGAATATGGACATACTAAGACTTACTGCAAATTACCTACTATTTGTGTTGTGTGCGGCGAATTACACGGCAATGCTAGTTGCAATAAACCAAAAGATCAAAGTGACAAAAAATGTAGTAATTGTGGAGGTAATCACACCGCTAACTACGGAGATTGTCCTGTGTACTCTTTCGTCAAACAGACTATGAGGCAAACACCTAAATTGGCCCCAGCCCAATCAGCAAACGCTTTATCAGCCACTATTGCGCAAGTGAGCCAACCAGTTAGTTCCCGTGTATCGTATGCCGATGCTGCTAAGATAAATTCTATTCATACACAAAATGTTTCACCACCAAATAATTCCACAAATACAAACTCGAACTTTAATTTCAATCGCCTTGATAATCTGGTAGAAACTATAAATAATTTTACAACAAATATGACTAGCATGATGCAAGAAATGCTGCGAATGCAGAATACATTGCTTCAAGCTTTAGTTAACAAACCATGACCACGTTAAAAATATGTTTCTGGAACGCAAACGGCATTCGCCAACATAAAAATGAACTTGAGCACTTCCTCACGGAAAAAAATATTAACATAATGTTGGTCTCTGAGACTCATTTGACTTCGAGAAGCCTTTTTAAAATTTATGGCTACACCTTATATGATTCAAAGGACCCGAGGGGAAGAGCATGCGGTGGATCAGCAATTTTAATAAAGTCAAGACTCAAGCATTATTTTATTGACAATATTTACAAGCAACGAATATTTGTGTCGAAAATTTTTGCACTAATTTTGTCATATCATCAATTTACTCTCCTCCTAGATTCGCAATTACTGAAGATCAATACGAGGATTTTTACAAATCTCTGGGCCCTTGTTTCGTATCAGCTGGCGACTATAATGATAAACATACGTTCTGGGGTTCGAGTTTTATTACACCCAGAGGTCGAGCGTTGTTCAATACAATTTCCAAAATGGGCTTGGATATCATTTCGAGTGGGGAGCCCACTTATTGGCCTACTGACATACATAAAATTCCGGATGTAATAGATTTTGGCGTTATGAAAAATATCTCTAGGGATTTAATTCAAATTGAAGCTTCTCTAGATCACTCTCACACGATCGTTACAATTTGTAGCCCATTAAGAAGTGATTTACCTCACCCGTATGCGAATTTGATAAATCGTGTTAATTGGCTGCGATTTAAAAAATATCTTAGTAGTCATTGCACGGAAAATATTACGCTAAGAACACATGATGAAATTGAATCTATCATTGCCTACCTTAACCCTTAATAGCCTGATTTTTTTTTTTGGCTGGAAAAAATTAATGTTATAAAAATTGCAATTCTACACAACAGTAGTGTAGTAATGGGGGCGATAGTCCAGTTTTGGGAATTCAAAACCGGGAAAAATCAAAAAGGGTGGCAACCCTGTTACAAATGGGAGGATTTTGGGGATTTTCATGCTGAGATTTTCTGGGCTATATGTGTGTGTGTGAGTTGGATTTTATGTTTATGTATGTACACTTGTGTGTACAGCTTTTGTTGTTATTGTATAGAAGCGTTGTGCTTACAGGGTATGGATGTATGTATGTATATGTGGGTGTGTGTGAGTGTGTGTATGTATGAGTATTTGTTTTTATATTTACTTGTGTGTTTGCTGGTGTAGTGACAGACAATCATTATACCCAGTAGGAAATGTTGATGGTGAAAATGTAATTCCACCTCTCTCCTTCTTTTATACTGAGGGATAGTAGAAAACTTATTATACCAAAGTTGTAGCTAGAATTTTAGTGTAACACAAAGACACTTACTCCCAGTCTGACTGCAGGGTAGTTACAAGGGATCTGTGGATTTGTGTGTATGTAGTGATTGTTATTTGATAGACTTTGGCTTGATGTTTTTAGTTATCGTTGGTATGCTTATGTAGGGTTATTGTATTGCATTTATTTTTGCGATCTCTGGGGAAATAATCTAATAGCTACAGAGAGTGGCAATCCTGTTGTCAATGGAAGTGGGTAGGGAATGTATTTGGTAATGTATGTATATGTTGTTGTATTAATGTATGTGATTGTATCTATTTTTACTTTGCAGAATATCATTGCTTATGTGTATTGTTTGGCCTGCGAGAGTTTTTCATACATATTTACAAATGAAATGTATTTGTTTTCTGGGTTATTGACGTTGCTATTCTTATGGAGATAGAAAATATTGTGTTGGCATAGGTTTTATAAGTGCAAGTGAATTTCAGGTGTTAAATGTTTTGAATTAAATCAGGTTGATAAGCAGATTTTTTGAATAAGGGTAATGATATTTTTATTTCAGAATATTACACTTTAATGTAACAATTATAGGAAATAGCTTTAGGAGAAATACAGCAAAAATTTTACTCATACCTTTGTAGTACAAACTGATGCTAGAGATTTTGTTCGGGGTGTTGCTGTGTGTATGAATTTCACCATATATCGTAACACCAACAGAGAATTGTGGAAATGTGTATGTGTGTGTGTGTGTGTGTGTGTGTGTGTGTGTGTATGAATTTCACCATATATCGTAATACCAACAGAGAATTGTGTATATGTGTGTGTGTGTGTGTGTGTGTGTGTGTGTGTGTGTGTGTATGAATTTCACCATATATCGTAATACCAACAGAGAATTGTGGAAATGTGTATGTGTGTGTGTGTGTGTGTGTGTGTGTGTGTGTGTATGAATTTCATCATATGTCGTAATAAATTAGATTTTGATGACTACTACGCGATTCTCATATAAAGTATATAAGTAGAAGAAATAATGTAGATTGTCATCAGTCTGCTTTGATATCTCAACAAGTGATAACCTATTTTCTCATCCAAAATTTCTAAAGTGTTTGAAATCCAAAAACTATAAAAGTGCTAGTACTAATTAAATAAATTGTTTATAACTAAAATAAATTGTTTATAAATAAAATAATTAAATAAATTATTTATAAATAAAATAATTATATTAATTAATAAACAAAAATATATAAAATGAATACTAAAAGTTGTGCAATCTGCAATAAAGTCTTTATGACTCAAACAAAACTAAATCAGCATATGGAAACACACTCATATGGAACTAGTACGCTTGATCTTCAAAAAAAATATTGTGAGGATTGTGATGAGATGATCCCATCAAATGGTTATATGGCTCATGTCAGAACCACAAAACATAAAAACAGTTGTCACCTAGAACAGATTGGAGATCTTCTCACTAAAAGAGCGAGCAACTTCAATGGGAGGATCGAGACATATATCCTTCTCAACAAAAATGAGGGTGTTATGTTTCCGGAGCAGTTTCTGAAATCTGCCAAGAGCTGTATACTACAACAGCTAATTGAATGTAGTAGGATACATACTACATTTAAATTTAATATGGAGCTCATATGCGATTATATGAAGACGGTGAATGATCAGATGAATGTTTCCCAACTGGTACATATTTCAAAAATGATGTTGGTAACTTTGTCTGATGACATAGAGGATATGTACAAGAAACAGGCCGAGGAGCTAAGAGCTAAAATGGAAGAATTTCAAGAGAGGGATAGCGGATGGACCTTAATTTCAATGAATTCCCTTGAAGTTAATATAAACAAGGCGTCCATAATAAGAGGATCGAGCTTTATCCCTCTCCCAAAAAATATTGCAATGAAACGTGCTTGCATAAATGTCGAAAACAATGATATTTATTGCTTTAAATGGTGTATCATTGCGGCTTTGAATGTAAATATCGGTCTGAGTCCTAAACAGCGGAAAAACTATAGAAATTACAATATAACAAACATTTCTGATGAGAATATTAGTATAGGGGCAATTGTATTAAATTTTGAAGGCCTAGAGTTTCCACTCCCATTGAAGCAGATTAAACAATTCGAACGTCAAAATAATATGAGCATCAACGTGTTTGGTCACAATGGAACATCGCTTATAGGACCATACTACATAACAAAAGGAGAACAACATGTTCATATTAATCTGTTATTGCTCCAGTCCGATGAAAACTTCCACTATGTGCTCATCACGGATATATCAAAGTAAGTTTAATTTGTGCATTTATGCAAAATGTGTTTTCATCTCTATTTAAATAGTTACTTCTTACTGTTATATTTATTTATTTCTTATTGGTATTTTCTATATTTTCTTCAGACTTCTTCGTTCCAACATAACATCACACAAAAGTAAGATACATATTTGCAACACCTGCTTATTTTATACACATGATGATTATGTGTATAATCACCACAAAAATGTTTGTGGGAAAAAAGTCATCAGAATGCCCGAAGATGAAACTATCATCAAGTTTCAAAACTACTACAAACAGTTAGATGTACCATTTGTAATCTACGCAGACTTCGAGTCTATTTTGGAAAAGGTTGATGATCCCGTAAGTAAAAGCACTACAAATGTACAGAAACATCATGCATGTGCATTCGCCTATTTTATTAATTGTAGCTTTAAGAGAGAAAATAATTTATATAGAAATTATTTTGGTGAAGATTCGGCGAACATATTTATCAAAAAAATAGTTGAAGATTGTACAGACATTTATCTAAATTATTTACTTAAAGTTAAGAAAATGTTCATGACCCCAATAGAAATAACTCAATATAATAATGCACAAAATTGTCATATATGTAAGAAAATATTAAATAATGATAAAGTTAGAGATCATTGTCATCTTACGGGTAATTATCGTGGGGCAGCTCATAGCGAATGTAATTTGAATTATAGAACACCTCATTTTATACCGGTTATCTTGCATAATCTTTCTGCATACGATATGCACTTATTTTTCAAAGAACTTTCTACTATAAAAAATTCCACAATAAAAGTGATTCCCCAGAACACAGAGCGTTATATTTCTCTTTCAATTTTCATCAGTTTAGATGCAAAACATGGATTTCAAATAAGATTTATAGACTCGTTTAGATTTATGGCTTCGAGCTTAGATACGCTAGCGAAAAATCTTGATAGCAATGATTTTAATACTATTCGATCATATTTCGTTGATGAAGCTCATTTCAACCTGATTAGAAGAAAGGGTGTATTTCCGTACTCTTACATGGATTCCATGACTAAGTTTAAGGAAATTCAACTCCCTAGTAGAGAAGAGTTCTTCAATATTCTAACGAATGAAGAATGTGATGTAGTCGAGTATGAACATGCTCAAAAAATATGGAGAGAGTTTAACTGTAAAACCCTCCTTGACTATACTGAACTCTATTTAAAGACAGATGTCCTTCTTTTAACCGACGTGTTTGAAAATTTTAGGAAAATTTGTAAAGATATATACGATTTGGACCCCTGCCACTATTATACAGCACCAGGCTTATCTTGGGATGCAATGTTGAAAACCACAGAAGTTTCACTCGAACTGTTCACTGATTCCGAAATGTATATGTTTATGCAAAACGGAATAAGAGGTGGACTAGTTCAATGCTCGCAAAGATATTCGAAGGCGAATAATAAGTATTTAGAAGATTTTGATGCATCAAAACCATCGGAATTTCTTGTATATTTAGACGCCAACAATTTGTATGGATGGGCGATGTCGGAATATCTTCCTTGCGGTGAATTTGAGTGGGTATGTGATACTGATTTTGATGTTAAAAAAATTTCTGATACTGCAGAGTACGGGTATATTTTGGAAGTGGATATAGATTATCCTGATTCAGTGCATGATCTACATAATGATTTGCCATTTTGTCCTCAAAATAAGCCCGTGGGGGAATCCAAAATCAAAAAATTAGTTGCAGACTTACACTCAAAAACAAATTACACCATACACTATAGAGTTTTAAAACAAGCCATTTCAAATGGCCTCATCTTAAAACAAATTCATAGAATACTCAGATTTAAGCAATCCCCTTGGCTAAAAAAATATATTGACTTAAACACATTTCATAGGACAAAAGCTAAAAATAATTTTGAAAAAGATTTCTTCAAACTTTTAAACAATGCTGTTTACGGGAAGACAATGGAAAACATTGAAAAACGTAGGGACATTAGAATTACTTCATCTTGGGAAACAACAAACAGGAATCATTTGGGGCTCAGAGCATTAATTGCGAAACCAAATTTTATACAGTTAACAAAATTTTCTGACGATATGTATGCGGTAGAGTTAGAAAAAATGGAACCACTATATGATAAACCTATATATGTTGGTTTCACAGTACTGGAGTTATCCAAGTGGAGAATGTACGACTTCCATTATGGCTTCATGAAGCCTAAATTTGGAGAGAACATTTCTCTCAACTATATGGATACTGACTCATTTATTTATTCAATTAAAACTGATGATTTTTACGATGACATCCGTAATGATATTAGTTTGAATTTTGATACGTCAGAATATCCTATAGATAACCAATTTCGTTTACCGCTACTCAATAAGAAGGTTTTGGGAATGATGAAAGATGAAAACAATGGGGATATAATGACAGAGTTTGTTGGTTTAAGAGCAAAAATGTATTCTTTGTCGACTCTTCGCTCGGAAGCTGTTAAAAAATCTAAAGGGGTCAAAAAGTCTGTAATTAAAAAGTTGTCCATTAATGATTACAAAAGTTGCTTATTTGAATCCAAAATTATCTCGGATGAAATGTTTTTGTTTAGATCTAAAACACATCAACTATATACACAAAAACTACATAAAATAGCACTTAGCTTTTCTGATGATAAAAGAAATATAATGAAAGATAAAATTAAAACGCGTGCTTGGGGACATTACATAGACCGAAACAATGAAACAATGGATGTAGAATAGAATGCTTCCTACTAAATTGCATGTAAGATGACAAAGACAATTTAATTTTGTACTAATTGTATTTATTTGTTAATGTATTTCTTTAATTATTTAATTATTTGCTTATCATTTAATTTATTTATTTATTATTTCTTTAATTATTTATTAATTTAGTTATTATTTACTTATTTGTTTATTAATTTATTTCTTTATTTATTTATTAATTTATTTATTGTTTATGTATTTGTTTATGAATTTATATATTAATTTTAGTATTTTATTCACACAAAAGAATGTAAAAATTGAATGGCTTAAAACTTTTATCTTTTTACCTACACCTAAATTATTTGTAAATTAAAATCAAATATTCGATTAATGATCTTTTTTCTTTTTATATCTATATATTTTTATTTATACATAGAGTTAAATTTGTATTAGTACTAAGATTTTTAAGAAAAATGTTAAATAAAATATTGAAAAAATATTAAAATATGTAAATGGTTTTTTATTTCAGCTTAAATTTACTAAATATAAATTGTAACTACAAATGTCTACATTTTTATATTTTGTTTCTCTATTTACTTCGCTAGATCAAAAATTTTTATTTTTTTTTTTTTTTTCATATCACTTAAACATACACAGTCTTGTTATCTTTGAGAGGTCCTACACAAGAGGAATTGAATTTCACAATATTATAAAATTCTATTAAATTTCATTAGATATTTTCTTGTCAACACCAACTTTTTTAAAATTTTCTCATCCATGTTTAATAAATAAAAGGTATCAGCTATTAGATCAGCTTATCAGGAGCTGGTCTGGTTTTTAGATTAGCTTATTAGGACCTGGTCTGGTTTTCAGATCAGCTTTTTAGGACCTGGTCTGGTTTTCAGATCAGCTTTTCAGGACCTGGTCTGGTTTTCAGATCAGCTTTTCAGGACCTGGTCTGGTTTTCAGATCAGCTTTTTAGGACCTGGTCTGGTTTTCAGATCAGCTTTTCAGGACCTGGTCTGGTTTTCAGGTCAGCTTTTCAGGACCTGGTCTGGTTTTCAGATCAGCTTTTCAGGACCTGGTCTGGTTTTCAGATCAGCTTTTCAGGACCTGGTCTGGTTTTCAGATCAGCTTTTCAGGACCTGATCTGGTTTTCAGATCAGCTTTTCAGGACCTGGTCTGGTTTTCAGATCAGGTTATCAGGTATCAAATCAGCTTATTAGGTAGCTGGTCTGGTTTTCAGATCAGCTTATCAGGTATCAGATGAGGTTATAGCAAATAGATGTATCAAGCTTAAAGTTAGATTAATAACTAAAGTAAATGTTTATGAGCAGTAATTTATATAGTTATGAAATAGTCAAATTGTTTTCTAAAACGAACATCATTTAATTTATCATCAAAATAAACCATATTTATCATTCCAACACTATACAAATTTCTTTAAACTTTTCAAAATTCTTATTACTGACAACATTATCCCTATAGACGAGCTTAATATTTTTCTCATCTTGCTTAAACATTATAATAACATTTGCATTGTCTCTTGTTAAATGCTTACAGCGGTATTCATAAAAATTTTAAACAGCATTTTGAATGTTGTTTAAGCAAAATTCGCTAAATTTTAGCTTAAAAACGTTTTTTAATTTAAACCTTGTTTAATTCACCAAATCCTAAAAATTAACTGCACCCATACTTAAAATAATTTTGAGTTAACGTTGTAATTTTGCTTCATGTTTATTTGCATTTTTAACTTTGCCTATATGTATGTATGTATGTATGCATGTATGTATGTATTTATGTATGTATTAGGAATTATACTAGAAGTTGGGCACAAGTAGAATGAGTCATCATTCTTCTGTCGCCCCATACAAAAATATACACGTACATATGTATGTATATTATTCTGCTTTGCACATGCAGCATCAGCAAATATCATACTTGAAATTCTTTAAGCTTCATTACGAGAAAAAATAAATGTATAATATAGTATTCTTTTAATTATGAAATTAACTTCTTCAGATATTCATATTCGACTTGGTATAGATAATTTTGGTATAAATATATGTTTTTAAACCTGAGATAGTAGTAGGGAACTGCCACTCCTGCGTAGATTAAAATTTTAAAGTCCGACAAAGGACCCCCACAAATTATTACAAACCCCCAATTCCCTGACAGACTCAAATTCCCATAGACAGACAGACATAAACAAATTTTTCGTCGGTTTTAGAAACATTTTATTTTCACGTTTTTCCCGTCCACATTATGAAAAATCAATTTCATGATTTTCCGTTGGCATTAGGAAAAATCATATTCATGATTTTCCCGTCGGCATTACAAAAATATTTATTTTCACGTTTTTCCCGTCGGCATTACAAAAATATTTATTTTCACGTTTTTACAATCCACCTTACGAAAAATCATTTTCACATAAAACGGACTTATTGATCCACCCTCGTATGTACTGAAGAAAAGAAAAAACAAAACAAAAAGTTGGACGGACTTATTGATCCACCCTCGTAGGGTACCAAATTTCACAAATTTCCAAGAATTTTAAAATTTTAAAATTTTAATTACCCAAATTTTAAAATTTTACACTGAAATTCTCAAATTTCAAATTTTAATTACCCAAATTTCACAATTTTAATCGGCGCCAGGACCGGCAGTTCCCTACTACTATCTCAGGTTTAAAAACATATATTTATACCAAAATTATCTATACCAAGTCGAATATGAATATCTGAAGAAGTTAATTTCATAATTAAAAGAATACTATATTATACATTTATTTTTTCTCGTAATGAAGCTTAAAGAATTTCAAGTATGATATTTGCTGATGCTGCATGTGCAAAGCAGAATAATATACATACATATGTACGTGTATATTTTTGTATGGGGCGACAGAAGAATGATGACTCATTCTACTTGTGCCCAACTTCTAGTATAATTCCTAATACATACATAAATACATACATACATGCATACATACATACATACATATAGGCAAAGTTAAAAATGCAAATAAACATGAAGCAAAATTACAACGTTAACTCAAAATTATTTTAAGTATGGGTGCAGTTAATTTTTAGGATTTGGTGAATTAAACAAGGTTTAAATTAAAAAACGTTTTTAAGCTAAAATTTAGCGAATTTTGCTTAAACAACATTCAAAATGCTGTTTAAAATTTTTATGAATACCGCTGTAAGCATTTAACAAGAGACAATGCAAATGTTATTATAATGTTTAAGCAAGATGAGAAAAATATTAAGCTCGTCTATAGGGATAATGTTGTCAGTAATAAGAATTTTGAAAAGTTTAAAGAAATTTGTATAGTGTTGGAATGATAAATATGGTTTATTTTGATTATAAATTAAATGATGTTCGTTTTAGAAAACAATTTGACTATTTCATAACTATATAAATTACTGCTCATAAACATTTACTTTAGTTATTAATCTAACTTTAAGCTTGATACATCTATTTGCTATAACCTCATCTGATACCTGATAAGCTGATCTGAAAACCAGACCAGCTACCTAATAAGCTGATTTGATACCTGATAACCTGATCTGAAAACCAGACCAGGTCCTGAAAAGCTGATCTGAAAACCAGATCAGGTCCTGAAAAGCTGATCT
The DNA here is from genome assembly GCA_944452675.1 of Tachina lurida. Taxonomy (NCBI): domain Eukaryota; kingdom Metazoa; phylum Arthropoda; class Insecta; order Diptera; family Tachinidae; genus Tachina; species Tachina lurida. Next base: position 94,037,737 of record OX101753.1, on the reverse strand, counting down.
GAAAACCAGACCAGGTCCTGAAAAGCTGATCTGAAAACCAGACCAGGTCCTGAAAAGCTGATCTGAAAACCAGACCAGGTCCTGAAAAGCTGACCTGAAAACCAGACCAGGTCCTGAAAAGCTGATCTGAAAACCAGACCAGGTCCTAAAAAGCTGATCTGAAAACCAGACCAGGTCCTGAAAAGCTGATCTGAAAACCAGACCAGGTCCTGAAAAGCTGATCTGAAAACCAGACCAGGTCCTAAAAAGCTGATCTGAAAACCAGACCAGGTCCTAATAAGCTAATCTAAAAACCAGACCAGCTCCTGATAAGCTGATCTAATAGCTGATACCTTTTATTTATTAAACATGGATGAGAAAATTTTAAAAAAGTTGGTGTTGACAAGAAAATATCTAATGAAATTTAATAGAATTTTATAATATTGTGAAATTCAATTCCTCTTGTGTAGGACCTCTCAAAGATAACAAGACTGTGTATGTTTAAGTGATATGAAAAAAAAAAAAAAAAAAATTTTTGATCTAGCGAAGTAAATAGAGAAACAAAATATAAAAATGTAGACATTTGTAGTTACAATTTATATTTAGTAAATTTAAGCTGAAATAAAAAACCATTTACATATTTTAATATTTTTTCAATATTTTATTTAACATTTTTCTTAAAAATCTTAGTACTAATACAAATTTAACTCTATGTATAAATAAAAATATATAGATATAAAAAGAAAAAAGATCATTAATCGAATATTTGATTTTAATTTACAAATAATTTAGGTGTAGGTAAAAAGATAAAAGTTTTAAGCCATTCAATTTTTACATTCTTTTGTGTGAATAAAATACTAAAATTAATATATAAATTCATAAACAAATACATAAACAATAAATAAATTAATAAATAAATAAAGAAATAAATTAATAAACAAATAAGTAAATAATAACTAAATTAATAAATAATTAAAGAAATAATAAATAAATAAATTAAATGATAAGCAAATAATTAAATAATTAAAGAAATACATTAACAAATAAATACAATTAGTACAAAATTAAATTGTCTTTGTCATCTTACATGCAATTTAGTAGGAAGCATTCTATTCTACATCCATTGTTTCATTGTTTCGGTCTATGTAATGTCCCCAAGCACGCGTTTTAATTTTATCTTTCATTATATTTCTTTTATCATCAGAAAAGCTAAGTGCTATTTTATGTAGTTTTTGTGTATATAGTTGATGTGTTTTAGATCTAAACAAAAACATTTCATCCGAGATAATTTTGGATTCAAATAAGCAACTTTTGTAATCATTAATGGACAACTTTTTAATTACAGACTTTTTGACCCCTTTAGATTTTTTAACAGCTTCCGAGCGAAGAGTCGACAAAGAATACATTTTTGCTCTTAAACCAACAAACTCTGTCATTATATCCCCATTGTTTTCATCTTTCATCATTCCCAAAACCTTCTTATTGAGTAGCGGTAAACGAAATTGGTTATCTATAGGATATTCTGACGTATCAAAATTCAAACTAATATCATTACGGATGTCATCGTAAAAATCATCAGTTTTAATTGAATAAATAAATGAGTCAGTATCCATATAGTTGAGAGAAATGTTCTCTCCAAATTTAGGCTTCATGAAGCCATAATGGAAGTCGTACATTCTCCACTTGGATAACTCCAGTACTGTGAAACCAACATATATAGGTTTATCATATAGTGGTTCCATTTTTTCTAACTCTACCGCATACATATCGTCAGAAAATTTTGTTAACTGTATAAAATTTGGTTTCGCAATTAATGCTCTGAGCCCCAAATGATTCCTGTTTGTTGTTTCCCAAGATGAAGTAATTCTAATGTCCCTACGTTTTTCAATGTTTTCCATTGTCTTCCCGTAAACAGCATTGTTTAAAAGTTTGAAGAAATCTTTTTCAAAATTATTTTTAGCTTTTGTCCTATGAAATGTGTTTAAGTCAATATATTTTTTTAGCCAAGGGGATTGCTTAAATCTGAGTATTCTATGAATTTGTTTTAAGATGAGGCCATTTGAAATGGCTTGTTTTAAAACTCTATAGTGTATGGTGTAATTTGTTTTTGAGTGTAAGTCTGCAACTAATTTTTTGATTTTGGATTCCCCCACGGGCTTATTTTGAGGACAAAATGGCAAATCATTATGTAGATCATGCACTGAATCAGGATAATCTATATCCACTTCCAAAATATACCCGTACTCTGCAGTATCAGAAATTTTTTAACATCAAAATCAGTATCACATACCCACTCAAATTCACCGCAAGGAAGATATTCCGACATCGCCCATCCATACAAATTGTTGGCGTCTAAATATACAAGAAATTCCGATGGTTTTGATGCATCAAAATCTTCTAAATACTTATTATTCGCCTTCGAATATCTTTGCGAGCATTGAACTAGTCCACCTCTTATTCCGTTTTGCATAAACATATACATTTCGGAATCAGTGAACAGTTCGAGTGAAACTTCTGTGGTTTTCAACATTGCATCCCAAGATAAGCCTGGTGCTGTATAATAGTGGCAGGGGTCCAAATCGTATATATCTTTACAAATTTTCCTAAAATTTTCAAACACGTCGGTTAAAAGAAGGACATCTGTCTTTAAATAGAGTTCAGTATAGTCAAGGAGGGTTTTACAGTTAAACTCTCTCCATATTTTTTGAGCATGTTCATACTCGACTACATCACATTCTTCATTCGTTAGAATATTGAAGAACTCTTCTCTACTAGGGAGTTGAATTTCCTTAAACTTAGTCATGGAATCCATGTAAGAGTACGGAAATACACCCTTTCTTCTAATCAGGTTGAAATGAGCTTCATCAACGAAATATGATCGAATAGTATTAAAATCATTGCTATCAAGATTTTTCGCTAGCGTATCTAAGCTCGAAGCCATAAATCTAAACGAGTCTATAAATCTTATTTGAAATCCATGTTTTGCATCTAAACTGATGAAAATTGAAAGAGAAATATAACGCTCTGTGTTCTGGGGAATCACTTTTATTGTGGAATTTTTTATAGTAGAAAGTTCTTTGAAAAATAAGTGCATATCGTATGCAGAAAGATTATGCAAGATAACCGGTATAAAATGAGGTGTTCTATAATTCAAATTACATTCGCTATGAGCTGCCCCACGATAATTACCCGTAAGATGACAATGATCTCTAACTTTATCATTATTTAATATTTTCTTACATATATGACAATTTTGTGCATTATTATATTGAGTTATTTCTATTGGGGTCATGAACATTTTCTTAACTTTAAGTAAATAATTTAGATAAATGTCTGTACAATCTTCAACTATTTTTTTGATAAATATGTTCGCCGAATCTTCACCAAAATAATTTCTATATAAATTATTTTCTCTCTTAAAGCTACAATTAATAAAATAGGCGAATGCACATGCATGATGTTTCTGTACATTTGTAGTGCTTTTACTTACGGGATCATCAACCTTTTCCAAAATAGACTCGAAGTCTGCGTAGATTACAAATGGTACATCTAACTGTTTGTAGTAGTTTTGAAACTTGATGATAGTTTCATCTTCGGGCATTCTGATGACTTTTTTCCCACAAACATTTTTGTGGTGATTATACACATAATCATCATGTGTATAAAATAAGCAGGTGTTGCAAATATGTATCTTACTTTTGTGTGATGTTATGTTGGAACGAAGAAGTCTGAAGAAAATATAGAAAATACCAATAAGAAATAAATAAATATAACAGTAAGAAGTAACTATTTAAATAGAGATGAAAACACATTTTGCATAAATGCACAAATTAAACTTACTTTGATATATCCGTGATGAGCACATAGTGGAAGTTTTCATCGGACTGGAGCAATAACAGATTAATATGAACATGTTGTTCTCCTTTTGTTATGTAGTATGGTCCTATAAGCGATGTTCCATTGTGACCAAACACGTTGATGCTCATATTATTTTGACGTTCGAATTGTTTAATCTGCTTCAATGGGAGTGGAAACTCTAGGCCTTCAAAATTTAATACAATTGCCCCTATACTAATATTCTCATCAGAAATGTTTGTTATATTGTAATTTCTATAGTTTTTCCGCTGTTTATGACTCAGACCGATATTTACATTCAAAGCCGCAATGATACACCATTTAAAGCAATAAATATCATTGTTTTCGACATTTATGCAAGCACGTTTCATTGCAATATTTTTTGGGAGAGGGATAAAGCTCGATCCTCTTATTATGGACGCCTTGTTTATATTAACTTCAAGGGAATTCATTGAAATTAAGGTCCATCCGCTATCCCTCTCTTGAAATTCTTCCATTTTAGCTCTTAGCTCCTCGGCCTGTTTCTTGTACATATCCTCTATGTCATCAGACAAAGTTACCAACATCATTTTTGAAATATGTACCAGTTGGGAAACATTCATCTGATCATTCACCGTCTTCATATAATCGCATATGAGCTCCATATTAAATTTAAATGTAGTATGTATCCTACTACATTCAATTAGCTGTTGTAGTATACAGCTCTTGGCAGATTTCAGAAACTGCTCCGGAAACATAACACCCTCATTTTTGTTGAGAAGGATATATGTCTCGATCCTCCCATTGAAGTTGCTCGCTCTTTTAGTGAGAAGATCTCCAATCTGTTCTAGGTGACAACTGTTTTTATGTTTTGTGGTTCTGACATGAGCCATATAACCATTTGATGGGATCATCTCATCACAATCCTCACAATATTTTTTTTGAAGATCAAGCGTACTAGTTCCATATGAGTGTGTTTCCATATGCTGATTTAGTTTTGTTTGAGTCATAAAGACTTTATTGCAGATTGCACAACTTTTAGTATTCATTTTATATATTTTTGTTTATTAATTAATATAATTATTTTATTTATAAATAATTTATTTAATTATTTTATTTATAAACAATTTATTTTAGTTATAAACAATTTATTTAATTAGTACTAGCACTTTTATAGTTTTTGGATTTCAAACACTTTAGAAATTTTGGATGAGAAAATAGGTTATCACTTGTTGAGATATCAAAGCAGACTGATGACAATCTACATTATTTCTTCTACTTATATACTTTATATGAGAATCGCGTAGTAGTCATCAAAATCTAATTTATTACGACATATGATGAAATTCATACACACACACACACACACACACACACACACACATACACATTTCCACAATTCTCTGTTGGTATTACGATATATGGTGAAATTCATACACACACACACACACACACACACACACACACACACACACATATACACAATTCTCTGTTGGTATTACGATATATGGTGAAATTCATACACACACACACACACACACACACACACACACACACACACACATACACATTTCCACAATTCTCTGTTGGTGTTACGATATATGGTGAAATTCATACACACAGCAACACCCCGAACAAAATCTCTAGCATCAGTTTGTACTACAAAGGTATGAGTAAAATTTTTGCTGTATTTCTCCTAAAGCTATTTCCTATAATTGTTACATTAAAGTGTAATATTCTGAAATAAAAATATCATTACCCTTATTCAAAAAATCTGCTTATCAACCTGATTTAATTCAAAACATTTAACACCTGAAATTCACTTGCACTTATAAAACCTATGCCAACACAATATTTTCTATCTCCATAAGAATAGCAACGTCAATAACCCAGAAAACAAATACATTTCATTTGTAAATATGTATGAAAAACTCTCGCAGGCCAAACAATACACATAAGCAATGATATTCTGCAAAGTAAAAATAGATACAATCACATACATTAATACAACAACATATACATACATTACCAAATACATTCCCTACCCACTTCCATTGACAACAGGATTGCCACTCTCTGTAGCTATTAGATTATTTCCCCAGAGATCGCAAAAATAAATGCAATACAATAACCCTACATAAGCATACCAACGATAACTAAAAACATCAAGCCAAAGTCTATCAAATAACAATCACTACATACACACAAATCCACAGATCCCTTGTAACTACCCTGCAGTCAGACTGGGAGTAAGTGTCTTTGTGTTACACTAAAATTCTAGCTACAACTTTGGTATAATAAGTTTTCTACTATCCCTCAGTATAAAAGAAGGAGAGAGGTGGAATTACATTTTCACCATCAACATTTCCTACTGGGTATAATGATTGTCTGTCACTACACCAGCAAACACACAAGTAAATATAAAAACACATACTCATACATACACACACTCACACACACCCACATATACATACATACATCCATACCCTGTAAGCACAACGCTTCTATACAATAACAACAAAAGCTGTACACACAAGTGTACATACATAAACATAAAATCCAACTCACACACACACATATAGCCCAGAAAATCTCAGCATGAAAATCCCCAAAATCCTCCCATTTGTAACAGGGTTGCCACCCTTTTTGATTTTTCCCGGTTTTGAATTCCCAAAACTGGACTATCGCCCCCATTACTACACTACTCACAACTTTTATTCTACAACTTTCTTCGTAAGTGGTATTTACCTGAAATTTTTGAAAAATATCTGGTTGGTTCCTGGAGGAACCAGCAGGCACCCGGATTTCAAAATTTTAACACATATAGTGCATATACATATATTGAAGCACACAATGTTTTTTAAAAAAAATAAACAAGTTTTATTCAAGCAAATAACAATATATTAAGAAAAATGCACTAATAATAATATAAAGCTGTCAGAAATAACATTTAGACTTGATGAAAGTTAGCAAAGCAATTTTTTTCTGATGATTAACATAAATGTACATTACATATTTGGCATCGAAATTTTATTCGGGATGTACATTTCGGATTTTTGCATCGGGGTTTGCATTCTTTTACAAATTCGGGAAAGTGGCCGACATTATCCAAACGTATATCACGCGGTTGTAGAGAAGCAGACATTGGACGCTGACGTTTTGCAACAATTTCGGTCTCAAGATTACTTGGTCGACCTTTTCCAATCTCATTGCAGTACCAGATTTTGTCAAGCAATGAGCAACTTCCGATACAAATTCATGCAATATCATCTTTGGATCTGTTGGATTAGTCGCTGCATGATGTCGCTTGTACAAAATCCAGGCGTTTATTATGGCCATATCACACATTTGGTAAAATAAACGATTTGTCCATTTTCTTTACCCAATATGAGGACTGCTTGCAACATTATTACCGATTTCTACATCAGCCACATCATCTGCTGCATCATTTTCAATGTTCTCAGCATCTGCTGCTTCAATTACTTCATCTCCCTCTTCATTTTCAGTCCGCCTTTCATTTCTAAAAGCAGCTTGAAAGTCGAAATCCGGGTCGAGTTCCGAATCATCACTGGAAAAATCCACATCATCTTCGCTATCTGACCACGCAATTGAGTTAACATACTCAGAAAGTTCCTCGTGTGTTCGAAAATTACGAAGTCTACGCCCCATATCCAAAAAAATTTACTAAAATAGCACAAAAAATGCCACCATACAAGCACACATATAAATTGTTAATTTTAAACTCCCGGAGCCTGGTGGTTCTTCAAAGAACCAACCAATGAATTCGAAGACAAACACTAAAAAAAACGTTACCTTTACTCCAAATACTTACAGCCTTTTTTAAACAATACAAAGATTACAAAAATATTTTTTTCCGTAACGATTTCGGAGAACTTAGCACAAAAACTTTTTTTGCAATAAACACAATTTCGCACAAATACCTTCTCGTCGCTGTTGTCACGCACTACTGAACATCCACCTACTAATTGAGCGTAAATTCAAGTGGCGATGAGCGTAAATGATAACGGTTGAAGCAAAAACAATTTAAAAGTCACAGCGTTAAGTAAAACAAAGAACTGTTGAACAAAGTTGTGATTTTTTTTTGGTTGGTTCCTGGAGGAACCAGTAGGCTATTAAGGGTTAAAATATTAAACAGGCTGCTGAACATGCCACTACCGCCCATCCGCAGATTAGGTTAAATAGAATTTATTCTACGGATATTGAACCTCTCGTAAGTGAAAAAAGAAGAGCTAGAAGAGAATGGCAACTGCACAGATCACCCCAACTTAAAATCAGATTTAAAGAGTGTACTAAACGACTCCAAGAGTTGCTTGCATTTGAAAAAACTGCATCTCTTAAAAATTATTTGGAAGGTCTTGATGTCACACCAGCATCTAATTACTCTTTGTGGCACGCTGCTAGAAAGCTTAAAACACCAGTTGAGTTTAAACCACCTCTGCGCACATCTACAGGAGGTTGGGCAAGAAGCGATACTGAAAATGGTAAAATATTTGGTGAGCATTTAAAATCCGTATTCACCCCAAACACGTGTTCTGATGCTGTTGATTTGCCAAATGTAGTTGCGCTACCACCTCGACCAATAAAATTTAAGACGCGTGATGTACAAAAAATAATTGCAGAACTCAACCCGAAAAAAGCTCCGGGTATTGATGGAATTAGTAACCAGATGTTGATGAAGTTGCCTCGTATAGCTATTAGAAACCTGTTATTCATTTTTAACGCTATTTTATGACTGGAGTATTATCCAAACAGCTGGAAGCTTGCCAAGGTTAAAATGATTCCAAAGCCGGACAAAGATCTTACCAAAGCTGAGTCATATAGGCCAATAAGTTTACTGTCAACAATGTCAAAGCTCTTTGAAAAGTTACTCATGATAAAATTTTCGCCAATTCTAACTGATAATGATTGCATACCGGATCATCAATTTGGATTTAGAAGTCAGCATAGCACCATTGAACAAACTCATAGATTGGTTCAATTTATAAGAAAAACTTTTGAAGAAAAAAAGTATTGCTCTGCGCTGTTCATTGACGTTTCTCAGGCATTTGATAAAGTGTAGCATGAAGGCCTAATTTTTAAATTAAAGACTTACCTTCCAATAAACATTCTAAATCTGCTGGAAAGTTACATTATTGCCCGGAAGTTCACTGTATACTGGGGCCAGTTTTATATTTGATTTATACTTGTGATATGCCTTTGAGCAGTACATCTACGTTTTCCGATGATACAACCTGCCTTAGTATGCACGAAAACCCACACGAGGCTTCCCGATATCTTCAGCAACATGTTACTCAGCTAGAACTATGGTTAAACATGTGGAGAATAAAGGTAAACGAACAGAAGTGTGCTCAGGTAACATTTACCTTAAAAAAAGACACTTGTTCCCCCGTTACAATCAATAATCAAATTGTTCCTCAAAACTTACATGTGAAGTACCTTGGTATACATCTTGATCGAAGGCTCACATGGAAATACCACATTGACTCTAAGCTAACGCAAATGAAACTTAAACTAACTCAGATACATTGGCTGGTTGGTAGAAATTCAACCCCACTCTAGATTGTAAACTTTTAATATACAAAACACTCTTAAAACCTATATGGTGCTACGGAATTCAGCTATGAGGTACTGCTTCAGCTTCTAATGTCGTGAGAATCCAACAAAGGCAAAACAAAATTTTACGGTTAATAACATCGAAATTGCAAAAAACGCTGGCAAATATTTAATAAAACTCGAGTCACATCCTAATCCGCTTGCCCGTAATATTTTGAACTTTACTGAACACATCCGCCTAAAAAAGAGGGATACAAGGGCTCTTATTCACAGCACTCCAGATGGGACTTCCTGAAAATACTTTTATTATTTTATATTTTTTTCCTTTTGATTATCACTACTTATGTATTATATATAACTATTACTAAGCTTATGTCCGATACTGGTCGGGCCTAATTATATTTTTATATTTAAGATTTGAATACTTATTGTTAGTTCATATATGAAGATACAATAAATAAAAATCATGTATAAAAAAAAAAAAAATTCTCCTAGACCTCTTAATCTGGTTACAATTTCCAGCATTTCCGATATATGCTTCTCCATACATTCACCATTTTTAAGCTGCATACGGCACAATTTCTTCAAAAGCATGACTTTGTTTGACAGCGTCGATTTTTCGTGCAATTTTTTTAAAGCATTCCAATAATCATGTGCAGTATTTAAATTGCAAAGATGAACCAATTGAGACTCTTCTACTAAAAGTCCGATGGTTGCACGAGCCTTACTATCCTTTTGAGACCAGGAAGCACTAGCAGCACTAGGCTTTTCGTTGGCGACTGTATCCCACAAGTCCTCTTTTATCAACAAGAGTTCCAACTTGTATTTCCAAATTTGATAATTTTCTCCATTTAGTTTCTTAACACACGCTTTGATGTCTTCCATTTAGATAAATTGGTATTTTCTGCAATATTCTTCTATAATTACACAGTAACTAACGCACTAAAGGCCCATAACCTATTGGAAGGTATTTTCTTGGTAAATATCCTCTGGGTTAAACTAATTGCAGTGGATGTGACTTAGATTTAAATAATTATAGAATTAAATGTTTATTGGTACAAAAGTAAAAAAACGACTGAACACAATAGAAAAAATAGTTAACATTAATTTCAATTATTAAATGATTTGATAATAAATTGTTTTACAAAGTGTTTAAATATTTTTGTCAAACATGTATAAATTAAAAATAAAAAACATTTTGTTCAACACTTATCACAGGGGAGATGTGTAAACATTTAGTAATGATTTTTTTTTAATATTGGCTTATGGTAACTAAAATAAAATATATAAATTTTTGACAGTACAAAAGTCTGCTCATGCCTGGATGGGAATGTCATACATTTAGATTATGTTTCTTGCTTCATATATTTTATGAGAATTTATTTATAATATGATTTCCAGCCCTGGATGGGAATGTATATGTTAACTGATAAGAACACCCGATTTAAGTGTGGGTATTAAAACGTTTAACTGATAAGAACATATTTTTAAAGAGCTAGCATAGATCATAAAAATATAATTGTTTCTTTTTACTGATAAGAGAAAATATTAAGGCAATGGAATTAAAAAACAAACCATAAAATCATATTAATTCTGGCGGAGTGTTTGCTATAAAGTTCGATATCGAAATGCTGGATACATGAGTGCAATTAAAATATTAACCCTTGTCAATGAAATAAACACATTTAGATTTTAGTAAAAAATGTATAGTATATTTATATAATTCTTATTCTAAATTTTATTCAAATGTCAATATTGAAAAGAATTCATTTCTACGTACATAAAAATATTACCGTGAGAAAATCATACGCACACAAACATACCAGATTTTGTCTAAGAAAAATACAAATTATTCCAACAACACCCCGTCCCTCACAAATCACTTCCAACTTTAAATTCCTACAAAGATTTTTTTTTTCATATATATATATTTATTTATTGTATCTTCAAAAATGAACTAACAATAAGTAATCAAATCTTAAATCTAAATATAATTATTAGGCCCGACCAGTATCGGACATAAACTTAGTGATAGTTATAAATAATACATAAGTAGTGATAATCAAAAAGGAAAAAAAAGAAGTATTAAGCAGTCCCATCTGGAGTGTTGTGTATAAGAGCCCTTGTGTCCCTCTTTTTTAAGTGGATGTGTCCAGTAAAGCTCAAAATATTACGGGCAAGCGGATTAGGATGTGACTCGAGTTTTGTTAAATATTTGCCTGCGTATTTTTCAATTTCTTCACTCACTAGTGGCATATTTAAATCACGATGAATATTTGAATTTTTAATGTACCATAGAGCAGATGTTATCAAACGTAAAATTTTGTTTTGCCTTCGTTGGATTTTCTCAATCAATCTGAAGCTGAAGCAGTGGCCCATAGCTAAATTTCATAGCACCATATTGGCTTCAAAAGCGACTTGTATATCAAAAGTTTGCAGTCTAGGCTGAGTGTTGAATTTCTGCCAATTAACCAATATATTTGAGTTAATTTAAGTTTCATTTGGGTTAACTTAGAGTCAATATGATATTTCCATGTAAGCCTTCGATCAAGGTGTATTCCAAGGTATTTCACTTAAGAATGTTGAGGAATATTTTGATTGTTGATTCGAATGGGGGAACAGGTATCTTTTCTTAGGGTAAACGTTATATGAACACACTTTTGTTCATTTACTTTTATTCTCCATAAATTCAACCATATTTCAAATTGAGTAATGTGTGCTTGGAGATTGCGGGATGCCTCATCAGGGTTTTTGTGAATACTCAAACAGGCTGTATCATCGGCAAATGTAGAAGTGTGTATGTTATTGCTCACAAGCATATCACAAGTATATATTAGATACAAGACTGGCCACAGAATTCTACTCTGGCTTCAAAAGCGACTTGTATATCAAAAGTTTGCAGTCTAGGCTGAGTGTTGAATTTCTGCCAATTAACCAATATATTTGAGTTAATTTAAGTTTCATTTGGGTTAACTTAGAGTCAATATGATATTTTCATGTAAGCCTTCGATCAAGGTGTATTCCAAGGTATTTTACTTGAGAATGTTGAGGAATATTTTGATTGTTGATTCGAATGGGGGAACAGGTATCTTTTCTTAGGGTAAACGTTATATGAACACACTTTTGTTCATTTACTTTTATTCTCCATAAATTCAACAATATTTCAAGCTGAGTAATGTGTGCTTGGAGATTGCGGGATGCCTCATCAGGGTTTTTGTGAATACTGAAACAGGCTGTATCATCGGCAAATGTAGAAGTGTGTATGTTATTGCTCACAAGCATATCACAAGTATATATTAGATACAAGACTGGCCACAGAATTCTACTCTGTGGCACACCAGAAGATATGGACTCGGGTACACTCTTGCATGTCTCCTTCCACAACGGCAAATTTCCTATCAACAATATAACTTTCCAAAAACTTTTGTATGTTTATTGGTAGGTATGTCTTCAATTTTAAAACTAGGCCTTCGTGCCATACTTTATCAAATGCCTGAGAAACATCAATAAAAAGGGCAGAACAATACTTTTTTTCTTCAAATGTCCTCCTTACAACTTGAACCAATCTATGCGTTTGCTCAATAGTGCTATGCTGACTTCTAAGGCCAAATTGATGGTCCGGGATGCACCCACTATCATCTAAAATTGTGGACAATTTAGTCATGAGCAGCTTTTCAAAAGCTTTGAAATTCTTGATAGTAAGCTTCTAGGTCTATATGACTCAGCCTTGGTAAGATCTTTGCCTGGCTTTGGAATCATTTTAATCTTGGCAAGTTTCCAGTTATGTGGAAAATACTGCATTCGTAAAATTGCATTAAAAATAAATAGCAAGATTCTTATTGCAATATGAGGCAAGTTCATCAGCATCTTGTTACTAATGCCATCAATACCTGGAGCTTTCTTCGGGTCGAGTTCAGCAACTATTTTTTGTAGTTCACGCATCTTAAACCTTAAGGGACGAGGGGGTAGAGCTACTACACTCGGTAATCCGGCAGCACCAAATAATAAGTTACCTTTCTAACTATCACTTCTTGCCCAGCCTCCGGTCGATGTACGCAGTGGTGATTTGAGATCAACGGGTCTTTTAAGATTTCTAGTAGCGCGCCATAAAATTAGCTGTTGACGTTACATCAAGAGCTTCTAAGTACTTTTCCAGCAATGCAGTATTTTCCGACGATAGCAGCTCTTTGAGTCGTTTAGTACATTCTTTAAGTCTGATTTTATTTAGGGGTGATCTGTGTTGTTGCCATTCTCTTCTAGCTCTTCTTTTTTCACATACAAGACGTTCAATTTTCGTAGAATACATTCTATTAAAGCCAGTCTGCGGATAGGAAGTAGTGGCATGTTCAGCAGCCTGTTTAATATTTTCGTCAAGATTGGCAACATTAAATTCAATATCATCAGGTGATCTAAGCTGAATGTTTTCTACGCAGTGACTACTAATATATTTTTTGAATCCTAGCCAGTTGACCCTATTAATCGTTTTCGCATATGAGTTAGTTAAATCACTCCTTAGTGGGTTGAAAATTGTAACTATTGTGGGAGAGTGATCGGAGGACAGATCTAGAGAGCCCTCTACGTGAATTAAGTCCCTATGGATATTTTTCGTGACGCCAAAATCTATAACATCTGGAATTTTTCTTACGTCAGTAGGCCAGTAAGTAGGCTCCCCACTCGAAATGACATCTAAGCCAATTTTTGAAATTGTATTAACCAACGCTCTACCTCTAGGTGTAACAAGACGCGAGCCCCAGTACGTATGTTTTGCATTGTAGTCACAGCTGCCACGAAACAAGATCCAAGCGATTTGTAGAAGTTCTCATGCTGATCTTCGGTAACTGAAAATCTGGGAGGTGAGTAAATTGAAGATATCACGAAATTCGCACAAAAATTTTCTACGAAAATATTCGTAGCTTGCATATATTCTTCACTAACGTTCTCAAGGGTATAGTGCTTGAGTCTTGACTTAATTAGAATTGCTGATCCACCGCATGCTCTCCCTCTCGGGTCCTTTAAATCATATAGAGTGTAACCATTTATTTTAAAGCAGCTCCTCGAAGTCAAGTGAGTCTCAGAGACCAACATTATATCAATATTTTTTTCCGTGAGGAAGTGCTCAAGTTCATTTTTATGTTGGCGAATGCCGTTTGCGTTCCAGAAACATATTTTTAACCTGTTCATGGTTTGTTAACTAAAGCTTGAAGCAATGAATTCTGCATTCTTAGCATTTCTTGCATCATGCTAGTCATATTTGTTGTAAGGTTGTTTATAGTTAGCACCAGATTCTCAATAGTAGCTTCAAGACGACTAAAGTTAAAGCTAGAGTTTGCATTTGTTGAATTACTTGGCGGTGGAACATTTTGTATGGGAATAGAACTAGTCTTAGCAGCACGTGTATCGGTATACAATACACGTGAAGTAACTAGTTGGCTAGTTTGAGGCAGAGTGGCGGAGTAAGCATTTGCTGTGTGAACTGGAGCTAATTTTGGTTTCTGACCCATAGCCTGTATAACGAAAGAATATACAGGGCATCCTCTGTAGTTAGCAGTGTGATTACCTCCACAATTACTGCATTTTTTTCTGCTTGAACTTTTGGCTTAGTATAGTTAGCAATACCATGCCATTCACCGCAGATAACACAAACTGTAGGTAATTTGCAGTAAGTTTTTTTCTGGCCATATTCTTGGCAATTAGGGCACTGTACGGGACCTGAACGCTTACGTGGCTCTTTAACTGTGATTTTTCGGTATAAGAGGTATTTTAGACTATAAATTGGGACGCACTTATTTTTTTTTCAACTGCATATCATTCGGCTCCAGTTCAACACGAAATAGAGGCTGGGGAATCTTCTCTCTATTGATTATATTGGTAACATTTTTTACCTTAAATCCTTGTTCGATAAGTGCACATTTTACTTCTTCGGGCTCAACATATGAATCTATGCCCTTTAATACTATTTGTAGGCCTTTAGCACTCTTAAGTTGATATGTGTAAAAATTTGTTTTATTTTTTTCAAACTCACTAACAATTTTTCGGAAATCTTTTTCATCATATATTTGGATTTTAGTTTCATCAATATTACCTCGTTTAATTGGAATGATGTGAAAAGTATTTTCACCAATGGTCGACAGTAGATTTTTTAGAAGCGCGTTAGAATTTTTTTCTCTCAGATAAATAGGTGGTGGCTTAAAAGACTTTTGCGATGATGCAGCTGGCTTGTCGTTTTTGTCTTGCAATAATGAAAAACGATTTTGACGATTGATAGAAGATGTGCTGTTATCCCTAGACATCTTAAGGGCGGATCCAATTTTAGTAGAATTTGGGCTTCGCGCGCGCTTTAAAATAGTTATATATCTGTCCATTCCTACTTGTACCTTTGGTTTTGTACTACTGTTATCTTCAGTGACAACTTGTTTAAGTGATGACCACGAGCCCGAAGCGGATGATATCGCTGAGTTAAATGTAGAAGTACTAGGCAATAATGTCAACGGCTCACTAGCACAATAACACCATTACCTACCCCAAATCACTGATAGCTTTAAATTCCTACAAACATACATGCATACAAATTCCTACGGATACATATTACTCGTAATACAACACCCTCACCTACCCCAAGACACTATAAGTTTTGAACTCCTACAAACATACATGCACACAAATTCGTACGGATACATAATATTTGTACAACAACTACCTCACCTCTCCCAAATCACGATCAGCCTTAAGCTTATACAAACAGATATACATACATACATACACGCAATCGATCTACCTCAACTACACCCCGCCCATCTGCCTCGCACAAATTCCCACAGACAGACATACTTACCAATTCCCACGGTAATATATTACAAAAACAACGACCCACCCACCCAAATTACGTACAGCCTTATACTCCTACAGTCTAGCAACACCTACATTAGCATTAGGAAAAATCATTTTCACAATTTTCCCTTCGGCATTAGGAAAAGTAATCATGTATTGCCGTCGGCATTTGAAAAAAATAATAATCATGTGTTGCCTCACCCATATGTGAAGACGATCAACCGTGTTAATTGGCTGGGGTTCAGAAAATATCTCAGTAGTCATTGTACGGAGAACATTACGCTAAGAACATCCGAAGATATTGAATTTAACATTGGCAATCTTATCAAATATATAAAACAGGCTGCTGAACATGCCACTACCTCCCACCCGCAGACTGGATTTAATAGCATTTACTCTACGGATATTGAACGTCTCGTAAGTGAAAAAAGAAGAGCTAGAACGAAATGGCAACAGCACAGATCGCCCCAATATAAAATCAGATTTAAAGAGTGCACTAAACGACTCCAAGAGTTGCTTGCATTTGAAAAAACTGCATCTCTTAATAATTATTTGGAAGGTCTTGATGTCACACCAGCATCTAATTACTCTTTGTGGCGCGCTGTTAGAAAGCTTAAAACACATGTTGAGTTTAACACACCTCTGCGCACATCTACTGGAGGTTGGGCAAGAAGCGATACTGAAAAAGGTAAAATATTTGCTGAGCATTTGAAATCAGTATTTACCCCTAACACATCTACTGGTGTTATTGATTTGCCGAATGTAGTTGCGCTACCTCCTCGACCCATAAAATTTAGAACACCTGTTGTACAAATACTAATTGCTGAACTTAACCCCAACAAAGCTCCGGGTATTGATGGAATTAGTAACCAGATGCCAATAAAGTTGCCTCGTATTGCAATTAGAATCCTGTTATTTATTTTTAACGCCATTTTACGAATGGAAGCTTGCCAAGCTCAAAATATTCCAAACCCAGGCAAAGACATTACCAAGGCTGAGTCATATAAGCCAATAAGTCTGCTATCAACAATGTCAAAACTTTTCGAAAAACTGCTCATGACAAAATTGTCCCCAATTCTAGTTAGTAGTGGGTGCATACCGGACCATCAATTTGGTTTAAGAAGTCAGTATAGCACCATCGACCAAACTCATAGATTGGTTCAATTTATAAGAAGAACATTTGAAGAAAAGAAGTATTGTTCTACGTTGTTTATCGACGTTTCTCAGGCATTTGATAAATTGTGGCATGAAGGTTTAATGTTAAAATTGAAATCATATTTACCAATAATTTTTCTGAAGCTATTAGAAAGTTATATTACTACCCGGAAGTTTACGGTTGTAAAAGGAGACTTCATGAGTGTGCCCGAATCTATATCATCCGGTGTGTCACAGGGGAGCATACTGGGGCCAGTTTTGTATTTGATTTACACTTGTGGTATGCCTTTGCGGAGCAGTATACAGACATCTATGTTTGCAGATGATACAGCCTGCCTTAGTTTGCCCGAAAACCCTCACGAGGCTTCCCGATATCTACAAGAACATATTACACAACTGGAACTATGGTTAAATCTATGGAGAATCAAAGTAAATGAACAAGAGTGTGTCCATGTAACATTTACCCTGCGAAGAGATACTTGTTCTCCAATTCGAATCAACAATCGAGTTGTTCTTCAACAATCACCTTGATCGACGGCTTACATGAAATTGAAATTCTAAGGATGTAATCGGCTCAAATTTGAATAATTATTTTTATATGATGCTGTATATTTATTTAACTCAACCATTACAATGAATTGAATACTAGCTATTTGATTTGTTTTTTAAATCTGTTGTCATTTTAAAAACAATATCAAACTTACTTTCGGCTTTAAAGCAGACAATTTGGTTTGAAATCATCAAAATTACGATTTCCATCAAATGTGGTAGATATGTGTGCTTGTACAATTCTAGCAAGGGAATAAATTTGCTAAAAAAAATGTTCTTGCATTAATAATTTGGCAATAATAATATTTTTTGACAAAATATGATACAAAACCATGTAATTATACAAAATATGACGCAAAAATGTGCATTTATGACCAAATTATGCAAAAATGTGAATTTTCCGCAAAATATGCAGAAATATGCACTAACAAATCGATGCATTTCAACGCATATTCATTGTTTCGTAAAGAAACTTCGTTCTTGCTATTATCAGGGGTAAGGAAAAAAACATGCATTTGCATGAAACCTCTGTCCCTGTAAAAAATTAATCTCTTTCATTGGGGAGTTAAATTTCACATTGTTCCAATAAAACGTGGTAATATTGATGAAACGAAAATTCAAATTTATGAAGAAAAAGATTTTCGCAAATATATTACTGAATTTGAAAAAAGTAAAAAAATTTCTACACATATCAGCTTAAGAGTGACAGAGGCCTGCAGATCGTATTGAAGGGCATATATTCCTATGTTGTTCCCGAGGAAATAAAAGATGCACTCGTCCTCCAGGGATTTAAGGTAAAATATGTATCTAACATAATAAATAGGGAGAAGATTCCTCAACGTTTATTTCGTGTCGAACTTGAGCCAAACGATGTAAAATTGAAAAAAATGAGACTCATCCAATTTATAATTTAAAATATCTCTTATACCGAAAAACCATTTGAAGAACCACACAAGCGTTCTGGACCCCTACAGTGCCATAATTGTCAAGAATATGGCCACACAAAAACTTACTGCAACTTACCTTCAGTTTGTGTTATCTGCGGTGAATTGCAGAAAAAATGTAGTAATTGTGGAGGTTATCACACCGCTAACTACAGATGAGGTCCTGTATATTCTTTCGTTAAACAGACTATGGGGCAAAAACCTAAATTAGCTCCAGCACAAACAGCAAACGCTTACTCTGCCACTTTTGCTCAAATGATCCAACCAGTCAGTAGAGCTGGCAAACTATCGATAGTCACGCCATTCGATATTTTCGATAGTTTGTTAGTAAGCTATCCATACTATCGATAGTATAGAATTATTTTACTTGAGGTCTACACGTAACTTAAAATGACTAACTTTAACATTAATTTCTAGTTAATGTTAAGTGAAGACTTATTATGTTAATGTTTGGTTAAGGTTTATATAGGGCTATCTTCCCAATAATCTTCCCTCTTTTCAACCTAACCTAACCTAACACGGCTGTGAAGGAACTCAGTTAAAATAAGAGATGATAAAAAGGAGATAGCATACAAAAAGATACATTTCGTCTCTATTCCACAACCATCAATTCTACTAGGCAAAACTCTAACAGCGTAATTTTTTTCTTACTTGCAGTTATTGTTAAAGTAACTCATTTCATGTCAGCAGGAGACGAAGAGTTGGGAATGTTATAGTGTTTTCACACTGCAAATTAAAACCTGATTTTAACGTTAAAACCATAAACAGCTGATTTTGCATTCACACTGCAAGTTTTTTAAATTCAGGTTTTAACTCACAGACTGTCTAATAACTTTGCTCAAAATAAAATAGATCTCCTGCAGAAATGCGTGTGTTTGTTGTTGTATTTTTTTCTGCTTGTTATATATAACACTTATTTGACAAACTGTACAACTGTTTTTGTTTGTATGAAAAACTAAGAAACTTTACAATGCGCTCTAAAATGGAAATTATTGTATATTTTGTAAGTTAATATTTTAAAATAATGGCACTAGTAATACAAAGTAAAGAAGTGCTTGGAAATAAAGTTATTGTATATAAAAAATTCACAAATAAGTCACAAAATAAAACTTTTTTATCGGTGGATCGATGTCAGTCATATCGTTTATTTTCACTTTCCAGAGGTCAGTGAAAATATTTTTGTTGTTTTCCTTCCAAAAAACTCTTATTTTTCCTTAATTTTTTACTTATTGTTGCTGCTGCATCCATTTTTAAGTTGAAAATCTTGCAAGCGACATCTCTTGTTATTCACTGTAATAAACATTATCAGCTGTTTTCGGTCATTTTAACTTGGCAGCACTGAATTTACCACAACAAAAACAGGGTTGCATTTCATAAAACCAAAATAAAACCACTTCAGAAATGGTTTTAAGTTGGATTAAACAAAAACAATTTGTATGGTAAAACCAGGTTTTAACAGTTGGTTTTACCATTAAAACCAACTTTTATTAAAACCAATTCAGTGTGAAAACACTATTAAATTTAATTTTCAAATAAGTTTTGGTTTCAATTTAGATACAACTCAGTGGAAATATTTAAAAGTGTTCTTCTATCAAGAGTTGATCCGTTACACACGAAGTCTGTATTATTAAGTCCATAAATTTATTACTTTGAGTTATGTCGTTATTAAAGTAAATGAGCGATATGTACTTAGATGTATTTTCTTTCAATAAAAGAAAGCCAATATGTTAAATTTCTCGAGTTTATTGACAATTTGGTAATAAATTTTTTTCAACGATAATATCGCTATCGAGAAAAATATAACGATAGTCTAATGGAAATAAAACTGTCGATACTACCGATAGTACTATCGATAGTTTGCCAGCTCTACCAGTCAGTTCACGTGGATCGTATGCGGATGCAGCTAAAACTAGTTCTATCCCCAAACAATAGTTCCATCTCCAAATAATTCCACGAATTCAAACTCAAACTTTAACTTTGGTCGTCTTGAAGCAACTATTGAGAGTCTGGTGCTAACTATAAATAATTTTACAACAAATATGACTAGCATGATGCAAGATATGCTTAGAATGTAGAATACTCTGCTTCAAGCATTAGTTAACAAGCAATGAACACGTAAAAAATATGTTTCTGGAACGCAAATGGCATTCGCCAACATAAAAATGAGCTTGAGCACTTCTTCAGGGAAAAATATTGATATAATGTTGGTTTCTGTGAATCATTTGACTTCGGGAAGTTTCTTTAAAGTAAATGGCTCCACTATATATGATACAAATGACCGTAGAGGAAGAGCATGCGGTGGATCAGCGATTTTAATAAAGTCAAGACTCAAGCACTATATTCTTGACAACATTTGTGAAGAACACCTAGAGGCAACCAATATTTGTGTCGAAAATTTTTGCACACATTTTGTGATATCAATTTACTCCCCTCCCAGATTCGCAAATACTGAGGATCAATTACAACAACGTCAATTCAAAATTATTTGAAATATGGGTGCAGTCACTTTTAAAATTTGGTGATTTACATAAGGTTTAAGAAACGTTTTTAAGCTAAAATTCTATTATATATTTTTAATTTTAATTTTTTTTTTTAATTTTGCGTAAACAACATTCGAAATGCTGTTTAAAAGTTTTATGAATACGGTTGCAAGCATTTAATAAGAGACAATGCAAATGTTATTATAATGTTTAAGTAAGATGAAAAAAGTATTAAGCACATCTATAGGGATCATGTTGTCAGTAATATGTCTTTTAAAAAGTTTTAAGAAATTTGTTGAGTGTTAGAAGGATAAATATGGAATTGTGATGATAAATTAAGCGATGGTCGCTACAAAAAACAATTTGACTATTTCAACATTACATAGTATTAAACAAAGTCGCTTTTTCTGTCCCTATATCCCCATGTATGCTTAAATGTTTTAAACTACGCAACGGATTTTGATGCGGTTTTTTTAATAGATAGAGTGATTGAAGAGAAAGGTTTATATGTACAATAACATCCATTAAATAGGGGAGAAATACTGTTATTTTTGAGGTTTCTAATGTGAAGTCGTAAATAATTAAATTTTTTTCCGCTTAAATTGCAAACACAGGCTGAACCGTACGAGATTTATCCAAATAATGTGCTAAGTATTGTACACATTAAAACGGTCTACAGATAACTCCGCTGTGGTATATGTCTATCTCTTATGGATATCGCACAATAACATTTTTAACCGACTTCAATAAAGAAGGAGGTTATCAATTCATGTGTATTTTTTTTTACTTTTTTTTAATGTTCGTACACGCCTAACTCTGTAATTTTTAAACCGATTTTCGAAACTATTTTTTTGTTTGAAAGGGTCTGCCTGCAGTTAGGTCCGATAATTTTTTTTTTGAATCTGCAGGGAAAATTTCCTACCCTATTCCATAACTCTGCTATTTGTGAATCGATTTAAATATTTTTTTTTTTGGTTTGAAAGAATTTTGCTTAAAGTTAGAACAAATTTCGTTGGGATATTTTGAGCCCCCCACCAAAAAAAAATTTATTGATGATTACATAACTTCTCTATTTATGGACTGATTTTTAAAATTCTTTTCTTAATCTTTTGGATTGATTCTTAGTATTGAAGTCAGTTTTTTTTTGCCAGAACTATTTTGTCATTTACTTTTTACGACAAATAATGGCTAATTTTTGAAGCGATTTTAACCAGTACATTAATCCTTATCTAATTAAATACCTTAAATACATTGTTGATTTCATATATAAAATGTTACTGCATATTGTAAAAGACCCTACATCCTTTGCACAGCTAAGTTTTAAAAAAGGTGAGATCTATCGGAAAAATGGCGTTAACAGTTGCGGTATCTGGCACTGCCTCTACGCTTTTGGAAGGAGGCTAAACCGCCCGCTCTACATTCACATAAACTTTGCTGGTAAAATCACTGAAAACTTTCATAATAGAGTGCACAATACTCACAGGATGTGTTGCCGGAGAAGATGTATTGATTCCCCGAATCGCTCTGATACCATCGGATTTACCCTTCCAATTTAAACGTTTACACTTTTCGGTAAATACATCTTTTGCAATGACCATTAATAAATCGCAGGGTCAAACCTTCAACGTTGCAGGCTTAGATTTTAGCGTTGACTGCTTTTCACATGGCCAACTGTGTGTCGCTCTTTCAAAAGTAACCTCTAGACAAAACATGTTTGTATTGTCTAATGACAAGAAAGCTGTTAACGTTGTAATATGTTAATTGTAGTAAAAATAAAATAAATAGGTAAAAACGTAAAAATTAAATGAGTAAAAATGTAGTGTAGGAATTTATATATTCCAAAGATAGCAGAAAATCTTCATGATTTAGGGAAAGAAGAATTGTTTTACCTTAAATTTAACGCATGCGGGCCACGGGCAGTAATGAATAAATCAAGACTACTGGATCGATTTTAATAATTTTTTCATTGAATAACATAGGCTATATATTTTATACCCGTGCGAAGCCGGAGCGGGCCGCCAGTAACTATATAAATTACTGCTCATAAAAGTTTAGTTTTTCGTATTTCATCTGACCTTAAACTTCATTCATCTAAATGTTATAAAAGGCTAGCTACTTGTAAACTGATAACTCAATCTCAATCAGATAGCCTGATATGAAAACCAGACCCGCTACCTGATAGCCTGATCTGGTACCTGATAAGCTGATCTGAAAACCAGACAAGGTACTTGATAACCTGCTCTGATAGCTGATAACATGATCTGAAATCCAAAGCAGGTACCTGATAACCTGATCTGATACCTGATAACCTTATCTGAAAACCAGACCAGGTACCTGATATCCTGATGTGATAACTGTTAAGCTGATACCTGCTAATTGCTGTTAGCAAACATGGATGAGATGGTGTTAAAGCAGTTGGTGTTGATAAGAAAATATCTAATGAAATATCTCAAAGATAACAAATTTAACTCTATGTATAAATAAAACTATATAGAAATAAAAAGAAAAAAGATCATTAATCTAATATTTGATTTTTATTTACAAATAATTTAGGTATAAGTAAAAAAATAAAATTTTAAACTTAAATTTTTACATGTTTTTGTGTGAATAAAATACTAAAATTAATAGATAAATTCATAAACAAATATATAAAGAAATAAAGAAATAAATTAATAAATAAGCAAATAAATAAATAAATAAATTAAATAATTAATAAATAAATAAACAAATAAGTAAATAATAAATAAATTAATAAATAATTAAATCATTGCATTATTAAATAAATACAATTAAGACAAAGTTAAATTTAAGTTGTCATCTTACATGCAATTTAGTAGAAATCATTCTATTTTACATCCATTGTTTCATTGTTTCTGTCTATGTAATATCCCTAAGCGCGCGTTTTTATTTTATCTTTCGTTATATTTGCTTTATGATCACAAAACCTAAGTGCTATTTTGTGTTGTTTTTGAGTATATAGTTGATGTGTTTTAGACCAAAACAAAAACATTTCATCCGAGGTAATTTTGGATTCAAATAAGCAACTTTTGTAATCATTAATGGACAACTTTTTAATTACAGACTTTTTGACAGCTTTTGATTTCTTAACAGCCTCCGAGCGAAGACTCGACAGAGAATAAATTTTTGCTCTAAAACCAACCAAGTCAGTAGTATAGTAATGGGTACGGGCGACATGTTTTGGGAATTCAAAACCGGGGAAAAATCAAAAAGGGTGGCAAACCTGTTACAAATGAGGGGATTTTGGGGATTTTGTTGGCTATATGTATGTGTGTGTGTATGTGTGATTTTGATTCTTTGTTTATGTGTATGTATGTATACTTGTGTGTACAGCTTCTGTTGTTATTGTAGAGAAGCGTTGTGCCTTCAGTGGGTGTTTGCATGGATGTACGTGAGTGTGTGTATGTGTGTGTGTATATAAGTATGTGTGTGTGTTTGCATTTACTTATATTTTTGATGGTGTCCGATACTTTTGTTGTAGTGGCAGACAATCATTATACCCAGTAGGAAATGTTGATAGTGAATGTGCTGACTAGCTTTTGACTAGCTTGTCACCAGTACTACTCTATAATTATTGAGCATGTTCTTGTCATTAAAATTTTACTAATAAAAAGACAATTGACTAGGTAGTGACTACGTAGTTCTTATGGGGTCATGAGACGTACTAACCAGACAGTTATTTACTGGTACATTTCTATACTTTACGAACATACAAATGTGTGTATATTGACAATTCCACCTCTCTCCTTTTTTTATACTGACGGATAGAAGAAAACTTATTATACCAAAATTGTTCCTAGAATTTAAGTGTTGACTCAAAGACACTTGCTCCCAGTCTGACTGCAGTGACAAATGATCTGTTTATTTGTGTGTGTAGTGATTGTTATTTGATAGACTTTGGTTTGCTGTTTTGAGTTGTCGTTGCTATGCTTATGTACAGTTCTCGTTTTACCTTCATAGTGAACAGACATATTAGCGGAATTTTTTTTTACATACATGCTAAACAAAAAAAAACCATACAAAAAAATATTTGTAGTACATAATATTCGTTGTACATTAACTTTGATAAACAAGCTTTTTTTGCTTTGCTAATATTTGTTACATAGAAAGTAATAACTAAAACAAAAAAAAACAAAAACAACCGTAAACAAAATAACTCAAAGTGCCCTTGAGGAATACACTTACAAAGTTTCCTTGAAGAATACTCTATATGAGTACTTCAAAAACAATTAATTGTGAAGTCAGTTATAACGGTAGAAATGCCTATCTTACTGTGAGCTCTGATGATCTTAATGATAACAATAAAAATAAAAAATCTGGTGATAGACTTACTGTGAGTTCTGATGATCTTTATTTAAACGAAATAAATAGAAAACCTAATGATAGACTTTTTTTAACGGCTAAGCCAATTTTTCGTCAGCGATCAACTTCGCTTTGTCCAATGACAACTAGTGATTCGTTAACATTACAGTTGCCTACTACTTCGTCATTTAAATCAGCGATATCATCCGATTCATCACTTACCCATTTAGTCACTGTAAATGAGAGTAGCCCAAAACCCAAGGTCCAAGTCGGAATGGACCGATATATTATTGTGGGAAAGCGCGGGCGAAGCCCAAATTCTACTAAAATTGCATCTGCTTCAAAGGTATCTAGGGATAACAGCGCATCCTCCACTAATCGTTTTCAAATATTGCAAGATATATATATATATATCCGCGAACAAAACCTCCAAGCCGCCACCAATCTATTTGAGAGAAAAAAATTCAAACAGTCTTATTAAAAAATTAATTTCGGTCATTGGTGAGAAAAAAATTTCACATTGTTCCAATAAAACGTGGCAATATCGATGAAAGGAAAATTCAAATTTATGACGAAACAGATTTCCACAAAATGATATCTGAATTTGAAAAAAATAAAACAAGTTTCTACACATACCAGCTTAAGAGTGCTAAAGGCCTGCAGATCGTATTGAAGGGCATAGATTCTTATGTTGTTCCCGAAGAAATAAAAGATGCACTCGTCCTCCAGGGATTCAAGATAAAAAATGTTTCCAATATAATAAATAGGAAGAAGATCCCCCAGCCTCTATTTCGTGTTGAGCTTGAGCACCCAATTTATAATTTAAAATATCTTTTATACCGAAAAATAACAGTTGAAGAACCACACATGCGTTCTGTACCCGTGCAGTGCCATAATAGTCAAGAATATGGCCACACAAAAACTTACTGCAAATTACCTACAGTTTGTGTTATTTGAGGTGAATTGCACGGTACTGCTAGTTGTACTAAACCAAAAGATCAAGCAGAAAAAAATGCAGTAATTGTGGAGGTAATCATACCGCTAACTAAAGAGGATGTCCGGTATATTCTTTCGTTAAAAAGACTATGGGGCAAAAACCTAAGGTAGCTCCAGCACAAACAGCAAACACTTACTCCACCACTCTTGCCCAAGTGAGCCTACCAGTTAATTCCGGGTATCGTATGCCGATGCTGCTAAGACAAGCTCTATTCCCACACAAAATTTTTCACGGCCAAATACTTCAACAAATACAAGCTCAGGCTTTAATTTTAATGGCCTTGAAGCTACGATTGAAAATCTGGTGCAAACTATAAACAATTTTATACAACAAATATGACTAGCATGATGCAAGAAATGCTGCGAATGCAGAATACTCTGGTTCAAGCATTAGTCAAAAAACCATGAACACGTTAAAAATATGCTTCTGGAACGCAAACGGCATTCGCCAACATAGAAGTGAACTTGAGCACTTCCTCACGGAAAAAATATTGATATAATGTTGGTCTCTGAGACTCACTTGACTTCGAGAAGCCTTTTTAAAATTTATGGCTACACCTTATAAGATTCAAAGGACCCGAGAGGAAGAGCATGCGGTGGATCAGCAATTTTAATAAAGTCAAGACTCAAGCATTATATTATTAACAACATTTGTGAAGAATATTTACAAGCAACGAATATTTGTGTCGAAAATTTTTGCACTAATTTTGTCATATCATCAATTTACTCTCCTCCTAGATTCGCAATTACTGAGGATCAATACGAGGATTTTTACAAATCTCTGGGCCCTTGTTTCGTAGCAGCTGGCGACTATAATGCTAAACACACGTTCTGGGGTTCACGTCTTATTACACCCAGAGGTCGAGCGTTGTTCAATACAATTTCCAAAATGGGCTTGGATGTCATTTCGAGTGGGGAGCCCACTTATTGGCCTACTAACATGCATAAAATTCCGGATGTTATAGATTTCGGCGTTATGAAAAATATCTCTAGGGATTTAATTAAAATTGAAGCTTCTCTAGATCTCTCGTCCTTTTACTCTCCCACGATCGTTACAATTTGTAGCCCATTAAGAAGTGATTTACTTCTCCCATATGCGAATTTGATAAATCGTGTTAATTGGCTGCGATTTAAAAAACATCTTAGTAGTCATTGCACGGAAAATATTACGCTTGGAACACATGATGGTATTGAATCTAACATTGCCAACCTTAATGAAAATATTAAACAGGCTGCTGAACATGCCACTACCGCCCATCCTCAGACTAGGGTAAATAGAATTTATTCTACGGATATTGAACCTCTCGTAAGTGAAAAAAGAAGAGCTAGAAGAGAATGGCAACTGCACAGATCACCCCAACTTAAAATCAGATTTGAAGAGTGTACTAAACGACTCCAAGAGTTGCTTGCATTTGAAAAAACTGCATCTCTTAAAAATTATTTGGAAGGTCTTGATGTCACACCAGCATCTAATTACTCTTTGTGGCGCGCTTCTAGAAAGCTTAAAACACCAGTTGAGTTTAAACCACCTCTGCGCACATCTACAGGAGGTTGGGCAAGAAGCGATACTGAAAAAGGTAAAATATTTGTCGAGCATTTAAAATCCGTATTTACCCCAAACACATGTTCTGGTGCTGTTGATTTGCCAAATGTAGTTGCGCTACACCCTCGACCAATAAAATTTAAGACGCGTGATGTACAAAAACTAATTGCAGAACTCAACCCGAAAAAAGCTCCGGGTATTGATGAAATTAGTAACCAGATGCTTATAATGTTGCCTTGTATAGCTATTAGAATCCTGCTATTCATTTTTATTGCCATTTTATGACTGGAGTATTATCCAAACAGCTTGAAGCTTGCCAAGTTTAAACTGATTTCAAAGCCGGGCAAAGATCTTACCAAAGCTGAGTCATATAGGCCAATAAGTTTACTGTCAACAATGTCAAAGCTCTCTGAAAAGTTACTCATGATAAAATTTTCGCCAATTCTAACTGATAATGATTGCATACCGGATCATCAATTTGGATTTAGAAGTCAGCATAGCACCATTGAACAAACTCATAGATTGGTTCAATTTATAAGAAAAACTTTTGAAGAAAAGAAGTATTGCTCTGCGCTGTTCATTGACGTTAATAAAGTGATAAAGTGTAGCATGAAGGCCTAATTTTTAAATTAAAGACTTACCTTCCAATAAACATTCTAAATCTGCTGGAAAGTTACATTATTGCCCGAAAGTTCACTGTTGTGGAAGGAGACTTTATGAGTACGCCTGAAATAATCTCATCCGGTGTGCCACAGGGGAGTATACTGGGGCCAGTTTTATATTTGATTTATACTTGTGATATGCCTTTGAGCAGTACATCTACGTTTTCCGATGATACAACCTGCCTTAGTATGCACGAAAACCCACACGAGGCTTCCCGATATCTTCAGCAACATATTACTCAGCTGGAACTATGGTTAAACATGTGGAGAATAAAGGTAAACGAACAGAAGTGTGCTCAGGTAACATTTACTTTAAAAAAAGACACTTGTTCCCCCGTTACAATCAATAATCAAATTGTTCCTCAAAACTTACATGTGAAGTACCTTGGTATACATCTTGATCGAAGGCTCACATGGAAATACCACATTGACTCTAAGCTAACGTAAATGAAACTTAAACTAACTCAGATACATTGGCTGGTTGGTAGAAATTCAACCCCCACCCTAGATTGTAAGCTTTTAATATACAAAACACTCTTAAAACCTATATGGTGCTACGGAATTCAGCTATGAGGTACTGCTTCAGCTTCTAATGTCGTGAGAATCCAACGAAGGCAAAACAAAATTTTACGGTTAATAACATCGAAATTGCAAAAAACGCTGGAAAATATTTAATAGAACTCGAGTCACATCCTAATCCGCTTGCCCGTAATATTTTGAACTTTACTGAACACATCCGCCTAAAAAAGAGGGATACAAGGGCTCTTATTCACAGCACTCCAGATGGGACTTCCTGAAAATACTTTTATTATTTTATATTTTTTTCCTTTTGATTATCACTACTTATGTATTATATATAACTATTACTAAGCTTATGTCCGATACTGGTCGGGCCTAATTATATTTTTATATTTAAGATTTGAATACTTATTGTTAGTTCATATATGAAGATACAATAAATAAAAATCATGTATAAAAAAAAAAATTTCTCCTAGACCTCTTAATCTGGTTACAATTTCCAGCATTTCCGATATATGCTTATCCATACATTCACCATTTTTAAGCTGCATACGGCACAATTTCTTCAAAAGCATGACTTTGTTTGACAGCGTCGATTTTTCGTGCAATTTTTTTAAAGCATTCCAATAATCATGTGCAGTATTTAAATTGCAAAGATGAACCAATTGAGACTCTTCTACTAAAAGTCCGATGGTTGCACGAGCCTTACTATCCTTTTGAGACCAGGAAGCACTAGCAGCACTAGGCTTTTCGTTGGCGACTGTATCTCACAAGTCCTCTTTTATCAACAAGAGTTCCAACTTGTATTTCCAAATTTGATAATTTTCTCCATTTAGTTTCTTAACACACGCTTTGATGTCTTCCATTTAGATAAATTGGTATTTTCTGCAATATTCTTCTATAATTACACAGTAACTAACGCACTAAAGGCCCATAACCTATTGGAAGGTATTTTCTTGGTAAATATCCTCTGGGTTAAACTAATTGCAGTGGATGTGACTTAGATTTAAATAATTATAGAATTAAATGTTTATTGGTACAAAAGTAAAAAAACGACTGAACACAATAGTAAAAATAGTTAACATTAATTTCAATTATTAAATGATTTGATAATAAATTGTTTTACAAAGTGTTTAAATATTTTTGTCAAACATGTATAAATTAAAAATAAAAAACATTTTGTTCAACACTTATCACAGGGGAGATGTGTAAACATTTAGTAATGATTTTTTTTTAATATTGGCTTATGGTAACTAAAATAAAATATATAAATTTTTGACTCTACTGTATGGAAAACTACATGTATAGTAGTAGAATTATTAGTTGTGGGGATTTGTGGAGAATTGCTCATATGTATGTGGAAAACGTCAAATAAATATTTTGATAAAGCTTGCGACTGTGGGCTTGCAAATTTTGTATTAAAATCTCCATCCATAATAATTGGCATGAGATGGAGATTGTTACCCAATTGTCGTGCACCAGCTTCAGTGTAAGGCAACAGTACGTAATGAAGATATGTTATAATATAATATTATAAATTCTTTATAAAGACTGCTATATATCTTTTAAACAAATATTTGACATTTAAAACGTTCTTTTATTAAAAAGTTTATATTTATTTTATATATTTTTTCTTTTTCAACTTTTTAACCAAATTATGCCCACTGGCAGCACTATTACACTTCACAAGCAATTTCTATTGAAATTAGTGAATAATTGCTCCTGAAGGTATGCTTTAAAATTCGCTCACACCGATTGGATAACATCTTACTCAAAATTTGTGATTGCATAGTGAAAAAGATTTTTACCCCCAGGCGTATAGATGTTTACACATCAAAATATAAAAATTAATTTTAGTAACTTTCCAACGCTGGAAACGTCTTTTTAAATTTTATATATTTTTTAATTTTAAATACTAATTGTATTTGTACTGAAATTTTTATAATCGTCAGTCTCCTCTGTATATTTCTATTACAAATATTTTATAGCTTTTCCAAGAAAAAGGATCAGTAATTAAAAAAATTATGAAAGAAAACAAACGTGAGTAGTTGTTTTGTGCCGGTCCTGGATCCCGTTTTCAGTACAAAAGTCTGCTCATGCCTGGATGGGAATGTCATACATTTAGATTATGTTTCTTGCTTCATATATTTTATGAGAATTTATTTATAATATGATTTCCAGCCCTGGATGGGAATGTATATGTTAACTGATAAGAACACCCGATTTAAGTGTGGGTATTAAAACGTTTAACTGATAAGAACATATTTTTAAAGAGCTAGCATAGATCATAAAAATATAATTGTTTCTTTTTACTGATAAGAGAAAATATTAAGGCAATGGAATTAAAAAACAAACCATAAAATCATATTAATTCTGGCGGAGTGTTTGCTATAAAGTTCGATATCGAAATGCTGGATATATGAGTGCAATTAAAATATTAACCCTTGTCAATGAAATAAACACATTTAGATTTTAGTAAAAAATTTATAGTATATTTATGTAATTCTTATTCTAAATTTTATTCAAATGTCAATATTGAAAAGAATTCATTTCTACGTACATAAAAATATTACCGTGAGAAAATCATACGCACACAAACATACCAGATTTTGTCTAAGAAAAATACAAATTAACAACACCCCGTCCCTCACAAATCACTACCAACTTTAAATTCCTACAAAGATTTTTTTTCATATATATATTTATTATTGTATCTTCAAAAATGAACTAACAATAAGTAATCAAATCTTAAATCTAAATATAATTATTAGGCCCGACCAGTATCGGACATAAACTTAGTGATAGTTATAAATAATACATAAGTAGTGATAATCAAAAAGGAAAAAAAAGATGTATTAAGCAGTCCCATCTGGAGTGTTGTGTATAAGAGCCCTTGTGTCCCTCTTTTTTAAGTGGATGTGTCCAGTAAAGCTCAAAATATTACGGGCAAGCGGATTAGGATGTGACTCGAGTTTTGTTAAATATTTGCCTGCGTATTTTTCAATTTCTTCACTCACTAGTGGCATATTTAAATCACGATGAATATTTGAATTTTTAATGTACCATATAGCAGATGTTATCAAACGTAAAATTTTGTTTTGCCTTCGTTGGATTCTCTCAATCAATATGAAGCTGAAGCAGTGGCCCATAGCTGAATTTCATAGCACCATATTGGCTTCAAAAGCGACTTGTATATCAAAAGTTTGCAGTCTAGGCTGAGTGTTGAATTTCTGCCAATTAACCAATATATTTGAGTTAATTTAAGTTTAATTTGGGTTAACTTAGAGTCAATATGATATTTCCATGTAAGCCTTCGATCAAGGTGTATTCCAAGGTATTTCACTTGAGAATGTTGAGGAATATTTTGATTGTTGATTCGAATGGGGGAACAGGTATCTTGTAGTGTACCACACTTATAGTAATGCACTGTAACAGAAATTACTTGCATTGCTGTAATATCAGTTCAATGCACAAGCATTGCAACACAACCCTAAATAATAATAATGCTGAATGCAAGAAATTGAGTGACATACTTTTGAGTCACAATATAAATTGTTGATTACCAAATTCCTTTTTTTGATTGGTTAATAAAATAATGCTTACTATTTTCATAGTAAAGAAAAGAAACAAAAACATATTTGTAAATATGAAACGTAAGTTAGAAAGGCTAATTTAGAATTGTAAAAATAGTATATAAGCAGAACAAAATATTGAATAAAGCAGACTTTAATTTCTAAACGCAAACCGGCAATAACTTGCCTAGTTTAATTATTGAATTCTCACTTTTTCTGGCAGTTCCTTTGAACGCCTAGTTATAAGCTGGACCCCCTGTACAGCTGGATAAAAATAATAATTGGGCTATAGGGCTTCACAAACACACTACTACATACTAGTTACACATCCTACTGCTATCATTACATGGTGATCCTGTGGACAAAAAGAACCTTTTTACAACAAAAATAATCGCAACCACGAGTTCGTGACAGATTAAAAGCTGCAACCACCATCCTGAGATCCTTCAACCAGAAAAATGTGACAGATATCCTGCAACTACAATCCTAAGACCAAAACTTTACAACGAACTAATAGAAAGAAGAACAAGCAAATTTTATCCCGGCCCTAAAACACAAAATGGGAAAACCACAGAGCAAGGTGGAAATTCAAGAAAATATTGTAAACAACGGTGAAGGAAAAAATACTAACAATATTATACCAGAGTATATTGTAACTTTAATAATAATAGCATTAGTATTATATATGGCCTACAAAATTAACACATATTTCAAAAATTATGTTCGAAAACACAAAAACAGACTTAACACAAATAATGCTATCACAGAAGTTTAAAAAAAAAAATTTAAATAAAAATGTTCACATTTGTAATTGTAAATGGTAATAAATAATTTAAATGGAGAAAAATATTTTTGATTTAAACGAAATACTAAAGATTCTAAAGAAAAATCCAAGCAGAACTTACACAGAGAAGACAGTTAAAAGCAAATTAGAAGCGATAGAAAAAATAAAAGAAGATTTTCAATCAAATACCCTCGAAGAAGAAAACGAAGAAAAATTATCTTCTCTAAAGATAGAATTCAATAGCACTTATTTAAGAATTAAGGAATTATTATTAGAAAATCAAAAAGAATTAGAACAACAAAATACCACAATGGCATCATTTAGCCTAGAAACCGTGTCAAAAGCTTTACCATTGTTTGCTGGTAATTTCGTAGAACTAGAAAGTTTCTTAATAACAGCAGAGCTGATAAACAAATCATTATCAGCAACAGCTAAAGTAGATTTTCTTCAATACGTTTATTATGCTAAACTGACATCTAACGTTAGAACAGCGATAGGAAGTTACATCAAACCAGAAAACTTTGAAGCATTAAAAGAATTGTTAGAAAAAAGATACAAAACCACTAAAACAATACCAGAATTGCAAAACAAGCTTAGTACATTATTCCAAGGAAAAATGTCAGTTAACTCATTTAAGGACAAAATATTATATATAATTGATAACCTAAACAAGTTAGGGATAGAAGAACTAGGAAATACTGCGACAGTAGCAGAAAAGAATGTCATAGTTAAATTAAATATTAAATTAGCCCTAGATACGTTCAAAAAGGGACTAAATGAAGACTTTAAATCGACCATATACGCGTCGCGACCAACCACATTGCAAGAAGCATCAGAACTTGCAAGTGAACTTGAAAATGAAAAGAAAGTAACTAATAATGCAATTCTACATATCAGAAAAGAGAAACCACAGTATCAATCACAAAATCACAACAGAAATAATAACACATTTACTAACTACAATAATAACAGTTCCTATAACAAACAAAACTTAAACAGAAATAGTTACACTAGAAATAACAATTATGGCAATAGTAACAATAACTCGCCAAGAAACAACAATTTCTCTAGAAACAATAATTTCAACAATAATAGAAATAATTTCAATAATAGAAATAATCTAAGTAATAATAGGAATAACAACAATTACAGAAGAAACTTTAACAATAACCAAGATTAGACCAACAGAAACAACAACAAGTATGTACACACCATACAAAGTTTGGGAAACGAAGTAGGCCCGGAATACATAACTATTCCGGAGAGCCAGAATTAAAAATACATAGGATATGTGCAAACAGAACAAACTTTATAAACACAAAATACAAGAATAGAATATTGACATTCCTTATCGACACAGGCGCTGACATATCACTTTGTCGCATGTGTAAAGACTTTGAAGGTGAATAATATAACCCAGAACAAAAATGCAAACTTACAGGAATCACAAAGGAAGAAATATACCCTTTAGGCACAATAGAAATTGAACTCTCCTTAGCAAATGAAAAATGTACACATTCTTTCCAACTAGTAAATTCAGATTTTCCTATAGAAACAGATGGCGTAATTGGTAGAGATTTTCTACAAAAATATCTTTGTAAAATCGATTACGAGACATTTACAATTTCTTTATTCATAAACGAGTCTACCACAATTCTGCCCATGCAATCAAAACCAATTTCTTCATTACAAATAACAATTCCACCCAGAACAGAAATTATTCAAGCCATAAAATTAGAACTAAAAGAAGATTGCGTCATATTTAATAAACAATTACAAGAGGGAATATTTTTAAGTAATTCAATAGCACCCAAAAGCGGCATGACTCACATAAAAATTTTAAACACAACAAACGACTACGTAACAATAAAAGGCATTCAACTTCAGACTGACCCACTTAAAAATTATGAGATATTAAGTTACAATAATATGAACAATAACGAACGTTTTGAAAGAATAGTGAATGAACTAAAATTAGACCATAATGACAAATTTGCAAAAGCACAATTAATAGGAATATTTAAACAATATCAAAATGTTTTTCATTTAGAAGACGAAAAATTAACCGTCAACAATTTTTATAAACAAACAATCACCACCTCGGACAACACCACAGTTTATATAAAAAACTATAGACTACCACACTCACATACTGAAATAATAAATGAACAAGTACAGAAAATGCTTGATGACAAAATAATAGAACCATCAATTAGCCCATATAATGCTCCACTCCTTTTAGTACCAAAGAAAAATATAGAAGATAAAAAGAAATGGAGACTTGTTGTGGATTTTAGAAAACTTAATGATAAAATTATCAATGACAAATTTCCTCTAACTAGATTAGAAGACATTTTGGACAAATTAGGTAGAGCAAAATGGTTTTATACACTCGATATGACCAGTTCCTTTCATCAAATTGAATTGAATAAAGAATCCAGACCACTAACTGCTTTTTCTACACCACA
Organism: Tachina lurida; assembly: GCA_944452675.1. NCBI lineage: Eukaryota > Metazoa > Arthropoda > Insecta > Diptera > Tachinidae > Tachina > Tachina lurida. The sequence goes on along the minus strand of OX101753.1, from coordinate 94,001,530 downwards.
AGGTCATTTTCAATTTGAAAGATTTCCATTCGGATTAAAAATTTCTTCAAATAGTTTTCAAAGAATGCTTACAATAGCACTATCTAGATTAGAATCCGAAGCATTTCTTTACGTTGATGACATAATTGTGTACGGATGTAGTTTAAATCATCACAATCAAAATTTAATAAAAGTACTAGACCGATTACAAAAATACAATCTAAGACTAAACCCAAAGAAATGTTGTTTCTTAAGACCAGAAGTAGTTTACTTGGGACATTTAATAACAAAAGACGGAGTAAAAACAGACCCATCCAAATACGAAGTAATCACTATCCAGTACCGAAAAACGCGGACGAAGTAAGACGATTCGTTGCAATCTGCAACTACTACAGAAAATTTATACCAAACTTTGCCGACATTGCAAAAGATTTGAACGCACTATTAAAAAACTCAACTAAATTCATTTGGTCCGTCCAATGCCAACACGCTTTTGAAGAATTAAAAGAAAAATTAATGAACCCACCAGTATTACAATATCCAGATTTTGATAAACCATTTATTTTAACAACTGACGCATCAAACTATACGTTAGGAGCAGTCTTATCTCAAGGCGAAATAGGACAAGATTTACCAATCTCATACGCTAGTAAATCATTGCAAAAGCATGATATTAACAAACCAGTAATTGAAAAAGAACTCCTAGCAATTCATTGGAGCATAAATTTCTTTAAACCTTACTTATATGGCAGAAAATTTATTGTAGTTACAGACCACAGACCATTAATTTCACTATTTTCACACAAAAATCCCTCATCAAAAATGACAAGAATAAGACTTGATTTAAGTGATTCTGATTTCACAATTGTTTATAAAAAAGGAAAGATGAATACAAATGCTGATGCACTTTCTAGGATAGAACTAGATTCAGACCTATTAAAACAAATGATACCAAAAGAAAATGACGAAAAAAAAAAAGTATTAATAACGACAAGGGCTATGCAAAATAAGTTAAACAATGCAAATACGAATAAAATTAATGAGGCAAATAAAATAATAGATAATAAAAAAAATGAAGAGGAAAATGATATAGATAATAATACACGTGTAGAAGAAAATAATATGGAAAAAAGTAATTCTCAGAAGCCTGATCAACTTCAAATATGGGAATGCATATCCATTAATGACGTCAAAAATATGAAAAAATTGCAATTTAATAAAAGCGAAAATATAGAAGAAAAATATATAATTATTGAAGATAATATTGTGCACATTGGACATAATGATAATTCATCGAAACCAGTTTCGACCATGAAGAAATTATGTACCAAAAATAAGATTAATAATAATAAAGTAAGTAACGATAATTCTCCGAAACCAGATTCGATTATGAAGAAGTTACATACAGAAAATATGAATAAAAATAACATGCATGCAAGATTCAGTGATAACTCAGCGAAACTAGATTCGATTCTGAGTAAACTGATATCTAAAATGACTAAAGAAAATATAAAGGAATTTGCGCTTTCAAGTGAAGATAAAATATTTAAAATATATACCAAAGAAGAATTGAAAAAAGCATATGCAAAAATAAGAATAAATAACAAAAGTCCTCAATTGAAAATAATTATATACAACGCCCCAAAAAGAATAACAGATGACATTTTAAAATATAAACTAATTGACCAATTCCACAATACCACCCACGCTGGACACTTAGGAATAAGAAAAACAATCATTAAACTAAAACAACGATACATATGGAAGAACATGAACAAGATGGTAAAACAATTTGTATCTTATTGTGACAGTTGTAACAAAAATAAACAAACAAAACACATAAAAGAACCACTCACACTAACAAACACACCAAACAATAGTTTTGAAGTGATTTCAATTGACACCGTTTGTCCTCTTCGTATATCAAACGACTACCGCTACATCTTAACAATGCAGTGCGAACTGACAAAATTTGTCGTTGCACACCCAATGCAGACAAAAGATGCACTCACCACAGCAAAAACATTAGTTGAACATTTTATTTTAAAATATGGTCAATTTAAGGTACTTAAATCCGACAGAGGAACAGAATTTACAAATGAACTTATGAAAAACATATGCTCATTATTACAAATCAAATAAGTATTTTCAACAACATACCACCATGAAACATTAGGTTGAATAGAAAGAAACCATAGGGTTCTTAATGAATTCTTGCTAACAACCGCAAATGATTATGAATGGGATAAGTGGATTCCATATTTCCATACGGCACCACATGTAGATACAGGCTACTCGCCTTTTGAATTAGTTTATGGGAAACTACCAAGCCTACCATCTGACACCATAAATAATAAAATAAAAATATATAATTATGACGACTACGTACAAGAGTTACGAGTCACATTACAATTTGCATTAAATAAGGCAAAAGAATTATTAATAAAATCTAAAGAAAAAAGGATAAATAATGATAAAAGTAAAAATAGACTTAATCTTAATGTAGGAGATTTAGTATTAGTTAAAATAGAAGATAGGAAAAAACATCAAAGTCCATACAAAGGACCATTCAAAATAATAAGTAGGGATGGTGTAAACACTACCATAGAATATAAAGGAAAACCAAAAGATATATGTACATAACAATAATTTGATTTAGGGTAAACGTTATATGAACACACTTTTGTTCATTTACTTTTAGTCTCCATAAATTCAACCATATTTCAAGCTGAGTAATGTGTGCTTGGAGATTGCGGGATGCCTCATCAGGGTTTTTGTGAATACTCAAACAGGCTGTATCATCGGCAAATGTAGAAGTGTGTATTTTATTGCTCACAGGCATATCACAAGTATATATTAGATACAAGACTGGCCCCAGAATTCTACTCTGTGGCACACCAGAAGATATAGACTCGAGTACATTCTTGCAGTCTCCTTCCACAACGGTAAATTTCCTATCAACAATATAACTTTCCAAAAACTTTTGTATGTTTATTGGTAGGTATGTCTTCAATTTTAAAACTAGGCCTTCGTGCCATACTTTATCAAATGCCTGAGAAACATCAATAAAAAGGGCAGAACAATACTTTTTTTCTTCAAATGTCCTCCTTACAACTTGAACCAATCTATGCGTTTGCTCAATAGTGGTATGCTGACTTCTAAGGCCCAATTGATGGTCCGGGATGCACCCACTATCAGCTAAAATTGTGGACAATTTAGTCATGAGCAGCTTTTCGAAAAGCTTTGAAATTCTTGATAGTAGGCTTATAGGCCTATATGACTCAGCCTTGGTAAGATCTTTGCCTGGCTTCGAAATCATTTTAATCTTGGCAAGTTTCCAGTTATGTGGAAAATACTGCATTCGCAAAATGGCATTAAAAATAAATAGCAGGATTCTTATTGCAATATGAGGCAAGTTCGTCAGTATCTTGTTACTCATTCCGTCAATACCTTCGGATTAAGTTCAGCAATGAGTTTTTGTACATCGCGCATCTTAAACTTTATGGGTCGCGGGGGTAGAGCAACTACACTTGGCAAATCAGCAACACCAGTACATGTGTTTGGGGTAAATACGTATTTTAAATTTTTTTTTTTTTTTTTTTCATATACATATTTATTCATTGTATCTTCAAAAATGAACTAACAATAAGTAATCAAATCTTAAATCTAAATATAATTATTAGGCCCGACCAATATCGGACATAAGCTTAGTGATAGTTATAAATAATACATAAGTAGTGATAATCAAAAAGAAGTATTTTTAAGCAGTCCCATCTGGAGTGTTGGGTATAAGAGCCCTTGTGTCCCTTTTTTTTAAGCGGATGTGTCCAGTAAAGCTCAAAATATTACGGGCAAGCGGATTAGGATGTGACTCGAGTTTAGTTAAATATTTGCCTGCGTATTTTGCAATTTCTTCACTCACTAGTGGCATATTTAAATCACGATGAATATTTGAATTTTTAACGTACCATGGAGCAGATGTTATCAAACGTAAAATTTTGTTTTGCCTTCGTTGGATTCTCTCGACATTTGAAGCTGAAGCAGTGCCCCACAGCTGAATTCCATAGCACCATATTGGCTTCAAAAGCGACTTGTATATCAAAAGTTTGCAGTCTAGGCTGAGTGTTGAATTTCTGCCAATTAACCAATATATTTGAGTCAATTTAAGTTTCATTTGGGTTAACTTAGAGTCAATATGATATTTCCATGTAAGCCTTCGATCAAGGTGTATGCCAAGGTATTTGACTTGAGAATGTTGAGGAATATTTTGATTGTTGATTCGAATGGGGGAACAGGTATCTTTTCTTAGGGTAAACGTTATATGAACACACTTTTGTTCATTGACTTTAATTCTCCATAAGTTCAACCATATTTCAAGCTGGGTAATGTGTGCTTGGAGATTGCGGGATGCCTCATCAGGATTTTTGTGAATACTCAAACAGGCTGTATCATCGGCAAATGTAGAAGTGTGGATGTTATTGCTCACAGGCATATCACAAGTATATATTAGATACAAGACTGGCCCCAGAATACTACCCTGTGGCACACCATTAGATATAGATTCGGGTACACTCATGAAGTCTCCTTCCACAACGGTAAATGTCCTATCAACAATATAACTTTCCAAAAGCTTTTGTATATTTATTGGTAGGTATGTCTTCAATTTTAAAACTAGGCCTTTGTGCCATACTTTGTCAAATGCCTGAGAAACATCAATAAAAAGGGCAGAACAATACTTCTTTTCTTCAAAAGTCCTCCTTATAATTTGAACCAATCTATGCGTTTGCTCAATAGTGCTATGCTGACTTCTAAAGCCAAATTGATGGTCCGGGATGCACCCAGTATCAGCTAAAATTGTGGACAATTTAGTCATGAGCAGCTTTTCGAAAAGCTTTGAAATTGTTGAAAGTAAGCTTATAGGCCTATATGACTCAGCCTTGGTAAGATCTTTGCCTGGGTTTGGAATCATTTTAATCTTGGCAAGTTTCCAGTTATGTGGAAAATACTGCATTCGTAAAATGGCATTAAAAATAAATAGCAAAATTCTTATTGCAATATGAGGCAAGTTCATCAGCATCTTGTTACTAATGCCATCAATACCTGGAGCTTTCTTAGGGGCGAGTTCAGCAACTATTTTTTGTAGTTTTGCGCATCTTAAACCTTAAGGGACGAGGGGGTAGAGAGACTACACTCGGTAAATCGGCAGCACCCGTACATGAATTGGGAGTGAATACAGATTTTAAATGCTCAGAAAATAAGTTACCTTTCTCACTATCGCTTCTTGCCCAGCCTCCAGTCGAAGTACGCAATGGTGATTTGAGATCAACGGGTCTTTTAAGATTTCTAGTAGCGCGCCATAAAGAGTAATTAGATGTTGACGTTACATCAAGACCTTCTAAATACTTTTCCAGTAATGCAGTCTTTTCCGACGATAGCAGCTCTTTGAGTCGTTTAGTACATTCTTTAAGTCTGATTTTATTTAGGGGTGATCGGTGCTGTTGCCATTCTCTTCTAGTTCTCCTTTTTTCACATACAAGACGTTCAATTTCCGTAGAATAAATTCTATTAAAGCCAGTCTGCGGATAGGAAGTAGTGGCATGTTCAGCAGCCTGTTTAATGTATTTGTTAAGATTGGCAATATTAAATTCAATATCATCAGGTGATCTTAGCTGAATGTTTTCTACGCAGTGACTACTAATATATTTTTTGAATCCTATCCAGTTGACCCTGTTAATCGTTTTCGCATATGAGTTAGTTAAATCACTCCTTAGTGGGTTGAAAATTGTAACTATTGTGGGAGAGTGATCGGAGGACAGATCTACAGAGCCCTCTACGTGAATTAAGTCCCTATGGATATTTTTCGTGACGCCAAAATCTATAACATCTGGAATTTTTCTTACGTCAGTAGGCCAGTAAGTAGGCTCCCCACTCGAAATGACATCTAAGCCCATTTTTGAAATTGTATTAAACAACGCTCTACCTCTAGGTGTAACAAGACGCGAGCCCCAGTACGTATGTTTTGCATTGTAGTCACCAGCTGCCACGAAACAAGATCCAAGCGATTTGTAGAACTTCTCATACTGATCTTCGGTAACTGAAAATCTGGGAGGTGAGTAAATTGATGATATCACGAAGTTCGCACAAAAATTTTCTACGAAAATATTCGTAGCTTGCATATATTCTTCACTAACGTTCTCAAGGATATAGTGCTTGAGTCTTGACTTAATTAGAATTGCTGATCCACCGCATGCTCTCCCTCTCGGGTCCTTTGAATCATATAGAGTGTAACCATTTATTTTAAAGCAGCTTCTCGAAGTCAAGTGAGTCTCAGAGACCATCATTATATCAATATTTTTTCCGTGAGGAAGTGCTCAAGTTCATTTTTATGTTGGCGAATGCCGTTTGCGTTCCAGAAACATAGTTTTAACGTGTTCATGGTTTGTTGACTAATGCTTGAAGCAGAGTATTCTGCATTCTCAGCATTTCTTGCATCATGCTAGTCATATTTGTTGTAAAGTTGTTTATAGTTAGCACCAGATTCTCAATAGTAGCTTCAAGACGACTAAAGTTAAAGCTAGAGTTTGCATTCGTTAAATTACTTGGCGGTGGAACATTTTGTGTGGGAATAGAACTAGTCTTAGCAGCATCGGCATACGATACACGTGAATTAACTAGTTGGCTAGTTTGAGGCAGAGTGGCGGAGTAAGCATTTGCTGATTGAACTGGAGCTAATTTAGATTTTTGACCCATAGCCTGTTTAACGAAAGAATATACACGGCATCCTCTGTAATTAGCGGTGTGATTTTCTCCACAATTACTGCATTTTTTTTCAGCTTGTACTTTTGGCTTGGTACAGTTAGCAGTACCATGCAATTCACCGCAGATAACACAAACTGTAGGTAATTTGCAGTAGGTTTTTGTGTGGCCATATTCTTGGCAATTATGGCACTGTACGGGACCTGAACGCTTACGTGGCTCTTCAACTGTGATTTTTCGGTGTAAAAGGTATTTTAGACTATAAATTGGGTGCGTCTCATTTTTCTTTAACTGTATATCATTCGGCTCCAGTTCAACACGAAATAGAGGCTGGGGAATCTTCTCTCTATTGATTATATTGGTAACAATTTTTACTTTAAATCCTTGTTCGATAAGTGCACATTTTACTTCTTCAGGCTCAACATATGAATCTATGCCCTTTAATACTATTTGTAGGCCTTTAGCACTCTTAAGTTGATATGTATAAAAATTTGTTTTATTTTTTTCAAACTCACTAACAATTTTTCGGAAATCTTTTTCATCATATATTTGGATTTTAGTTTCATCAATAATACCTCGTTTAATTGGAATGATGTGAAAAGTATTTTCACCAATGGTCGACAGTAGATTTTTTAGAAGCGCGTTTGAATTTTTTTCTCTCAGATAAATAGGTGGTGGCTTAAAAGACTTTTGCGATGATGCAGCGGGCTTGTCGTTTTTGTCTTGCAATAATGAAAAACGATTTTGACGATTGATAGAAGATGTGCTGTTATCCCTAGACATCTTTGGGGCGGATCCAATTTTAGTAGAATTTGGGGTTCGCCCGCGCTTTAAAATGGTTATATATCTGTCCATTCCTACTTGTACCTTTGGTTTTGTACTACTGTTGTCTTCAGTAACAACTTGTTTAATTGTTGACCACGAGCCCGAAGCGGATGATATCGCTGAGTTAAATGTAGAAGTACTAGGCAATAATGTCAACGATTCACTAGTTGGCATTGGACAAAGCGAAGTTGATCGCTGACGAAACTATGGTTTTGCCGTTAGTAAAAGTCCATTATCAGATTTTTGGTTTTTATTAAGAGCTTCAGAACTCACAGCAAGTCTATTATCAGATTTTTTATTTTTATTGTTATCATTATGAGCATCAAAACTCACAGTAAAATAGGCATTTCTGCCGTTAGAACTCACTTCACTATTTTTTTCCTCTGGGGTACTCATAAAGAGTATTCCTCAAGGGTATTTTGTATGTTTTTTTTGTTTACGGTTTTTTTTTATTTTTGTTATTTCTATATGTAAAAATATTATCAAAGCAAAAAAATGCTTATTTATCAAAGTTAATTTGTACTACGAATATTTTTTGTATGCTTTTTTTTTTGTTTAGTTTGTATATAAGAAAAATTCCGCTATTACGTCTGTTCACTATGAAGGTACAACGAGAACTGTCAAATGATTTGCAAATATGTTAGCTTTTTCAGTGTCTCTTCTTGCCCAACCTCCGGTAGATGTGCGCAGAGGTGGTTTAAACTCAACGGGGGTTTTCAGCTTTCTAGCAGCGCGCCACAAAGAGTAATTAGATGCGGGAGTGACATCAAGATCTTCCAGATAATTTTTAAGAGATGCAGTTTTTTCAATTGCAAGTAACTCTTGGAGTCGTTTAGTGCACTCTTTAAATCTGATTTTAAGTTGTGGTGACATGTGCTGTTGCCATTCCCTTCTAGCTCTTCTTTTTTCACACACGACACGTTCAATATCGGTAGAATAAATTTTATTAAATCCAGTCTGCGGATGGGAGGTAGTAGCATGTTCAGCAGCCTGTGCAATCATTTCGTTAAGGTTGGCGATGTTAGCTTCAATATCCTCGGGTGTTCTTAGCGTAATGTTTTCCGTGCAATGACTACTAAGATATTTTTTGAATCGCAGCCAATTTATACGATTGATAATCTTCACATACGAGTGAGGTAGGTCACTTCTCTGTGGGCTACAGATTGTAACGATCGTGGGAGAGTGATCGGACGAGAGATCTAGAGAAGCTTCAATTTGAATTAAATCCCTAGAGATATTTTTCATAACGCCAAAATCTATTACATCCGGAATTTTATGTATGTCAGTAGGCCAGTAAGTGGGCTCCCCACTCGAAATAACGTCCAAGCCCATTTTTGAAATTGTATTGAACAACGCTCGACCTCTGGGTGTAATAAGTAGCGAACCCCAGAACGTGTGTTTAGTATTATAGTCACCAGCTGCTACGAAACAAGGGCCCAGAGATTTGTATTGATCCTCAGTAATTGCGAATCTAGGAGGGGAGTCAATTGATGATATGACAAAATTAGTGCAAAAATTTTCGACACAAATATTCGTTGCTTGTAGATGTTCCTCACAAATGTTGTCAATAATATAATGTTTGAGTCTTGACTTTATTAGAATTGCTGATCCACCGCATGCTCTTCCTCTCGGGTCCTTTGAATCATATAAGGTGTAGCCATAAATTTTAAAAAGGCTTCTCGAAGTCAAATGAGTCTCTGAGACCAACATTATGTCAATATTTTTTTCCGTGAGGAAGTGCTCAAGTTCATTTTCATGCTGGCGAATGCCGTTTGCGTTCCAGAAACATATTTTTAACGTATTCATGGCTTCTTAACTAATTTGAAGCAGTGTATTCTGCATTCGCAGCATTTCTTGCATCATGCTAGTCATATTTGTTGTAAAGTTGTTTATAGTTAGCACCAGATTCTCAATAGTAGCTTCAAGGCGACTAAAGTTAAAGTTTGAGTTTGCATTCGTTGAGTTATTTGGCGGTGGAACATTTTGTGTGGGAATAGAGCTTGTCTTAGCAGCATCGGCATACGATACACGTGAATTAACTGATTGGCTCACTTGGGCAAGAGTGGCGGAGTAAGTGTTTGCTGTTTGTGCTGGAGCTACTTTAGGTTTTTGACCCATAGCCTGTTTAACAAAAGAATATACAGGGCATCCTCTGTAGTTAGCGGTGTGATTACCTCCACAATTACTACATTTTTTTTCTGCTTGATCTTTTGGCTTCGTGCAGCTAGCAGTACCATGCAATTCACCGCAGATAACACAAACTGTAGGTAAATTGCAGTAAGTTTTTGTATGACCATATTCTTGGCAATTGTGGCACTGTACGGGACCTGAACGCTTACGTGGCTCTTCAACTGTAATTTTTCGGTATAAAAGGTATTTTAGGCTATAAATTGGATGTGTTTAGATTTTTTTTCAACTGTATTGGCTCCAGTTCAACACGAAATAATGGCTGGGGATCTTCTCTCTATTGATTATATTAGTAACACTTTTTACTTTAAATCCTTGTATGATGACTGCATCTTTTATTTCGTCGGGATTAACATAAGCATCAATGCCCTTCAATACGATCTGCATACCTTTAGCACTTTTAAGCTGATAAGTATAAAAATTCGTTTTATTTTTTTCGAAATCAGTAATAAATTTGCGGAAATATTTTTCTTCGTATATTTGAATTTGTGTTTCATCAATTTTAACACGTTTTATTGGAATAACGTGAAATGCGTTCTCACCAACTGCTGAGACTAAATTTTTAATAAAGGCGTTCGAATTTTTTTCTCTCAGGTATATTGGTGGTGGCTTGGAAGTTTTTTTGGATGAAACAGCGGGTTGGTCGTTATTTGTTTGCAATATTGAAAAACGATTTTGACGGTTAACTGCTGCGACGTCGTAAATCCCTGGATATCTTGGGAACCGATGAAATTTTTGATGAATTTGGGCTTCGCTCGCGCTTTAAAATTGTGATATATCTGTCCATTCCGACTTGGACCTTGGGTTTTGGGCTACTCTTATCTTCAGTGACAACTTGGTTAAGTGATGACCGCGAGCCCGAAGCGGGTGATATCGCTGAGTTAAATGTAGAAGTACTAGGCAATAATGTCAACGATTCACTAGTTGGCATTGGACAAAGCGAAGTTGATCGCTGACGAAACTGTGGTTTTGCCGTTAGGAAAAGTCTATTATAAGATTTTTTATTTTTATTAAGAGCTTCAGAACTCACAGCAAGTCTATTATGAGATTTTTTATTTTTATTGTTATCATTATCAAAACTCACAGTAAAATAGGCATTTCTGCCGTTAGAACTCACTTCACTATTTTTTTCCTCTGAGGTACTCATATAGTATTCCTCAAGGGCACTTTGTTTACTTTTTTTGTTTACGGTTTTTTTTGTTTTTGTTGTTTCTAAATGTAAAAAATATTTACAAAGCAAATAAAGCTTATTTATTAAAGTCAATATGTACTACGAATATTTTTTGTATTTTTTTTTGTTTAGTTTGTATGTAAGGAAAATTCCGCTATTACGTGTGTTCACTATGAAGGTACAACGAGAACATATATCAGAACTTTTTTTTAATCCTAGTATGTTTTTATACTTAAGACTGCTTTATATTTTCTGATTCTTAAAATTGTCCAGCGTTAAGGTCTGCCTCTGAAAAATTTGTTTATATTACAGATTTTGTTTATTTAACTACATCCGGCTTCTTTGGCTGACCTTCTTTTTATACGATCATGGGAATTTATAGTTTCTCTGTCCATAATAAGTTCGTTTAGCTTTGGCATGTGCTTTGAATGTAAGTGTGATTGTCAAGATCTAATAAATACTTGAGTATTGATAAGAAATTTGATATTATGTGTACATACATATCTACAAATTGATTTTATGTATGTATGTACATATGTACATACAAATAAGTGTTTGGCTCCGTGCTTGAATACATTTTATGTCATGTGCGGTCTTTTGTTGTTGTTGTAAATATTCGCCTGGTCTTTTATGTATAGATGTGAAATATCTTCATAGTTTTTTTATTTGAAATTAAAAAACGTTGTTTTAATTTTTATCTGTATTTACTTAAAAGTTTGTGAGGATTTTCTGTTTTAAGTAAAACTGAATTCCTTAAGATACATACTATAGAGTAATAATAACTATAATAGAAATATTTCCTATATTTAAGTTACATTTTTGTCTTAGAAATATTTTGATATTGAATTTTTTCCAGCCGTAGGCTTTTACATTTAATTTAGAACATCTTGCATTGCCTTTTATACATTTACAAAAATTTTTAAATTAAACTAATCCGGCAGTCCAGCTTAGGTAATAATATTGTTTTTTTGTTAGCCAGTTTGCTTTTTTTTTTTTTTTTTTTATAAACATTTAAAATCAAAAGGGGCTTTTATATTGAAATTATTATATTCATAATATTTGAAAACAATCGCTACTTCTTTTCCAATAAATTCATTTGAATTATTTTTGAAACCTTGAACGTGTATAAAAATTATGTTATTTTCCATATTGCTTAATTTATAAGACTTTTAGAATTTGACCTTTGATGGGTATATATTCTAGTATATGATCATGAATAAGAATGCAGTAAGCTGATGTCTTTACTGATTATTTCAAATTAAAATTTTATTCAATTGTCCCGCTATTGAATAAAAGGAACTTTTATCGTAAACTCTTGTACAGGTAGAAGCGCTAGAGATTCTTTCATATACTACCTTTGCTGGAATCTTAGATACATATAATATCTATATAGAATTGCATAACGTTTATTTTTAAATTTTATGTTAGGATCATCATCATATAGATATGAGACTGAACTTAAATGTACTTTTAAATTAGTTAATTCATAATGAACAATCTTTTTTTCTTCTTGAATAGCGATCAACAGAAAACGTCGTTTTCTTACAATTTAGGTCTGACCTCTCAACTGCTCCTCTAGTATAAAATATGACTTTGTATGTCATTATTTCTGTCTACTCTTTGTCAGTGTTAGGGATAATTAAGTTTTAAACTTTTATTCTTCAGTATGAAGTAATACTGATAATACGTTTAAGTTCATTAATAATGTACGAATCTACGTTTATTTTATGAAAGGTGAGCGCCTATGGCTTTTATTTGATGTTCTGGATGAAGTGATTTTTTTTCTCATTTTATTAAAGTATAGCGTATTGCGTATATATTTCTAATATATTTAAGTGAGCTTTTTGTATCTGTCAGACAGAGTGAACGTATCAGTTGGTCAGCCAGTCTCTATTTTTATTAATTTTTTCTTTTAATGTGTCACTACTATTTAGTAAAATTTTACTACTTCAAATAGAGAATAGGTATTTGTATAATTTTTAAAAGTATTAATATATACATACATATAGGTAAATATAAGTATGTACGTAGAAATTAGTTCATATACAAAGAAATACATGTTCAATAATCAACTCTTCTAGAAAATCGATCTAAAATAACACAGTTACCTCCATCATCAATTCACCGTCAGTGTTTTCATAAAGTGTTAGAAACATTGAAATATCTATGTTTGGGAGAATTTTTGCTTCAAGTGTTTCTATATAAGGTTTGGTGGTTGACCCCTTGACGCTATTTTGCTTAACGTACGCAGCGTTGTATCGCATTCAGATGTAATCATTTCTCACTTAGAAAAGGTCCTCATCACCATCAATCATACCTGTATACAATACATTCATGAGTTGAGTTGATGCAGTTACAATTGCTATCTACAAATTAATTATTAGGAAAAAAGTTTCTCATCAACTTCTAACAGGTTTAATATTTTGCTAGCATGCATGCTTCAGCATACTTTTATCGAGAGTGACGCGAGATTCCGACATTAAGTGGTGTTTCAATTAATAATCTATACTATTTGAATTACGAATTCACTCTTTTGAATTTTTAACAAAGTATGTATGTATTTCATTTGTCACAGTCTTAAAATTGCTTTGCTTATAAAAGTATGACGTGAGGAATTTTTTAAAATCATACATGCTTCCAATATTTTTTTCGGTAAATTTATGTCATACTCATACAGATATAAAGTAAGATCTGTTTACATTACATTTTACAATTTATGCATGCTTCAGCATGATTCTACTTGAAGTCTTTATATACTTAGTAAGTTTGTTTGATACCCATTCATACATATGTAGATTTTTATAGATTGGATATCAAATTCCAATTTCCTCAGTTTATCTAGAAATGAACAGACTGAATATGTATTATATTAACCCCATATTCACAATTTTAAATTGTGTGTGCTAGAGCATTCGAAATCGAAAATGTATAACTTTTACTATAATATGATGTGTTGCTGAATATTGCTCTGTGTAATAGTTAATTTTGAACTCTTAAGTTTTCCAGTATTTCATACAGACCATCAAGTTTAAAGAATTCCAGTACATTAAGCTAATTATCTTCCTTGAGACTTAACATTCCCAATCAATCCTTCAAAAAAAAAACCATTACAAACTTGATTTTTTCTTTTTAGTTTTATTTATATTTTCATTAAATTTCATCATTTTCTACATCTTCAAATTAATGTATACTCTATTTTGCACCTTTTTCTCATTCGTAGAGTTAACTTTAATCGCAAATATTTTAATGATGAGATCAACTTTTCTATTTCATGCACTGGGTAAATCTTTATATACATATGTATATTAATCCACTTATATGAACCATTAATTCTAACTTCTTAACACATAATTCCTATTAATGATCTATTTAATCATTCTACTATTGATGCTTTCATATTAAGTAATTTTTAATCCTCTATTTATGCATGAATTTTGCAGTGTTTATTAAAAAATTCTTTACCATCATCTATTTGTAAGTTTTTTTGGTATTAGCCCCAATTCAAAAATATTTTCCATTGCCTAGGTTTTTTCGAGTGCAGCTTTTATTTTCAGCGATACTGACCATATAAACTTTGAGAATGTATCAGTTACAGTCTACAAAAATCAATAATTTTCATTTTCAGTAGAATAGCTACCCACTTCACCTAAATCAGCTCCATAAAAGATCATCTAATCCATTCATTACATCACTACAATGCACAAAAAATTTTCGAAATTTATTATGGAGTACGTTTATTAAATTTCTTTTTAAAGACATTGAGTTGTTTTACAGTTTTTTGGAGAGTGTTGTGATCTACTTGATACACTTTCAGCTATTTATACTAAAATGTAGTTAATTTTCCAATCTATAAATTTTACCGCTCAGCTGTTCAATTTGTTTGTCAAAATATGATTTAATTTTAAGAATATCTTTTTTAATTTTATGCCTATCTTCTATCTTTAATTTTATTTCACACTACACTCCATCAATTTACATTTGAATATATACTTGAATTATATTAATGCCTTAAGCTTTATTGTTAATTCATCCTTTAGTTTCTGATAACATTGTTCTCCGTCAGTGAATGATGATGATTCTCTATGTACGAATTGATAGAAATTATATATTATATTTAGTTTTCAAAATCAAATTTATCCCAGTATTTTCAAGTTTTATCAATCATTAAAGAAAATAAACCCACTGTTAAGCCCCATATTTGACCATCAACTTGTATTTTATCTTTATTCAGTTTTAGATTTCTATCACTAAATTTCCATGCATTATTTAAATCTTTAGGTGAGCCATAGTTTGTATCTAATTCATTTCTTCCTTCCAAGACTGGTAAATTAGTCTAAGTGTCTTCTGTATTGGAAGTTTGTGAGTAAAAATCATCTTCATCATCGTCATCATAATTTTTAGTATTAGTTTCATTAAATAAGATGGTATTATCAAATATTGTTCCTTCTGCTAGTTTCTTTGGTGTACTTGTCTCTATCTTGAGTGATGGTTTTTCAGGCTTTAAACTTGTATTATTTTTAACTTCTGTCTTCATTTTATTTTCTTCATTCATGGGAATTCTTTTAATTTTTTTTAGAACTATTTATGAATTCTTTGAGTGGTTCTGTTATAGGTTTAAATGTATCTCTTAGTTGTTCACGTGTATCATCAGCATCAGCTATTAGATCAGGTATCAGCTATTAGCTTATCAGGAGCTGGTCTGGTTTTCAGATCAGCTTATCAGGACCTGGTCTGGTTTTCAGATCTGCTTATCAGGACCTGATCTGGTTTTCCGATCAGCTTCTCAGGACCTGGTCTGGTTTTCAGATCAGCTTATCAGGACCTGGTCTGGTTTTCAGATCAGCTTATCAGGACCTGGTCTGGTTTTCAGATCAGCTTATCAGGACCTGGTCTGGTTTTCAGATCAGCTTATCAGGATCTGGTCTGGTTTTCAGATCAGGTTATCAGGACCTGGTCTGGTTTTCAGATCAGTTTATCAGGACCTGATCTGGTTTTCATATCAGCTTATCAGGACCTCGTCGGGTTTTCAGATCAGTTTATCAGGAGCTGGTCCAGTTTTCAGATCAGCTTATCAGGACCTGGTCTGGTTTTCAGATCAGCTTATCAGGACCTGGTCTTGTTTTCAGATCTGCTTATCAGGACCTGATCTGGTTTTCACATCAGCTTATCAGGACCTGGTCTGGTTTTCAGATCGTTCGTTATAAAAAACGTGAAAATAAATTGTTTCTAAGCCCGGCGAAAAATTTAATTAATTAAAAATTAATAAAATAGTAATAAAAATAATTTAAACAAGTTAATTTCATAATTAAAAGAATGGTATATTCCACATTGATTTTTTTTATCGTAATGAAGCTTAAATAATTTCAAGTATGATATTTGCTGATGTTGCATGTGAAAAGCAGAATAATATACATACATACATATGCACGTGTATATTTTTGTATGGGGCGACAGAAGAATGATGCCCCATTCTACTTGTGCCCAACTTATAGCATAATTTCTAATACATACATACATACATACAAACATACATACATATAGGTAAAGTTAAAAATGCAAATAAACATGAAGCAAAATTACAACGACGTCATCTCAAAATTATTTTAAGTATGGGTGCAGTTAATTTTTAAGATTTGGTGATTTACACATGGTTTAAATTAAGAAGTAAATTTTTGTGGCATATTGCTAATTATGAATAAAATTTTAACGAATTTTGCTTAAACAACATTTGAAATGATGTATAAAATTTTTTTGAATACGCTTGTAAGCATTGAATAAGAGAGAATAGCAATGTTATTACAATGTTTAAGCAAGGCGAGAAAAATATTAAGCTGCTCTATAGGGATCATGTTGTCAGTAATATGAATTTTGAAAAGTTTTAAGAGATTTTATAGTGTTGGAAGGATAAATATGGATTTTTGATGACAAATTAAATGATGTTCGTTATAGAAAACAATTTGACTATTTAATAACTATATAAATTACTGCTCATAAAAGATTTACTTTAGTTATTTCATGTGACCTGAAACTTCATTCATATAAATGTTATAAATGACTAGCTACTTGGAAACTCATAACTCAATCTGAATCAGATAACCTGATCTGAAAATCAGACCAGCTACCTGATATGCTTATCTGAAAACCAGACCAGGTCCTGATAAGCTGATCTGAAAACTAGACCAGCTCCTGATAAACTGATCTAAAAACCAGACGAGGTCCTGATAAGCTGATATGAAAACCAGATCAGGTCCTGATAAACTGATCTGAAAACCAGACCAGGTCCTGATAAGCTGATCTGAAAACCAGATCAGGTACTGATAAGCAGATCTGAAAACCAGACCAGGTCCTGATAAGCTGACCTGAAAACCAGACCAGGTCCTGATAAGCTGATCTGAAAACCAGACCAGGTCCTGATAAGCTGATCTGAAAACCAGACCAGCTCCTGATAAGCTAATAGCTGATACCTGATCTAATAGCTGATGCTGATGATACACGTGAACAACTAAGAGATACATTTAAACCTATAGCAGAACCACTCAAAGAATTCATAAATAGTTCAAAAAAAATTAAAAGAATTCCCATGAATGAAGAAAATAAAATGAAGACAGAAGTTAAAAATAATACAAGTTTAAAGCCTGAAAAACCATCACTCAAGATAGAGACAAGTACACCAAAGAAACTAGCAGAAGGAACAATATTTGATAATACCATCTTATTTAATGAAACTAATACTAAAAATTATGATGACGATGATGAAGATGATTTTTACTCACAAACTTCCAATACAGAAGACACTTAGACTAATTTACCAGTCTTGGAAGGAAGAAATGAATTAGATACAAACTATGGCTCAGCTAAAGATTTAAATAATGCATGGAAATTTAGTGATAGAAATCTAAAACTGAATAAAGATAAAATACAAGTTGATGGTCAAATATGGGGCTTAACAGTGGGTTTATTTTCTTTAATGATTGATAAAACTTGAAAATACTGGGACAAATTTGATTTTGAAAACTAAATATAATATATAATTTCTATCAATTCGTACATAGAGAATCATCATCATTCACTGACGGAGAACAATGTTATCAGAAACTAAAGGATGAATTAACAATAAAGCTTAAGGCATTAATATAATTCAAGTATATATTCAAATGTAAATTGATGGAGTGGAGTGTGAAATAAAATTAAAGATAGAAGATAGGTAGAAAATTAAAAGAGATATTCTTAAAATTAAATCATCTTTTAACAAACAAATTGAACAGCTGAGCGGTAAAATTTATAGATTGGAAAATTAACTACATTTTAGTATAGATAGCTGAAAGTGTATCAAGTAGATCACAACACTCTCCAAAAAACTGTAAAGCAACTCAATGTCTTTAAAAAGAAATTTAATAAACGTACTCCATAATAAATTTCGAAAATTTTTTGTGCATTGTAGTGATGTAATGAATGGATTAGATGATCTTTTATGGAGCTGATTTAGGTGAAGTGGGTAGCTATTCTAGAGAAAATGGAAATTATTGATTTTTGTAGACTGTAACTGACACATTCTCAAAGTTTATATGGCCAGTATAGCTGAAAATAAAAGCTGCACTCGAAAAAACCTAGGCAATGGAAAATATTTTTGAATTGGGGCTAATACCAAAAAACTTACAAATAGATGATGGTAAAGAATTTTTTAATAAACACTGCAAAATTCATGCATAAATAGAGGACTAAAAATTACTTAATATGAAAGCATCAATAGTAGAATGATTTAATAGATCATTAATAGGAGTTATGTGTTAAGAAGTTAGAATTAATGGTTCATATAAGTGGATTAATATATATATATATAAGTATTTACCCAGTGCATGAAATAGAAAAGTTTATCTCATCATTAAAATATTTGCGATTAAAGTTAACTCTACTAATGAGAAAAAGGTGCAAAATAGAGTATACATTAATTTGAAGATGTAGAAAATGATGAAATTTAATGAAAATATAAATAAAACTAAAAAGAAAAAATTAAGTTTGTAATGGTTTTTTTTTGAAGGATTGATTGGGAATGTTAAGTCTCAGGGAAGATAATTAGCTTAATGTACTGGAATTCTTTAAACTTGATAGTCTGTATGAAATATTGCGAAAATTTAAGAGTTCAAAATGAACTATTACACAGGGCAATATTCAGCAACACATCATATTATAGTAAAAGTTATACATTTTCGATTTCGAATGCTCTAGCACACACAATTTAAAATTGTGAATATGGGGTTAATATAATACATATTCAGTCTGTTTATTTCTAGATAAACTGAGGAAATTGGACTTTGATATCCAATCTATAAAAATCTACATACATATGTATGAATGGGTATCAAACAAACTTACTAAGTAAATACAAACTTCAAGTAGAATCATGCTGAAGCATGCATAAATTGTAAAATGTAATGTAAACAGATCTTACTTTATGTCTGTATGAGTATGACATAAATTTACCGAAAAAAATATTGGAAGCATGCCGAAGCATTTATGACTTTGAAAAATTCCTCACGTCATACTTTTATAAGCAAAGAAATTTTAAGACTGTGACAAATGAAATACATACATATGTATATACTTTGTTAAAAATTCAAAAGAGTGAATTCCTAATTCAAATAGTATAGCTTTTTAATTGAAACACCACTAAATGTCGGACTCTCGCGTTACTATCGATAGAATCATGCTAAATCATGCATGCTAGCAATATATTAAACCTTTTAGAATGTGATGAGAAACCTTTTTCCTAATAATTAATTTGTAGACAGCAATTGTATCTGGATCAACTCAACTCATGAATGTATTGTATACAGGTATGATTGATGGTGATGAGGACCTTTTCTAAGTGAGAAATGATTACATCTGAATGCAATACAACGCTGCCTACGCTAAGCAAAATAACGTCAAGGGGTCAACCACCAAACCTTATATAGAAACACTTGAAGTAAAAATTCTGCCAAACATAGATATTTCAATGTTTCTAACACTTTATGATTTATGATTTTCTAGAGTAATTGATTATTAAACATGTAATTCTTTGTATATGAACTAATTTCTACGTACATACTTGTATTTACCTATATGCATGTATATATCAATACTTTTAGAAATTATACAAATACCTATTCTCTATTTCAAGTAGTACAATTTTACTAAATAGTAGTGACACATTAGAAGAAAAAATTAATAAAAATAGAGACTGGCTGACCAACTGATACGTTTACTCTGTCTGACAGATACAAAAAGCTCACTTAAATATATTAGAAATATAAACGCAATACGCTATACTTTAATAAAATGAGAAAAAAATCACTTCATCCAGAACATCAAATAAAAGCCATAGGCGCTCACCTTTCATAAAATAAACATAGATTCATACATTATTAATGAACTTAAACATATTATCAGTATGAAGTAACACAATTTGAAGAATAAAAGTTTAAAATTTAATTATCCCTAACGCTGACAAAGAGTAGACAGAAATAATGACATACAAAGTCATATTGTATACTAGAGGAGCAGTTGAGAGGTCAGACCTAAATTGTAAGAAAATGTCTTCGATTTTTGTTGATCGCTAATCAAGAAGAAAATAAGATTGTTCATTATGAATTAACTAATTTAAAAGTACATTTAAGATCAGTCTCATATCCATACGATGATGATTTTAACATAGTATTTAAAAATAAACGTAATGCAATTCTATATAGTTATTATATGTATCTAAGTTTCCAGCAAAGGTAGTATATGAAAGAATCTCTAGCGCTTCTACCTGTACAAGAGTTTAAGATAAAAGCTCCTTTTATTCAATAGCGGGACAATTGAATAAAATTTTAATTTGAAATAGTCAGTAAGGACATCAGTTTACAGCATTCTTATTCATGATCATATACTAGAATATATACCCATCAAAGGTAAAATTCTAAAAGTCTTATAAATTAAGATATGGAAAATAACATAATTTTTATACACGTACAAGGTTTCAAAAATAACTCAAACGAATTCATTGGAAAAGAAGTAGCGATTGCTTTCAACAATTGTGAATATAATAATCTCAATATAAAACTCCGTTTTGATTTTAAATGTTTATCAATAAAAAAAAAGAAAACAAAGAAGCAAACTGGCTAACAAAAAAAATATCATTACCTACGCTGGACTGCCGGATTAGTTTAATTTAAAAATTTTTGTAAATGTATAAAAGGCAATGCTAGATGTTCTAAAATAAATGTAAAAGGTGTTGAAAAAAGCCTACGGCTGGAAAAAATTTAATATCAAAATATTTCTGAGAAACAAATGTAACTTAAATATAGGAAATATTTCTATTATAGTTACTATTACTCTAAAGTATGTATCTTAAGTAATTCAGTTTTACTTAAAACAGAAAACCCTCACAAACTTTTAAGTAAATACAGATAAAAATTAAATCAACGTTTTTTAATTTCAAACAAGAAAACTATGAAAATATTTTACATCTATACATAAAAGACCAGGCGAATATTTACAACAACAACAAAAGACCGCACATGACATAAAATGTATTCAAGCACGGAGCCAAACACTTATTTGTATGTACATATGTACATACATAAAATCAATTTGTAGATATGTATTTACACATAATATCAAATTTCTTATCAATACTCAAGTATTTATTAGATCTTGACAATCACACTTACATTCAAAGCACATGCCAAAGCTAAACGAACTTATTATGGACAGAGAAACTATAAATTCCCATGATCTTATGAAAAGAGGTTCAGCCAAAGAAGCCGGATGTAGTTAAATAAACAAAATCTGTAATATAAACAAATTTTTCAGAGGCAGACCTTAACGCTGGACAATTTTAAGAATCAGAAAATATAAAGCAGTCTTAAGTATAAAAACATACTAGGATTAAAAAAAAAAATTCTTATATATGCTAATATATCAGATGTCCAAATGTCTGGCATGACACACAAAGAGGTGATGACGTAATACACAAGCACAAACATACATAATGAAATTTTATAATATTATGAAATTCATACACACACACATACATACTCACATACACACACACATACAAATTCCCACAATTCATATGAAAGCGTGTAGTTGTCGTCAAATCTAATTTATTACGAGATATGATGAAATTCATACATACACACACACACACATACACATTTCGACAATTCTCTGTTGGTATTACGATATATGATGAAATTCATATACACAGCAACTCCCAGAACAAAATCTCTAGCATCAGTTTGTAATACAAATGTACGAGAAAAGTTTTTGCTGTATTTCTCCAAAAGCTACTTCCTATAATTATAACATTAAACTGTAATATACTGAAATAAAAATAGCATTACCCCTATTAAAAAGCTCTGCTTAACAACCTGATTTGATTCGAAACATTTAACATCTGAAATGCACTTGTACATATAAAACCTATGCCAACACAATATTTTCTATCTCCATGAGAATAGCAACGTCAATAGCCTAGAAAACATATACACATTCATTTGTAAATACGTATGAAAAACTCTCGAAGGCCAAACCATACACACAAGCAATGATATTCTTCAAAGTAAAAATAGATACGATCACATACATTAATACAAAAACATATACATACATTACCAAATACATTCCCTATCCACTTCCATTCACAACACGGTTGCCACTCTCTGTAGCTATTAGATTATTTCCCCAGAGATCGCAAACATAAATGCATACATACAATAACCCTACATAAGCATACCAACGATAACTCAAAACAGCAATTCAAAGTCTATCAAATAACAATCACTACATGCACACAAATACACAGATCCCTTGTCACTAGCCTGCAGTGAGACTGGGAGCAAGTAAGTGTCTTTGTATCAACACTAAAATTCTAGTTACAACTTTGGTATAATAAATGCATACTTACAATAACCCTACATAAGCATAGCAACGACAACTCAAAACAGCAAACTAAAGCAGTAGAGTGGTAATGGTGGCGGACGACATGTCTTGGGAATTCAAAACCGGGGAAAAAAAAACGATGGCAACCCTGTTTCAAATGGGGGGATTTTGTGGATTTTCATGCTGAGATTTTCTTGGCTATGTGTGTGTGTGTGTGACTTTGATGGCTTGTTTATGTGTATGTATGTATACTTGTGTGTACAGCTACTGTTGTTATTGTAGAGGAGCGTTGTGCTTACAGTGGGTGTTTGCATAGGTGTACGTGTGTGTGTGTGTGTGTGAGTTTGATTCTTTGATTATGTTCATGTATGCACATGTGGATGTTTGTATGTATGTATGTGTGAGCGTGTGTGTATGTGTGTGTATGTATGAGTATGCGTTTTTGTATTTACTTGTGTGTTTGCCGGTGTCCGATACTTTTGTTGTAGTGGCAGACAATCATTATACGCAGTAGGAAATGTTGATGGTGAAAATGTGCTGACTAGCTTTTGACTAGATTGTCATCAGTACTACTATATAAATATACCCCATATAATAGTTTGTACTACAGACATTTAGCATGTGCTTGTCATTGAAAATATTCTAGTCACACTAAAACAATTGATTAGGTAGAGTGACCACGTAGTTGTTATGGGAACATGGAGACATACTAACCAGACATTTATTTACTATTTATTATTATTTTACTATGGAAAACATTGAAAAACGTAGGGACATTAGAATTACTTCTTCTTGGGAAACAACAAACAGGAATCATTTAGGTCTCAGAGCATTAATTGCGAAACCAAATTTTCAGCAGTTATCAAAATTTTCTGACGATATGTATGCGGTAGAGTTAGAAAAAATGGAACCACTATATGATAAACCTATATATGTTGGTTTCACAGTACTGGAGTTATCCAAGTGGAGAATGTACGACTTCCATTATGGCTTCATGAAGCCTAAATTTGGAGAGAACATTGCTCTCAACTATATGGATACTGACTCATTTATTTATTCAATTAAAACTGACGATTTTTACGATGACATTCGTAATGATATTAGTTTGAATTTTGATACGTCAGAATATCCTATAGATAATGGGAATGATGAAAGATTAAAACCATGGGGATATAATAACAAAGTTTGTTGGTTTAAGATCAAAAATGTATTCTCTGTCGACTATTCGCTTGGAAGCTGTTAAAAATCTAAAGGGGTCAAAAAGTCTGTAATTAAAAAGTTGTCCATTAATGATTACAAAAGTTGCTTATTTTAATCCAAAATTATCTCGGATGAAATATTTTGTTTAGATCTAAAACACATCAACTATATACCCAAAAACTACATAAAATAGCACTTAGCTTTTCTGGTGATAAAAAAAAATATAATGAAAGATAAAATTAAAACGAGCGCTTGGGGACATTACATAGACAGAAACAGTGGATGTAGAATAGAATGCTTCCTACTAAATTACATGTAAGATGACAAAGACAATTTAATTTTGTACTAATTGTATTTATTTGTTAATATATTTCTTTAATTATTTATTATTTACTTATTTGCTTATTATTTAATTTATTTATTTATTATTTCTTTAATTATTTATTAATTTATTTATTATTTACTTATTTGTTTATTAATTAAGTTATATGTTTATTATTTATTTATTTGTTTATTAATTTCTTTCTTTATTTATTTATTAATTTATTTATTGTTTATATATTTGTTTATAAATTTATGTATTAATTTTAGTATTTTATTCACACAAAAACATGTAAAAATTGAATGGTTTAAAACTTTTATCTTTTTACCTACACCTAAATTATTTGTAAATTAAAATCAAATATTCGATTAATGATCTTTTTTCTTTTTATATCTATCGGCCATGTTCTGTAAACCGAATTCGAGTAAATTTCTCGTTTTCCAAAAATAAATAATGGCCCCATTGATGTGTTTTATATCATACATACTAAATAAATTTCAGATATGATATTTCAAGCCCTAAAAAATAGAAAACTACAAAAATGTCTGAAAAAAATCGCTATTAGTGGATTTAATTTTTCTAAATCGCACGTTTTCAAATCGAATCGATTCACAGAATAGGCAGGTATGTATATATTTTTATTTATACATAGAGTTAAATTTGTATTAGTACTAAGATTTTTAAGAAAAATTTTAAATAAAATATTGAACAAATTTTAAAATATGTAAATGGTTTTTATTTCAGCTTAAATTTACTAAATATAAATTGTAACTACAAATGTCTACATTTTTATATTTTGTTTCTCTACTGGCTTTACTTCGCTAGATCAAAAATTTTTCTATTTTGTTTCCATGTCGCTTAAACATACACAGTCTTGTTATCTTTGAGAGGTCCTACACAAGAGGAATTGAATTTCACAATATTATGAAATTCCATTAAATTTCATTAGATATTTTCTTGTCAACACCAACTGTTTTAAAATTTTCTCATCCATGTTTAATAATAAGAGGTATCAGCTATTAGATCAGATATCAGCTATTAGATCAGGTATCAGCTATCACATCAGCTTATCAGGAGCTGGTCTGGTTTTCAGATCAGCTTATCAGAAGCAGGTCTGGTTTTGAGATCAGCTTATCAGGAGCTGGTCTGGTTTTGAGAACAGGTTATCAGGAGCTGGTCTGGTTTTCAGATCAGCCTATCAGGACCTGATCTGGTTTTAAGATCAGCTTATCAGGAGCTGGTATAGTTTTCAGATCAGCTTATCAGGACCTAATCTGGTTTTCAGATCAGCCTATCAGGTAGCTGGTCTGGTTTTCAGATCAGATTATCTGATTCAGATTGAGTTATCAGTTTACAAGTAGCTAGTCATTTATATCATTTATATAAATAAAGTTTCAGGTCAGATGAAATAACTAAAGTCAATCTTTTATGAGCAGTAATATATATAGTTATAAAATAAAGTTATCGTTGTACCTTCATAGTGAACAGACGTCTTAGCGGAGCTTTTTTTTACATACATACTAAACAAACAAAATTATAAAAAAATATTTGTAATACATATTGACTTTAATAAATAAGCTTTATTTGCTTTGCAAATATTTATAATAGAAGTAGCAAAAACAAAAAAAACCGTAAACAAAAAAAAAACAAAGTGCCCTTGAGGAATACTCTATATGAGTACCACAAGGAAAAAATTGCGAAGTGAGTTATAACGGCAGAAATGCATATTTTACTGTGAGTTCAGATGCTCATAATGATAACAATAAAAATAAAAAATCTCATAATAGACTTGCAGTGAGTTCTGAAGCTCTTAATAAAAATAAAAAATCTGATAATAGACGTTTTCTAACGGCAAAACCACATTTTCGTCAGCGATCAACTTCGCTTTGTCCAATGCCAAGTAGTGAATCGTTGACATTATTGCCTAGTTCTTCTACATTTAACTCAGCGATATCATCCGCTTCGCGCTCGGGGTCATCACTTAACCAAGTTGTCACTGAAGATAAGAGGAGCTCACAACCCAAGGTCCAAGTCGGAATGGACAGATATATCACAACTTTAAAGAGCGGGCGAAGCCCAAATTCATCAAAAATTTCATCGGTTCCCAAGATATCCTGGGATTACGACGTCGCAGCAGTTAACCGTCAAAATCGTTTTTCAATATTGCAAGCTAATAACGACAAAGTCGCTGAATCATCAAAAAAAAACTTCCAAACAATCACCAATATATCTGAGAGAAAAAAATTCGAATGCCCTTACTAAAAAATTAGTCTCGGCCGTTGGTGAGAATGCATTTCACGTTATTCCGATAAAACGTGGTAAAATTGATGCAACGAAAATTCAAATATACGAAGAAAAAGATTTCCGCAAAATTATTACTGATTTCGAAAAAAAATAAAACAAATTTTTATACTTATCAGCTTAAAAGTGCTAAAGGTATGAAGATTGTATTGAAGGGCATTGATGCTTATGTTAATCCCGACGAAATAAAAGATGCACTCAACATACAAGGATTTAAGGTAAAAAGTGTTGCTAATATAATCAATAGAGAAAAGATCCTTCAGAATCTATTTCGTGTTGAACTGGAGCCAAATGATATACAATTGAAAAAAACGAGACATATCCATTTTATAGCCTAAAATATCTTTTATACCGAAAAATTACAGTTGAAGAGCCACATAAGCGTTCAGGTCCCCTACAGTGCCACAATTTCCAAGAATATAGTCATACAAAAACTTACTGCAATTTACCTACAGTTTGTGTTATCTGCGGTGAATTGCATAGAACTGCTAGCTGCACGAAGCCAAAAGATCAAGCAGAAAAAAATTCAGTAATTGTGGAGGTAACTACAGAGGATGCCCTGTATATTCCTTCGTTAAACAGGCTATGGGTCAAAAACCTAAACTAGCTCCACCTCAATCAGCAAACGCTTACTCCGCCACTCTTCCTCAAACAAGCCGACCAGGTAGTTCACGTGTATCGTATGCCGATGCTGCTAAGACTAGTTCTATTCCCACACAAAATGTTCCACCGCAAAATAAGTCAACGAATGCAAAATCTAGCTTTAACTTTAGTCATCTTGAAGCTACTATTGAGAATCTGGTGCTAACTATAAATAATTTTACAACAAATATAACTACCATGATGCAAGAAATGCTGAGAATGCAGAATACTCTGCTTCAAGCATTAGTCAGCAAACCATGAACACGTTAAAAATATGTTTCTGGAACGCAAACGGCATTCGCCAACATAAACATAAACTTGAGCACTTCCTCACGGAAAAAAATATTGATATAATGTTGGTTTCTGAGACTCATTTGACTTCAAGAAGTCTACTCAGAATTAACGGCTAAACTTTATATGATTCAAGGGACCCAAGAGGAAGAGCTTGCGGGGGATCTGCAATTTTTATAAAGTCAAGACTCAAGCATTTTATTATTGACAACATTTGTGAAGAACGTCTACAAGCAACGAATATTTGTGTCGAAAATTTTTGCACACATTTTGTGATATCATCAATTTACCCCCCTTCCAGATTCGCAATTACTGAGAATCAATATGAGGATTTCTATAAATCTTGCCAAAGTTAAAATGATTCCAAAGCCGGGCAAAGATCTTACCAAGGCTGAGTCATATAGGCCAATAAGTCTCCTATCAACAATGTCAAAGCTTTTCGAAAAACTGCTCATGACAAAATTGTCCCCAGATCTAGTTAATAATGGGTGCATACCGGACCATCAATTTGGTTTTAGAAGTCAGCATAGCACCATTGAACAAACTCATAGATTGGTCCAATTTATAAGAAGAACATTTGAAGAAAAGAAGTATTTTTCTGCGCTGTTTATCGACGTTTCTCAGGCATTTGATAAAGTGCGGCATGAAGGCCTAATTTTAAAATTAAAAACATACCTGCCAATAAACGTTGTAAGTCTTTTGGAAAGTTACATTACTGCCCGGAAGTTCACTGTTGTGGAAGGAGACTTTATGGGTACGCCTGAAATAATCTCATCCGGTGTGCCAAAGGGGAGTATACTGGGCCAGTTTTGTATTTTATTTATACTTGTGATATTGTCTAGATTACAAACTTTTGATATACAAGTCACTTTTGAAACATATATGGTGCTACGGAATTCATCTATGGGGCACTGCTTCAGCTTCCAATGTCGAGAGAATCCAACGAAGGCAAAATAAAATTTTGCGATTAATAACATCGGCTCCATGGTATATAAAAAACATAAATATACATCGTGATTTAAATATGCCACTAGTGATTGAAGAAATTGCAAAATTTGCAGGCAAATATTTGACAAACCTCGAGTCACATCCTAATCCACTTGCTCGTAATATGTTGAACTTTACTGGACACATCCGCCTAAAAAAGAGGGATACAAGTGCTCTTATACTCAACACTCCAGATGGGACTGCTTGAAAATCCTTTTTATTTTTTTTCTTCCTTTTGATTATCACTACTTATGTATTATTTATAACTATCTCTAAATTTATGTCCGACATTGGTCGGGCTTAATTATTATATTTTAGATTTAAGATTTGAATACTTATTGTTAGTTCATATTTGAAGATACAATAAATAAAAAATATGTATTAAAAAAAAATAAAATAGTCAAATTGTTTTCTATAACGAACATCATTTACTTTATCATCAAAAATCCATAATTTATCGTTCCAACGCTATACAAATTTCTTGAAACTTTTCAAAATTCATATTACTGACAACTACTACTACTACTACTATCTCAAGTTTAAAAACATATATTTATACTAAAATGATCTATATCAAGTCAAATATGAATATCTGAAGAAGTTAATTTCATTATTTATTATTATTATAATATACATACATTTATTTTTTCTCGTAATGAAGCGTAAAGAATTTCAAGTATGATATTTGCTAATGGTGCATGTGAAAAGCAGAATAATAAATATATGTATGTACGTGTATATTTTTGTATGGGGGGACAGAAGAATGATGCCTCATTCTACTTGTGCGCAACTTATAACATAATCCCTAATACATACATACATACATACATGCATACATAGATACATACATACATATAGGCAAAGTTAAAAACGCAAATAAACATGAGGCAAAATTAAAACGACGTCAACTCAAAATTATTTTAAGTATGGGCGCAGTTAATTTTTAGGATTTGGTGATTTACTCAAGGTTTAAATTAAAAAATGTTTTTGAAGTTAAAATTTAGCGAATTTTGCTTAAACAACATTTAAAATGGTGTATAAAAATTTTATGAATACGGCTGTAAGCATTTAATAAGAGAGAATGCCAATGTTATTATAATGTTTAAGCAAGATGAGAAAAATATTAGGCTCGTCTATGGGGACCATGTTGTCAGTATTATGACTTTTGAAAAGTTTCAAGAAATTTGTATAGTGTTGGAAGGATAAATATGGATTTTTTATTATAGATTAAATAATGTTCAGTAGAAAACAATTTGACTATTTTATAACTATATAAATTACTGCTCATAAAAGATTGACTTTAGTTATTTCATCTGACCTGCAACTTCATTCATATAAATGATATACATTACTAGCTACTTGTAAACTGATAACTCAACCTGAATCGGATAACCTGATCTGAAAACCAGACCAGCTACCTGATAGGCTGATCTAAAAACCAGACCAGGTCCTGATAAGCTGATCTGAAAACCATACCAGCTCCTGATAAGCTGATCTGAAAACCAGACCAGCTCCTGATAAGCTGATTTCAAAACCAGACCAACTCCTGATAAGCTGATCTGAAAACCAGACCAGCTCCTGATAAGCTGATCTGAAAACCAGACCAGCTCCTTATAAGCTAATCTCAAAACCAGACCTGCTCCTGATAAGCTGATCTGAAAACCAGACCAGGGCCCTATTCCACAAAACAACTTATCAACTTTTCACTTTGTACTTATCAAATTTTTCATCAATTCGCAAAACTTTTTGTTCCTCATAACTGTAAAATTTGATAAGTGATAAGTTGAAATTGATAAGTGTAATTTGCAAAGTCTTTGCAATTTTTATGCTCTCTTTCCCATTTCTGTTCCACGTACGTTCTCTTGTGCAAAGTGAGAAGTTAATATTGAAAAGTGTAATTTGCAAAGACTTGGCAAATAATTATGCTGTTTCGTTCCACAATAACAGTAAATTATATTTTTGCAAAGCAAATTTTGATAAGTTTGTCAAAAATTTGCAAGGTAAACGATCACTTTACAAATTCATATTGTTACGTAAAAATATTCGAACAGAGCCAATGTAAAGAAATATCCAGAAGTATTTAAATAAATAACTAAACGTACACACGTATTTACATACAAGCACTATAGCAAACAACTGTATGCACATGCGTAGCACATACATACGTGATTAAACGTAAACAACCAACAACAACTACAAGCGTCTGCTTATTAACAGATAGACACACCTATAGCACACACATACTTAAAAGTTCGAACACATATGGTAACAGCCCTGTATTACCCCTAACACACGGTACTGCCAACCTAAAAAGGTACTCTGATATTCAAAATAACGGCCAGTCGAGTTTTCTACAAACGCCTAGAAGCAGCAACATGAATTTTCCCGATTTTGCTAGAAGACTGTTTGATCGTAAATGACAATACAGATGGCAACGCAGCCATTTGGCTTTACTAAGTAAATACACGTCATTACGCCACCTATGAGCGAACATTCGAGAACCGTTTCAAGTACTATAAAAAGAGTCAGCCTGTGTGGGAATGAAGTAGTACAAAACAGAAAGTAGTCGAGTCAACATCGTTTAAGACCTCGTGCGGTGGAAAATAAAGTTATAATAAAGTCAAGTCAGTTTGTAATTTTGCTTAGTGAAGAAATAATAAAAGCAGAACAGTAGCAAATAAAAATTGTGCGTTATTTATTTTTATTTTTGAGCAATTAAAAGAACTCACACGTTTAACCAATTTTTAAACGTAACAATATTGTTATAATTAGTGAAGCTTTCAAAATGTTAAGACGTGAATTTCTGTTCGACGATAGTGAAGACTCGGTTATAATAAGAAATTATAGAGACCGAATTAATTTTTCGGGATAACAAAACCTTAACTTTAAAGTGTGCTTTCGTTTAAATCAAAATCAAGTTGATTTGATTTTAAATAAAATTGGAAAAAAATTAGAGCACAACACACAGCGCAGTCATGCCTTGTCGGTTGAAAACCAACCAACTACTAATATGTTTGCATTGGCTTGGAAATGGTTGCCAGTACCATGGAGTTGCAACTATGCATGGTGTTGTAAAATCAACAGTTTGCGGAAACATCCATAGAGTTGTTGACGTTATAATAGATGTTTTATTTCAAAACACAATTCGGTGGCCTGATGACGTCAGTGGTATTGCTGAAAAGTTTTTTATGATGGGTGGATTCTCTTGTGTATGTGGTTGCGTGGATGGTACAATCATTAAAATTGATGCGCCTACATTACAGGATATGTTGACCGGCATGGGAACCACTCATTATATGTGATGATGATATGCGGGCCAGACTACACATTTTACAGTGTAAATGCAAGTTGGCCGGGCAGCGTTCATGACTCAAGGGTGTTACTAAATTCGGCTGTAAGTCAAAGATTTGACAATGGATGGAGACCATTTCCGGATGCTGTTGTTTTGGGTGACAGTGGTTATGGACTGAAAAACTGGTTGATACCACCATTACGTCGAAATCCCGATAACCCTGCTGAATAGGCTTTCAATCGTTGAACTGAAAGTAATTTTGGCATTCTTAAAGAGAGATTCCCATGTCTAAACTATTTGCGACTGAGACCTGAGTTTGCAGGAAAGTTAGTTATTGCTTGTGCCGTCTTACACAATATTGCCTGTTTCATCGAAGGCAGTAATGAAAACATGCAACCGATTGAAGACAATATCAGTGAAATCGAGGAATTGGATGTGGAAAATGCTGAAGGAGAAAATGATGCCCTTAATAATATGAATAATGCAAGCGGAATGGAAAGGCTTACTTCTTCGCTACAATACTTTTCCTAATGCCTAGTTTTTGAAAAAAATTTATCTTCTTGCTGTTTCCTTTTTCCACTGCAAAAGCGGTGTTTCTTTTGGGGCATTTTTAGGGTTTATTATTTAGGGTGTATTATTTACCAATGTCCGACTCTTCCAGAGCCCAAACAAACCGTCCCGCGCATAAATACATAAACGCCAGTTTTCAAAACTTCCTCCCAGACAGCGTGTTTATATAATTTATTAACCTTCAAAATTAAATATAAACTTTAACATGATCTAAGGATTATATTCATTAAAATATAAAATGTATTTGAAATCTATTTTAAGTAATTTTTTTATGAAAAACTACAAATAAATAAAGTTAAGATTCATTTTAAATTTTAAGAATAAGGGGGTAAGTATTTATGATAATTTTAGAAAAAATACTTACTTTATTGCTTTCAAAGCTACCAAATAAATTTTTTTTTCATGGATTACATTTAAAACTGTAAGTTTTTTTTCATTTTCATTTTGCGGGTCATTTTAACAACTTTTATTAGCACTGCAAAGTGAAAAGTGATAAAACAGAAATGCAAAGATGATTAAATGTTTTCTGGAACACTTTGCACACTCACTTTGCAGGAGAACTCAAAGACTTTACAAAGAGCGCGAATACTTTGCAAAGAGTGCAATAAATTTACAAAGAGAGCAAATTCTTTGCAAAAATATGCTTAGTGCAAAGTGAAATTTGCAAAGTATATTGTGGAACAGAAACATTTATCACTTTGCAAAAAAATGCAAATTGATAAGTGCAAAGTGAAAAGTTGATAAGTTTTTTGTGGAATAGGGCCCAGCTCCTGGTTAGCTGATCTGATAGCTGATACCTGATCTAATAGCTGATACCTCTTATTATTAAACTTGGATGAGAAAATTTTAAAACAGTTGGTGTTGACAAGAAAATATCTAATGAAATTTAATGGAATTTCATAATATTGTGAAATTCAATTCCTCTTGTGTAGGACCTCTCAAAGATAACAAGACTGTGTATGTTTAAGCGACATGGAAACAAAATAGAAAAATTTTTGATCTAGCGAAGTAAAGCCAGTAGAGAAACAAAATATAAAAATGTAGACATTTGTAGTTACAATTTATATTTAGTAAATTTAAGCTGAAATAAAAACCATTTACATATTTTAAAATTTGTTCAATATTTTATTTAAAATTTTTCTTAAAAATCTTAGTACTAATACAAATTTAACTCTATGTATAAATAAAAATATATACATACCTGCCTATTCTGTGAATCGATTCGATTTGAAAACGTGCGATTTAGAAAAATTAAATCCACTAATAGCGATTTTTTTCAGACATTTTTGTAGTTTTCTATTTTTTAGGGCTTGAAATATCATATCTGAAATTTATTTAGTATGTATGATATAAAACACATCAATGGGGCCATTATTTATTTTTGGAAAACGAGAAATTTACTCGAATTCGGTTTACAGAACATGGCCGATAGATATAAAAAGAAAAAAGATCATTAATCGAATATTTGATTTTAATTTACAAATAATTTAGGTGTAGGTAAAAAGATAAAAGTTTTAAACCATTCAATTTTTACATGTTTTTGTGTGAATAAAATACTAAAATTAATACATAAATTTATAAACAAATATATAAACAATAAATAAATTAATAAATAAATAAAGAAAGAAATTAATAAACAAATAAATAAATAATAAACATATAACTTAATTAATAAACAAATAAGTAAATAATAAATAAATTAATAAATAATTAAAGAAATAATAAATAAATAAATTAAATAATAAGCAAATAAGTAAATAATAAATAATTAAAGAAATATATTAACAAATAAATACAATTAGTACAAAATTAAATTGTCTTTGTCATCTTACATGTAATTTAGTAGGAAGCATTCTATTCTACATCCATTGTTTCTGTCTATGTAATGTCCCCAAGCGCGCGTTTTAATTTTATCTTTCATTATATTTTTTTTTATCACCAGAAAAGCTAAGTGCTATTTTATGTAGTTTTTGGGTATATAGTTGATGTGTTTTAGATCTAAACAAAATATTTCATCCGAGATAATTTTGGATTAAAATAAGCAACTTTTGTAATCATTAATGGACAACTTTTTAATTACAGACTTTTTGACCC
This sequence comes from Tachina lurida, assembly GCA_944452675.1. Classification (NCBI taxonomy): domain Eukaryota; kingdom Metazoa; phylum Arthropoda; class Insecta; order Diptera; family Tachinidae; genus Tachina; species Tachina lurida. Next base: position 93,967,006 of record OX101753.1, on the reverse strand, counting down.
CTTTAGATTTTTAACAGCTTCCAAGCGAATAGTCGACAGAGAATACAGTTTTGCTCTTAAACCAACAAACTCTGTTATTATATCCCCATGGTTTTCATCTTTCATCATTCGCAAAACCTTCTTATTGAGTAGCGGTAAACGAATTTGGTTATCTATAGGATATTCTGACGTATCAAAATTCAAACTAATATCATTACGAATGTCATCGTAAAAATCATCAGTTTTAATTGAATAAATAAATAAGTCAGTATCCATATAGTTGAGAGAAATGTTCTCTCCAAATTTAGGCTTCATGAAGCCACAATGGAAGTCATACATTCTCCACTTGGATAACACCAGTACTGTGAAACCAACATATATAGGTTTATCATAAAGTGGTTCCATTTTTTCTAACTCTGCCGCATGCATATCGTCAGAAAATTTTGTTAACTGCTTAAAATTTGGTTTCGCAATTAATGCTCTGAGACCTAAATGATTCCTGTTTGTTGTTTCCCAAGAAGAAGTAATTCTAATGTCCCTACGTTTTTCAATCTTTTCCATTGTCTTCCCGTAAACAGCATTGTTTAAAAGTTTGAAGAAATCTTTTTCAAAATTATTTTTAGCTTTTGTCCTATGAAATGTGTTTAAGTCAATATATTTTTAAGCCAAGGGGATTGCTTAAATCTGAGTTTTCTATGGATTTGTTTTAAGATGAGGCCATTTGAAATGGCTTGTTTTAAAACTCTATAGTGTATGGTATAATTTGTTTTTGAGTGTAAGTCTGCAACTAATTTTTTTATTTGGATCCCCCACGGCCTTTTTTTTTGGGGACAAAATGGTAAATCATTATGCAGATCATGAGCTGAATCGAGATAATCTATATCCACTTCCAAAATGTACCCATACTCTGCAGTATCAGAAATTTTTTTAACATCAAAATCAGTATCACATACCCACTCAAATTTTGATGCATCAAAATATTCTAAATACTTATTATTCGCCTTCGAATATATTTGTGAGCATTGAACTAGTCCACCTCTTATTCCGTTTTGCATAATCATATACATTTCGGAATCAGTGAACAGTTCGAGTGAAATTTCTGTGGTTTTCAACATTGCATCCCAAGATAAGCCTGGTGCTTTATAATAGTGGCAGGGGTCCAAATCTTCATTCGTTAGAATATTGAAGAACTCTTATCTACTAGGGAGTTTAATTTCCTTAAACTTAGTCATGGAATCCATGTAAGAGTACGTAAATACACCCCTTCTTCTAATCAGGTTGAATTGAGCTTCATCAACGAAACATGATCGAATAGTATTAAAATTGCTATCAAGATTTTTCGCTAAGGTATCTAAGCTCGAAGCCATAAATCTAAACGAGTCTATAAATCTTATTTGAAATCCATGTTTTGCATTTAAACTAATGAAAATTGAAAGAAAAATATAACGCTCTGTGTTTTGGGGAATCACTTTTATTGTGGAATATTTAAAAGTAGAAAGTTCTTAGAAAAATAAGTGTATATCATATGCAGAAAGATTATGCAAGATAACCGGTATAAAATGAGGTGCTTTATAATTCAAATTACAGTCGCTGTGAGCTGCCCCACGATAATTACCCGTAAGATGACAATGATCTCTAACTTTATCATTATTTAATATTTTCTTACATATATGACAATTTTGTGCATTATTATATTGAGTTATTTCTATTGGGGTCATGAACATTTTCTTAACTTTAAGTAAATAATTTAGATAAATATCTTGTAGAGTATCTACCAATCCTTAACATACTACTTAAAATACTGGAAGAATAAACTTTATATTAATGTTCACTACTGTAAATTATATTAATTTAATTATTGTAGTTTTGTAGTTAAGGATTATTTGTTAAGGAATTGTTGTTGTTTAGTTATAAGGAATGGAATTAGTATTAATATTTAATACCGTTATTTTAGTATATAAGCAATCAATTTTGGAAATAAAAATCAATTATAAGTCAAGCCTAAAATCGGCTGCGTTACTTACTTATATTCTATTAGAGCATTCAACTGCTCATAGAAACTTATTTTTTATAAAGCATTCATTTGCTATTTTATTTAAATATTCAGCCAGTGGCGTTAATTAGCGCCGGCAAATCACGGGTAGGATTATTCATTTTATAAAGCCCCCCTTTAAAAACTTTGAAGAAAGACTATAAACATTACATGGCGATCCTGCCAAACTAAATCGCGGACAGAAATATCCCAACGGAGGAATATAAACCTGCAGGCAGAATAATAGAAGCTCCACCATCCTGGCAACGAGCGACAGAAATTTGGTCGTAAATCGACAAATTGGAGAGCGAGATGGCCGAACACCGCACAAAATAAATTTTTAATTTTATTTTACATATTTCACACAAATACAATACTAAAATTATACTAATAAAAAATAAATAACAAAAAAAAATGAACTAAATTAAATAAAAGAAAGCAAAAATCTGAAGAAGCACTGACTTAATAAAAGAAATAGAAACAAAAAGAAATGTCAGTCCAGCTGCTTAGTATTGCCATAAAGAAACTAAAAAAAAAATTCACAGGGTGAAAAAAAATTAATTAATTTAGAACATATGAAATTTCAGTGTTACCATTAAGTAATTTTTTTCCAATATTATTATTTTGTAAATGCATTAAACATATAAATTTTTTTTATAAATTAATAATCAAATAATATTAATTGTTATGGAAAAATTAATAGAATATAAAAGTGAATTAGAAAAATTAGAAAAAAATCTAAGAATTCAAAACAGAAAAATTAAAACGATTAAGGCATATAAGAAAAGAAGTTGATAATATTTATAAGGAATTAACTGAAAAAGAAGAAAAGTCGCTTATACTCGAATTCGATAATTTATATAAAAGATTATTACGCCAGATAGAAGAATTAAGTATTAGAGAAACGAAAATACACGAACAAACTATTGAAGAAATTAACAATTTAAAAAGTATGGCACATTTCGATATATCGATAGTAGGCAAAAACCTACAAATTTTCAAAGGTTCATATGAGGTGTTGGAAGATTTTATAGTGCAAACCGAATTACTCCATGATATTTTGCGAGTAGAAGATATAGAGATTTTCGTTAAGTATGTCTACAATTTCAAACTTGCATCACATGTTCGAAGTGTTACAGGGCGTTCAAACAGACCAACTACATTTGAAGATTTGAAAAAATTATTAACCGAAGCTTACCCTAATCCTAGAACTTTGCAACAAGTTTTAACAGAATTTGGAACAATTAGGCAAGGAAATCTGAACATAACGACGTATAGAGAAAAAGTTGCACTGCTATCTGAACAGTTAAGCAATTTTGAGATAAAGGCTTTAGCAAATCCTACACAAGAAGCAAAAATTGCAATTTTTAAAATGAGCGAGAGCATGGCTCTCAACGTATTCATAAAAGGAGTAAACGTAGAATACCAAAGCACGCTAGTGGCATGTAGTCCAAAGACGCTAAATGAAGCGGCAGAAAAATGTCTGACAATAGAAAGAAACTTGCAAAATAGCAACAGTAGTATTTTCAGAATTTGGAGAAGGGAAAACAGAAATAATTACAATTCACAAAAAGACAATAGAAATTTCCACGGACAAAGAAACACTAGAAATTTTACGGACGAACGCAATTTCCACAACTCAAATAGAATCCACAATAATAATAACAACAATAATAACCACAATAGAGATCCTAATAGATTTCATAACAACAATAGATACGGAAATAATAATAATAGTAACATTAATAACAATTACAATGTAAACAGAAACAATTCTCACAGAGGATATAATCAAGGTCGAAATCAGGGAAACTAAAAGCGCCGGACAACAAAAATTGTTATCCAGAAGGCCGAAAAATATTCAAACTTTCAACTACCACTGACAATTCAGTGACAATAACATGTAAAACCACAAAAACAGACCTAAAATTTTTAATAGATACAGGAGCTGATATCTCCATTAGTAAATTAGGAGATATAGAAAATATAAATAGGGATTGTATATCTTTACTAAGTGGTATCACATTAGATACAATAGAAAGTATTGGTACAGCAAATTTGAGCCTAAAATTTGAAAATAAATTTATAAATCATCAATTCCATATAGTCAAAGATGATTTCCCAATCAATACCGATGGAATAATAGGAAGGGATATATTAGAGAAATATATGTGTAAAATTGATTTTGAAACGTACACAATAGCATTCCGTATATCAAATGAAGAGTTTATTTTACCAATTACACCCAAACGTATTTACAACACAAAAATTTTTATACCAGCACGATCTGAGGCTATTGTACCAGTTAATATAGTGACAAATGAAGAAAGTATCGTTCTAAACAAAGAAATATCTTCAGGAGTCTACGTAGGAAACAGTATAATACCAGCTGTCGGCATACAACATGTAAAAGTATTAAACACAACTGATAAAGATATAACATTAGATGAATTAAAATTAGAGACAAAACAATTGTCAAATTACTATATATACGATTACCGCAGTAGCGTTCAAATGAACAACAAAGAACGAGTGCAGAAAATACTAAAAGACCTAAATATTGAGTCTATAGACCAAACAGCCAGGCAATCTTTAATAAACATAATTACAGAGTACAGTGATATTTTTCATCTCGATAACGAAAAGTTGTCAGTGAATAATTTTTACACACAGCAAATTCAAACAACCGACGCAACGCCAGTGTACATAAAACCATATAGATTACCGGAATCACAAATAAATGAAATAAATGAACAAATAGACAAACTGTTAAAAGATGATATTATTGAACCTTCAGTCAGTCCCTATAACTCACCATTATTAGTAATACCAAAAAAATCAATAAATGATACAACAAAATGGCGACTAGTAGTCGATTTTCGAAAATTAAATGAAAAGATAGTGAACGACAAGTTTCCACTTACAAAAATCGAAGATGTACTTAATAAGTTAGGAAAAGCTAAATACTTCTCCACACTAGATATGACCAGTTCATTTCACCAAATAGATTTAGATAAAGATTCAAGGCCATTGACTGCATTTTCAACAAGAAATGGTCATTTTCAATTTACTCGTCTACCATTTGGATTAAAAATATCCTCTAATAGCTTCCAAAGGATGCTAACGATAGCCCTAAGTGGTTTAAGCGCCGAAGCATTTTTATATGTAGACGATATTATTGTATTTGGCTGCAGTGTGCAACACCATCATGATAACTTATCGAAAGTATTTCAAAAACTGAGACAATATAATTTAAAATTAAATACCAATAAATGCTGCTTTCTAAAATCTGAAGTAGTGTATTTGGGTCATTTATTCACTGACAAAGGTATTTGTACCGATCCTGCCAAACATAGTGTGATAGAAAACTATCCCGTACCAAAAAATGCTGATGACGTTAGACGTTTCATAGCATTTTGTAATTATTACAGGCGATTCGTACCTGACTTTGCAAAAATAGCGAGAAATTTAAATTTACTGTTAAAGAAAAATAAAACTTTTGAGTGGGACGAAAATTGTCAAAATTCATTCGAAACATTAAAATCAAAATTAATAAAACCACCCATCCTACAATACCCTGATTTTAAAAAACCCTTTATATTAACGACAGATGCCTCTAATTTCGCACTTGGAGCAGTACTGTCACAAGGCAATATTGGAACAGACTTACCGATATCTTATGCCAGCAAAACGTTACCCAAGCATGACCTGAACAAACCAATCATAGAGAAAGAACTACTAGCAATTCATTGGGGCATACATTTTTTCAGACCATATCTTTATGGTAGGAAATTTTTTGTAGTAACCGACCATAGACCATTAGTGTCACTGTTCTCACATAAGAACCCATCATCCAAGATGACTCGAATCAGATTGGATTTAAGTGACTATGACTTCGAAATATCATACAAAAAGGGCAAAGTAAACACAAATGCAGACGCATTGTCCAGAATAGTTATAAATACGGACACCCTAAAAGCATTAATTCCTACAGAAGAAGAGCAAAAATCAAAGAAAATATTAGCAATAACACGAAATACGAGAAAGAACTTAAATATACAGAATGAAAACAAGCACGAGGACAGCATCTCTAATAAAAAGACTGATCAACTTTTCATATGGGAGTGCACGTCAATCTCGGATATAAAAAATATGAAGCAACTCAGATTCGAAATTGAAAGTAAACTAAAAATACCTGAAATTATAGTAAATGATGTAGAGATAGTTGTTAGAAGTGGTGATAATCCAATAAGCACACAGATGTCTTTGGAGAAGCTGCTATCGAAATCGCTATCCTTAGGAATAGAAGAACTCGCGTTAAAAGACAACGACAACATATTTGAAATAGTTAATAATAAAGAATTTAAAGATATGTTTAATACATTAAAAAGAAAGAATGGGGAAAACTTAAAAATTTTAATTTACAGAGAACCAGAAAGAATAATTGACAAAAATTTACAGAACATGATTATCGCTGAGTACCACAACTCAACTTTAGGAGGACATCTAGGTGTCAGGAAAACAACATTAAAACTCAAGCAAAGATATATATGGAAGAATATGAGTAAAATGATAAAAAAAAATACATACTAAATTGCAAAGAATGCAAGATTAACAAACAAACAAGACATACGAAAGAAAAACTAACAATAACAGATACACCAGATACAAGTTTTGAAGTCGTGTCAATAGACACAGTAGGACCACTTCGATATTCGGGTAAATACAGATATATATTAACCATGCAGTGTGATTTAACGAAGTACGTCATAGCATGCCCTATTGAGACAAAGGAAGCTAAAACAATTGCAAAAGCTCTAGTGGAAAACTTAATTTTAAAATACGGTCATTTCAAAATCCTCAAATCGGACAACGGTACCGAATTTGTGAACGAGTTAATGTCCGAAGTATGCAAACTTTTAGAAATAAAACAGGTGTTTAGCACACCGTACCACCATGAAACTATGGGTGCTATAGAAAGGAATCATAGGGTACTTAATGAATTTCTCTTGAACTTCTGCAAACATGATGAATGGGAATATTGGATCCCTTATTTCTGTTTCGCGTACAACACAACTCCTCATATAGATACCAACTACACTCCATACGAGTTAATATTTGGAAAATTGCCAAACTTACCAAATGATAAATGGTTAGATGATAAACCCGTCTACAATATGGATAAATATAATAATGAATTAAAAGCAAGATTACAGTTTTCCTTAAGAAAGGCAAAATAACTAATAGAACTAGCAAAGTTAAAACGAGTAGAACAAAATAAAAACATGAATCCACTAAATTTGAATGTAGGCGACATGGTTCTAGTTAAAATTTTAATAGAAAAAAAATCAACCCCCATAAAATGGTCCTTATAAAGTAATAAAAACCAAAGGAGTAAATTCTATCCTAGATTTAGGAAACACAGTTAAAGAATACCACAACAATAACTTGAAAAGATTTTTGTAATAAGATAATAAGCATATATACAAAAAAAAAAAAAAAAATTTGTGAATTTTTTTCTAGAGGGTTAGGGTGTAGAGTATCTACCAAGTCTTAACATACTACTTAAAATACTGGAAGAATAAACTTTATATTAATGTTCACTACTGTAAATTATATTAATTTAATTATTGTAGTTTTGTAGTTAAGGAATATTTGTTAAGGAATTGTTGTTGTTTAGTTATAAGGAATGGAAATAGTATTAATATTTAATACCGTTATTTTAGTATATAAGCAATCAATTTTGGAAATAAAAATCAATTATAAGTCAAGCCTAAAATCGGCTGCGTTACTTACTTATATTCTATTAGAGCATTCAACTGCTCATAGAAACTTATTTTTTATAAAGCATTCATTTGCTATTTTATTTAAATATTCAGCCAGTGGCGTTAATTAGCGCCGGCAAATCACGGGTAGGATTATTCATTTTATAAAGCCCCCCTTTAAAAACTTTGAAGAAAGACTATAAACATTACAATCTGTACAACCTTCAACTATTTTTTTTTGATAAATATGTTAGCCGAATCCTCACCAAAATAATGTCTATATAAATTATTTTCTCTCTTAAAGCTACAATTAATAAAATAGGCGAATTAACACGCATGATGTTTCTGTACATTTGTAGTGCTTTTACTTTTAACAGGATCATCAACTTTTTCCAAAATAGACTCGAAGTCTGCGTAGATTACAAATGGTACATCTAACTGTTTGTAGTAGTTTTCAAACTTGATGATAGATTCATCTTCGGGCATTCTGATGACTTTTTTCCCACAAATATTTTTATGGTGATTATGCACATAATCATCTTATGTATAAAACAGGCAGGTGTTGCAAATATGTATCTTATTTACATGAAATGTTATGCTGGAACGAAGTAGTCTAAGGAAAAGACGAAATTAAAATAAGAAATAAATAAATATACCAATAAGAAGTAACTTTTTTAATAGATATGAAAACATATTTCTCTTACATGCAAAAATTTAACTTACTTTGATATATCCCTGATGAGCACATAGTGGAAGTTTTCATTGGACTGGAGCAATAACAGGAGAACAACATGTTCATATATGTTGTTCTCCTTTTGTTATGTAGTATGGTCCTATAAGCGATGTTCCATTGTGACCGAATACATTGATGCTCATATTATTTTGACGCTCGAATTGTTTTATATGCTTCAATGGGAGTGGAAACTCTAGGCCTTCGAAATTTAATACAATTGCCCCTATATTAATATTCTCAGCAAAAATGTTTGCAATATTGTAATTTCGACAGTTTTTCTGTTGTCTTCGATCTAAAGTATTATTTGTGTATAAAGCCGCAATGAAACACCATTTAAAGCAATAAATATCATTGTTTTTGGCATTTATGCATGCACGTTTCATTGCAATATTTTTTGGGAGCGGGATAAAGCTCGATCCTCTTATTATGGACGCCTTGTTTATATTAACTTCAAGGAAATTTATTGAAATTAAGGTCCATCCGCTATCTCTCTCTTGAAATTCTTCCATTTACCTCTTAGCTCCTCGGTCTGTTTCTTGTACATATCCTCTATGTCTTCAGACAAAGTCACCAACATCATTTTCGAAATATGTACAAGTTGGGAAACATTCATCTCATCATTCACCGTCTTCATAAAATCGCATGTGAGCTCCATATTAAATTTAAATGTAGTATGTAACCTACTACATTCAATTAGCTGTTGTAGTATAGAGTTCTTGCCAGATTTCAGAAACTGCTCCGGAAACATAACACCATCATTTTTGTTGAGGAGGATATATGTCTCGATCCTCCCATTGAAGTTGCTCGCTCTTTTAGTGAGAAGATCTCCCATCTGTTCTAGGTGACAACTGTTTTTGTGTTTTGTGGTTCTGACATGAGCCATGTAACCATTTGATGGGATCATCTCATCACAATCCTCACAATATTTGCTTTGAAGATCCAGCTTACCAGTTCCAAGCATATCCTTCGATTGGTTGGTATAGGTGTGCGTTTCCATATGCTGATTTAGTTTTGTTTGGGTCATAAAGACTTTATTGCAGATTGCACAACTTTTAGTATTCAGTTTATATATTTGTTTATTAATTAATATAATTATTTTATTTATAAACAATTTATTTAATTATTTTATTTATTAACAATTTATTTTAGTTATAAACAATTTATTTAATTATTTTTATACGCTATAAACTTGTTTAACAAACAGTAATTAGTTCTTGCACTTTTGTAGTTCTTGGATTTTAAACACTTTAGAAATTTTGGTTGGGAAAATAGGTTGTCACTCGTTGAGATATCAAAGCAGACATGACAATCTACATTATTTCTTCTACTTATATACTTTATATGAGAATCGCGTAGTAGTCATCAAATCTAATTTATTACGAATTATGATGAAATTCATACATATACGCACACTCACATATACATACACACACACACATACACACATACACATTTCCACAATTCTCTGTTGGTATTACGATATATTTTTTTTTTATACACACATATATTTATTTATTGTATTTTCAAATATGAACTAACAATAAGTATTCAAATCTTAAATCTAATTAATTAGGCCCGACCAGTATCGGACATAAACTTAGTGATAGTAATTAATAGGGCTAGGAATCTCATGCAAATGCATGTTTTCACTGGGCATCATAAAACGGAAACGGTTAAGTTATCTTTGCGAATCGTGAAATTTCCTTTGAAATGGCATTCAATCGTTTTTGCATATTTTGCTAAAAATACTCGTTTTTGCATATTTTTGCGCATATTTTTCAATAAATGCATGTTTTTTGTACATATTTTTGCTATTTTGGTTAGCATCCATTTGAAAAAGTAAAACGCTCCTGATACTTAGTGCGACATCTTCTGGTAAAAGTTGACACATAATTTGTTACAAAACATTTACCTGAATCACCCTGTTGAACTCTAAATTTGTATATTTACACAACATTTTTATTGTTTTGTTCGGGAATTCGCTGAAAATTTGTAACTTTACACAACATAACACATTTTAAATGGAAAGTGAGTTGGTTTTGAGATTTTTTCTGCAAAATTATGGAAATTAACGGCCTGGCCCACGATGTCACGAGAAATCGTTCGATCGACAACTTGTATTGCAAACAAAAATAAATTTTCTAAAGTTATTGTTGTTTGCAATACAAGTTGTCGATCGAACGATATCTGGTGACATCGTGGGCCAGGCCGTTAATTTAACTTAATTTTTTGTTGTTGAATTTATTGTTTTGTTTTTCTTCATACTAATTTTATATGTAGATAAATATGTATATTAAATGAATTGTTTTCTGCCTTTTTTTTTGTTAAATTGTTTTTAAATAAAATATTAAAAAAATATTTTTAATTGCACATTTTCTGTGTTTTTAGTGCATATTTTCAAATTTTAAGTGCATGTTTTATGCGCATATTTTCGATTTTTTAGTGCATGAGATTCCTTGCCCTAGTAATTAATAATACATAAATTTCGTATTAAGCACAATAATCATTTTCAAGAAGTATCATTTGGGGTGCTGAGTATTAGGGCCCTTGTGTCCCTCTTTTTTAAGCGGATGTGTCCAGTAAAGTTCAAGATATTACGAGCAAGCGGATAAGAATGTGACTCGAGTTTTGTTAAATATTTACCTGCGTATTTTGCGATTTCTGCAGTCACTAGTGGCATATTTAAATCTCGATGTATATTTGCATTTTTGATGTACCATGGAGCCGCTGTTATCAAACGTTTTTTTTTTTTTTATGCATGATTTTTATTTATTGTATCTTCATATATGAACTAACAATAAGTATTCAAATCTTAAATCTAAAAAATATAATTAGGCCCGACCAATGTCGGACATAAGCTTAGTAGTAGTTATATATAATACATATGTAAGTAGTGATAATCAAAAGGAAAAAAATAAAAGTATTTTCAAGAAGTCCCATCTGGAGTGCTGTGAATAAGAGCCATTGTGTCCCTCTTTTTTAGGCGGATGTGTCCAGTAAAGTTCAACATATTACGGGCAAGCGGATTAGGATGTGACTCGAGTTTTGTTAAATATTTGCCAGCGTATTTTGCAATTTCTTCAGTCATTAGTGGCATATTCAAATCACGATGTATATTTGAATTTTTGATGTACCATGGAGCCGATGTTATCATGCGTAAAATTTTATTTTGCCTGCGTTGAATTTTCTCTACATTTGAAGCTGAAGCAGTGACCCATAGTTGAATTCCGTAGCACCATATTGGCTTTAAAAGCGACTTGTATATTAAAAGTTTACAGTCTAGGCTAAGTGTTGAATTTCGACCAATCAGCCAATGTACCTGAGTTAGTTTAAGTTTCATTTGAGTTAACTTAGAATCAATGTGGTGTTTCCATGTAAGTCGTCGATCAAGGTGTATACCAAGATATTTCACATGTGAATGTTGAGAAACAACTTGATTGTTAATCCGAATGGGGGAACAAGTATCTCTTCGTAAAGTAAATGTTACTTGAACACACTTTTGTTCATTTACCTTGATTCTCCATAAGTTTAACCAAAGCTCCATCTGGCTAATGTGTTCCTGGAGTTTGCGGGATGCCTCATCAAGGTTTTCATGCATACTAAGGCAGGCTGTATCGTCGGCAAATGTGGAAGTACGGATACTACTGCTCACAGGCATATCACAAGTATAAATTAAATATAAAACTGGTCCCAGTATACTCCCCTGTGGCACACCAGATGAAATTGTTTCAGTTATCAAACGTAAAATTTTATTTTGCCGTCGTTGGATTCTATCCACATTTGAAGCTGAAGCAGTGCCCCATAGCTGAATTCCGTAGCACCATGTTGGCTTCAAAAGCGACTTGTATATCAAAAGTTTGCAGTCTAGACTGAGTGTTGAATTTCTGCCAATCAACCAATGTATTTGAGTTAACTTAAGTTTCATTTGAATTAGTTTAGCGTCAATATGATATTGCCATGTAAGCCTTCGATCAAGGTGTATGCCAAGGTATTTCACTTGAGAATGTTGAGGAATATTTTGATTGTTGATTCGAATGGGGGAACAGGTATCTTTTCTTAGGGTAAACGTTATATGAACACACTTTTGTTCATTTACTTTAATTCTCCATAATTTCAACCATCTTTCAAGCTGGGTAATGTGAGCTTGGAGATTGCGGGATGCCTCATCAGGGTTTTTGTGAATACTCAAACAGGCTGTATCATCGGCAAATGTACAAGTGTGTATGTTATTGCTCACAGGCATATCACAAGTATATATTAGATACAAGACTGGCCCAAGAATACTACCCTGTGGCACACCAGAAGATATAGATTCGGGCACACTTATGAAGTCTCCTTCCACAACAGTAAACTTCCTATCAACAATATAACTTTCCAAAAGTTTTTCTATATTGTTTGGCAAATATGTCTTCAATTTTAAAAATAGGCCTTCGTGCCATACTTTGTCAAATGCCTGAGAAACATCAATAAAAAGGGCAGAACAATACTTCTTTTCTTCAAAAGTCCTCCTTATAACTTGAACCAATCTATGCGTTTGCTCAATAGTGCTATGCTGACTTCTAAGGCCAAATTGATGGTCCGGGATGCACCCACTATCAGCTAAAATTGTGAACAATTTAGTCATGAGCAGCTTTTCGAAAAGCTTTGAAATTGTTGAAAGTAAGCTTATAGGCCTATATGACTCAGCCTTGGTAAGATCTTTGCCTGGCTTTGGAATCATTTTAATCTTGGCAAGTTTCCAGTTATGTGGAAAATACTGCATTCGCAAAATGGCATTAAAAATAAATATCAGGATTCTTATTGCAATATGAGGCAATTTCGTCAGTATCTTGTTACTAATTCCGTCAATACCTTCGGATTAAGTTCAGCAATGAGTTTTTGTACATCGCGCATCTTAAACTGTATGGGTCGCGGGGGTAGAGCAACTACACTTGGCAAATCACCAACACCAGTACATGTGTTTGGGGTAAATACGTATTTTAAATGATTTGCAAATATGTTAGCTTTTTCAGTGTCGCTTCTTGCCCAACCTCCGGTAGATGTGCGCAGAGGTGGTTTAAACTTAACGGGGGTTTTCAGTTTTCTAGCAGCGCGCCACAAAGAGTAATTAGATGCTGGAGTGACATCAAGACCTTCCAGATAATTTTTAAGAGATGCAGTTTTTTCAATTGCAAGTAACTCTTGGAGTCGTTTAGTGCACTCTTTAAATCTGATTTTAAGTTGTGGTGATATATGCTGTTGCCATTCCCTTTTAGCTCTTCTTTTTTCACACACGACACGTTCAATATCGGTAGAATAAATTTTATTAAATCCAGTCTGCGGATGGGAGGTAGTAGCATATTCAGCAGCCTGTGCAATCATTTCGTTAAGGTTGGCGATGTTAGCTTCAATATCCTCGGGTGTTCTTAGCGTAATGTTTTCCGTGCAATGACTACTAAGATATTTTTTGAATCGCAGCCAATTTACACGATTGATCATCTTTCCATACGAGTGAGGTAAATCACTTCTCTGTGGGCTACAGATTGTAACGATCGTGGGAGAGTGATCGGACGAGAGATCTAAAGAAGCTTCAACGTTAATTAATTCTCTAGAATTGTTTTTTATGACGCCAAAATCTATAACATCCGGAATTTTATTTATGTCAGTAGGCCAGTAAGTAGGCTCTCCACTCGAAATGACGTCCAAGCCCATTTTTGAAATTGTGTTGAACAATGCTCAACCTCTGGGTGTCATATGACGAGAACCCCAGAACTTATGTTTGGCATTATAGTCGCCAGCTGCTACGAAACAAGGGCCAAGAGATTTATAGAAATCCTCGTATTGATTCTCAGTAATTGCGAATCTGGGAGGGGAGTAAATTGATGATATCACAAAATTTGTGCAAAAATTTTCAACACAAATATTTGTTGCTTGTAGATATTCCTCACAAATGTTGTAAATAATATAATGTTTAAGTCTAGACTTTATTAGAATTGCTGATCCACCGCATGCTCTTCCTCTCGGGTCCTTTGAATCATATAAGGTGTAGCCAGAAATTTGAAAAAGGCTTCTCGAAGTCAAATGAGTCTCTGGGACCAACATTATATGAATATTTTTTCCGTGAGGAAGTGCTCAAGCTCATTTTTATGTTGGCGAATGCCGTTTGCGTTCCAGAAACATATTTTTAACGTGTTCATGGCTTCTTAACTAATTTGAAGCAGTGTATTCTGCATTCGCAGCATTTCTTGCATCATGCTAGTCAAATTTGTTGTAAAGTTGTTTATAGTTAGCACCAGATTCTCAATAGTAGCTTCAAGGCGACTAAAGTTAAAGCTTGAGTTTGCATTCGTTGAGTTATTTGGCGGTGGAACATTTTGTGTGGGAATAGAAGTAGTCTTAGCAGCATCGGCATACGATACACGTGAACTAACTGGTTGGCTTGTTTGAGGAAGAGTGGCGGATTAAGCGTTTGCTACTTGAGGTGGATCTAGTTTAGGTTTTTGACCCATAGCCTGTTTAACAAAAGAATATACAGGGCATCCTCTGTAGTTAGCGGTGTGATTACCTCCACAATTACTACATTTTTTTTCTGCTTGATCTTTTGGCTTCGTGCAGCTATCAGTACCATGCAATTCACCGCAGATAACGCAAACTGTAGGTTAATTGCAGTAAGTTTTTGTATGACCATATTCTTGGCAATTGTGGCACTGTACGGGACCTGAACGCTTATGTGGCTCTTCAACTGTAATTTTTCGGTATAAAAGGTATTTAAGGCTATAAATTGGATGTGTCTCGTTCTTTTTCAACTGTATATCATTTGGCTCCAGTTCAACACGAAATAGAGGCTGGGAGATCTTCTCTCTATTGATTATATTAGTAACACTTTTTACTTTAAATCCTTGTATGATGAGTGCATCTTTTATTTCGTCGGGATTAACATAAGCATCAATGCCCTTCAATACGATCTGCATACCTTTAGCACTTTAAGCTGATAAGTATAAAAATTAATTTTATTTTTTTCGAAATCAGTAATAATTTTGCGGAAATATTTTTCTTCGTATATTTGAATTTTTGTTTCATCAATTTTACCACGTTTTATTGGAATATCGTGAAATGCGTTCTCACCAACTGCCGAGACTAATTTTTTAATAAAGGCGTTCGAATTTTTTTCTCTCAGGTATATTGGTGGTGGCTTGGAAGTTTTTTTGGATGAAACAGCGGGTTGGTCGTTATTTGCTTGCAATATTGAAAAACGATTTTGACGGTTAACTGCTGCGACGTCGTAAATCCCTGGATATCTTGGGAACCGATGAAATTTTTGATGAAGTTGGGCTTCGCCCGCGCTTTAAAATTGTGATATATCTGTCCATCCCGACTTGGACCTTGGGTTTTGGGCTACTCTTATCTTCAGTGACAACTTGTTTAAGTGATGACCCCGAGCCCGAAGCGGGTGATATCGCTGAGTTAAATGTAGAAGTACTAGGCAATAATGTCAACGATTCACTAGTTGGCATTGGACAAAGCGAAGTTGAGCGCTGACGAAACTGTGGTTTTGCTGTTAGAAAAAGTCTATTATCAGATTTTTTATTTTTATTAAGAGCTTCAGAACTCACAGCAAGTCTATTATGAGATTTTTTATTTTTATTGTTATCATTATGAGCATCAAAACTCACAGTAAAATATGCATTTCTGCCGTTAGAACTCACTTCACTATTTTTTTCCTTTGGGGTACTATAAAGAGTATTCCTCAAGGGTACTTTGTATGTTTTTTTTTTACGGTTCTTTTTTGATTTTGTTATTTCTATATATAAAAATATTAGCAAAGCAAAAAAAAAGCTTATATATAAAATTTAAAATGTACTACGAATATTTTTTGTATGATTTTTTTTTGTTTAGTTTGTATGTGAGAAAAATTCCGCTATTACGTCTTTTCACTATGAAGGTACAACGAGAACCGTATTACGATATATGATGAAATTCATATACACAGCAACACCCAGAAAAAAATCTCTAGCATCAATTTGTAATACAAAGGTACGAGAAAAATTTTTGCTGTATTTCTCCAAAAGCTACTTCCTATAATTGTTACATTAAAGTAAAATATACTGAAATAAAAATATCATTACCCCTATTCAAAAGCCCTGCTTATCAACCTGATTTTATTCAAAACACTTGTACATATAAAATCTATGCCAACACAATATTTTCTATTAGAGCTTAAATAATTAGCATCTGGTAACACTCAATCCTTTGTCAAATGTCAAATCAAAAAAAGTAATTGGATCTATACCATTAAAGAAGAGTTTTTGCTCTATCTGTTTTCAACCTTCATACGAAGAACACTTGTGTTTTTATTTTCTCGGTGATTTATTGGCTTAACAAATTTTTACTGCGCAACTTTAATCTTGTTCAAACTAACAGGTTATGGGCCATCCGCGGTTAAGTTCTTTTAAATCTCGTGGCAAATAAAATAATCGTTGTACACAAGTACATATTTCCTTAAATAATTAATACGGAGTCGGTATTTTCGCGCTTTTATTAAATATCATGTGGTGTGCCTGATCGCATGTACATATGTATAAAGTGGAAAAATTCGAAGACAGTGTAGCAGCCAACCACACAGTGAAAAGTTTTGTGGACCATAAACATTTAAATATTGATACGGAAAGTTCATTGCATTGTACAAACATGAACACTACAGTTCCGTTCGATAGATTAAAAGGCCGTGATAATTTTGGCGAGTGGAAAATTGGCGCTAAGTCGTATTTAATTATAAAAGATTTATGGAATGTCTGTGAAACAGAGAAACAAATGAACATTTTATTCAAAATTGCACAAAAATAAATGACCAAAATAAAAGGAAAAATAATTATAAAGGAAAAAATAAATTTAATAAACATAAAGTGTTGTTCACATCGTTTATTGTGGATGAAAATCAAAAACTAAATACTGACGATTGGTTTGTCGATAGTGGTGCAACGGGAACAATGTCAAACAGCATCGCTTTAATAAAAAATAAAACTAAAATAGATAAAAAAGAAGTGACAGTCGCGAACAATGATAAATTAACAATCGATTGTGTCGGTGATGTGCATCAAAATATTGTGGTGAACGGTAAACAGGAAAATATAACTATTTCCAACGTTAATTATGTGCCAAATATTTGTGCTAATCTTTTATCGGTTTCTGAAATGGTAAAGAAAAGACACACTGTGATTTTTAAAACTGACGGTTGTAAAATTTTCGAGTCTAATTGGAACTTGCTTGCCACAGCGAGTTTAGTGAATGATCTATTTAAATTAGATGTTGTACGTAATCAAAAATCCTTGATCGTTGAAAAACAAAATGATTCGGTTGTCGCGGGAAAGCCAAAAGAAAATTCTATTTTATGGCATCGTCGTCTTGGACACACAAGTTTTGATTACATGAAATTTTTAAATAAGAACCTTAAAAGTTTACAAATACCAAAGAACAGTATATGTGAAACGTACGTAAAAGACAAACATAGTCGTAAGTCATTCAGTGAATCGGGAAATCGTGCAAAACAGTTGCTTGAACTAGTACAGACAGATTTATGTGGTCCTTTACCTGTAAAATCGCACAGTGGTAATAAATATATTCTAACTTTCGTTGATGATTTTTCGCATAAACTATTCGTGTACGTAATCAAAAGAAAAAGTCATGTGTTCAAGTGTTTTATTAACTTAAAAAAATGGTCGAAAATCAAAGTGAACACAAGATAAAAATTTTGCGTCGTGACAATGGCAACGAATATTTTAGTAATGCATTTCAACGATACTGTAAAAACAACGGCATCCAACAACAAAAGACAGCTATACACCACAGCAAAACGGAGTAGCAGAACGAATAAATCGTACCATTTTGGAAAAAGTACGATGCATGTTAATTGACTCGGGTGTTGCAAAGGCGTTTTGGGCAGAAGCAGTAATGACAGCTGCTTATATCATCAATCGTGTGCCATGCAAGGGCAGTGGTGATAAGTCACCTGAAGAAATCTGGTCTGGTAGAGAGCCAGACTTGTCACTGCTGAAAGTGTTTGGCTGCAAAGCATATGCTCAAGTTCCAGCGACTAAAAGAAAGAAATTGGACGATAAATCAACATAGTGCATAGTCGGATATTCAAGCGATTCCAAGACGTATCGGCTCTACAACAAGCAAACAAAAATAATACTTACCAGCAGAGATGTAATTTTTATGGAATCAAATACAGCAACTCAGGTAAATGATTCTGAACTTAAAAAAATTAACAATTTTTGTTTGCAATATTCTGAAGATGAAGACAATAATAACAGTAAAGAATCAGGGGAGGAAGGCCAGTCTAATCCAGCCGATTTGTCATCGAATGATTCATGTACTGTACAATCAAATGGTTCATTGTCTGGTTCGCCAAATGAGCAGTCAACTCGAGCCGATTCTACATCGCAAAATGTTACAACACAGGTGATGGCGGAAGCAGATCGATCGTCTAACGAACTGTTAGATGATGATAGTTGTGTCAGGGAATGGGAGCCTGAAGACTCATTTGAAAGGCGTTTAATAAATCTAAATGCTGATGAGACATCAATAGTAAGACAGTCAGCACGAAATGCAGACAAACCGAAACCAAACTACGCTACGTTTGCTTATGCGTTTATGTCATGCGATCCATCCACATTTAAGCAAGCAGTATCAAGTGACAGCGTTGATTTGTGGAAGGATGCAATGGAAGAGGAGTTTAATTCTTTGCAAGCAAATCAAGCATGGAAGTTGGTTGACCTACCGCCGTGTAAAACGCCAATCAAGTGCAAATGGGTGTACAAAACAAAGCGAGACACTCATGGAAATGTCATACGTCATAAAGTGAGACTAGTTGCCAAGGGCTACATGCAAATGGAAGGTGTTGATTATCATGAAACTTTTTCACCAGTAGTTCGGTTCACTACAATTCGATATTTAATGGCGGTTGCAGCAAAGCTTGATTTAAATATACGCCAATTGGATGTTGTCACAGCTTTTCTACATGGCACACTTGAGGAAGAAATTTACATGACACAGCCGGAGGGGTTCAGCGATGGATCAAAACGTGTATTCAAGCTCAACAAATCGATTTATGGTCTTAAGCAATCGAGTCGAGTTTGGAACACTACATTAAACAAGGTGTTATTAAATTTTGGACTGAAGCGATCATCGACGGATCAATGCGTTTACTACTTAGTCGAGGGTAATCGCATTTTTATTGTGGCAGTTTATGTTGATGACATCATCATATTTTCCAACAACAACGAAATGGAGAAGAAGCTGACCAAGGTGCTGTTCGAAGAGTTCAAAATGAAAGATATGGGAGAGATATCATCGGTGCTCGGTATACGTATAACGCGTGACAGAAAATCAGGTTCTCTTGATCAATCTAATTATATTCAAGATCTTTTGTCTCGTTTCAACATGAGTAACTGTAACTCGATATCAAACCCAATGGACCCAAACCAAAAACTAACAAAGCAAATGTGTCCAAGCAGTGAAGAAGAGGCAAGAGAGATGATGAGTGTGCCATATCGTCAGTTAATTGGTGCATTGCAATTTTGTGTCCAAGTATCTAGGCCGGATATTTGTTTCGTCGTAAGTGTGCTTAGTCGATACAACTAAAATCCAGGTAAAGCACATTGGATTGCAGCTAAACGAGTTCTACGCTATTTAAAGGGAACAATCAACAAGAAAATAACCTACACAAAACAACCAACTGAAATACAAGGCTATTGCGATGCTGACTGGGCTGGTGATGAAGACGAGCGCAAATCTACGACCGGCTACGTATTCACACTTCAACATGGTGCCATTTCATGGTGCTCAAAACGACAACAAACTGTAGCCATATCAACAACAGAGGCTGAATTCATGTCAATGACCGCAGCAATACAGGAAAGCATTTGGTTAAAAAAATTAGAAAATGAAATTTTTATAAATTCTGTTCGCATAACTAAATTCTATTGTGATAATATTGGCGCGATTAACTTTGCTATTAATAACACATATTCAGCCAAGACAAAACACAATGATATAAAACAAAAATTTTTTCATCACAGATTAGTTCAATTTATAAGAAGAACTTTTGAGGGAAAAAAGTATTGTTCTGCGCTGTTTATTGACGTTTCCCAGGCATTTGATAAAGTGTGGCATGAAGGCCTTATTTTAAAATTGAAGACTTACTTACCAATAAACATTTTAAATCTTTTGGAAAGTTACATTATTTCCCGTAAGTTCACTGTTGCGGAAGGAGACTTTACAAGTAGGCCTGAAACAATTTCATCTGGTGTGCCACAGGGGAGTATACTGGGACCAGTTTTATATTTAATTTATACTTGTGATATGCCTGTGAGCAGTAGTATCCATACTTCCACATTTGCCGACGATACAGCCTGCCTTAGTATGCATGAAAACCCTGATGAGGCATCCCGCAAACTCCAGGAACACATTAGCCAGATGGAGCTTTGGTTAAACTTATGGAGAATCAAGGTAAATGAACAAAAGTGTGTTCAAGTAACATTTACTTTACGAAGAGATACTTGTTCCCCCATTCGGATTAACAATCAAGTTGTTTCTCAACATTCACATGTGAAATATCTTGGTATACACCTTGATCGACGACTTACATGGAAACACCACATTGATTCTAAGTTAACTCAAATGAAAATTAAACTAACTCAGGTACATTGGCTGATTGGTCGAAATTCAACACTTAACCTAGACTGTAAACTTTTAATATACAAGTCGCTTTTAAGGCCAATATGGTGCTACGGAATTCAACTATGGGGCACTGCTTCAGCTTCAAATGTAGAGAAAATTCAACGCAGGCAAAATAAAATTTTACGCATGATAACATCGGCTCCATGGTACATCAAAAATTCAAATATACATCGTGATTTGAATATGCCACTAGTGACTGAAGAAATTGCAAAATACGCTGGCAAATATTTAACAAAACTCGAGTCACATCCTAATCCGCTTGCCCGTAATATTTTGAACTTTACTGGACACATCCGCCTAAAAAAGAGGGACACAATGGCTCTTATTCACAGCACTCCAGATGGGACTTCTTGAAAATACTTTTATTTTTTTCCTTTTGATTATCACTACTTACATATGTATTATATATAACTACTACTAAGCTTATGTCCGACATTGGTCGGGCCTAATTATATTTTTTAGATTTAAGATTTGAATACTTATTGTTAGTTCATATATGAAGATACAATAAATAAAAATCATGCATAAAAAAAAAAAAAAAAAAAAAGGTTCGAGAAAAATTTGTTGAACTAATCCATTTAGCTACAAATGAAATGCCAGCTGATATACTTACAAAGCCAGTAACAGGCATAAAATTAAATTCAGTTCTAAAACTACTTGTATTAGATTGAACAATTTTTTTTTATATAAAATTATAGTCATTTAAATTTAACTAAATGAATTGAACATTATGAATTGCTGTAAATATGTAAATATTTAAAAGTTATTTTTTTTTATCATTATAGTCCTTTAAGTTTAAGTCAATGAATTCAACATTATAAATTGCTGTAAATATGTAAATATTTAAAAGTTACCTTTTGTCATTATAGTCATTTGAATTTAATTAAATGAATTGAACAATTTTTTTTTGATATAAAATTATAGTCATTTAAATTTAACTAAATGAATTGAACATTATGAATTGCTGTAAACATGTATACTCGTATATAAATATTCAATTCAGGGAGAGTATTAGAGCTTAAATAATTAACATCTGGTAACACTCAATGCTTTGTCAAATGTCAAATCAAAAAAGTAATTGGATCTTTACCATTAAAGAAGAGTTTTTGCTCTCTCTGCCTTCAACCTTCATACGAAGAACACTTGTGTTTTTATTTTCTCGGTGATTTATTGGCTTAACAAATTTTTACTGTGCATCTTTAATCTTGTTCAAACTAACATTTTCTACCTCCATAAGAATAGCAACGTCAATAGCCTAGAACACATATACACATTCATTTGTAAATATGTATGAAAAACTCTCGAAGACTAAACAATACACACAAGCAATGATATTCTTCAAAGTAAAAATAGATACGATCACATACATTAATACAGCAACATATAGATACATTACCAAATACATTCCCTATCCACTTCCATGTACAACAGGGTTGCCACTCTCTGCAGCTATTAGATTATTTCCCTAGAGATCGCAAATATAAATGCATACATACAATAACCCTGCATAAGCATACCAACGATAACTCAAAACAGCAACTCAAAGTCTATCAAATAACAATCACTACTTACACACAAATACACAGATCCCTTGTCACTACCCTGCAGTCAGACTGGATGCATGTTTCTTTGTGTCAACACTAAAATTCTAGTAACAATTTTGGTATAATACGTTTTCTTCTATCCTGCAGTATAAAAGAAGGGGAGAAAACAGATATGGCGTATTTGTGGTGGAGTTGTCAATAATTTGTCAATATACACACATTTGTATGTTCGTAAACTATATAAATGCATCAGTAAATAAATGTCTGGTTAGTATGTCTCCATGTTCCCATAACAACTACGTGGTCACTACCTAATCAATTGTTTTAGTGTGACTAGTATATTTTCAATGACAAGCACATGCTAAATGTCTACAGTACAAAGTATTGTATGGGGTATAATTATATAGTAGTACTGATGACAACCTAGTCAAAAGCTAGTTAGCACATTTTCACCATCAACATTTCCTACTGGGTATAATGATTGTCTGCCACTACAACAAAAGTATCGGACACCGGCAAACACACAAGTAAATACAAAAACGCATACTCATACATACACACACACACATACACAGACACGCACACATACAAACATCCACATATGCAACCATAAACATAATCAAAGAATCAAACTCACACACAAATACACACACACGTACACCCATGCAAACACCCACTGTAAGCACAACGCTGCTCTACAATAACAACAGAAGCTGTACACACAAGTATACATACATACACATAAACAAGCCATCAAAGTCACACACACACACACATAGCCAAGAAAATCTCAGCATGAAAATCCGCAAAATCCCCATTTGTAACAGGCTTGCCATCGTTTTTATTTTTTCCCGGTTTTGAATTTTCAAAACATGTCGTCCGCAACCATTACCACTCTACTCAAAGTCTATCAAATAACAATCACTAAACACACAAATACACAGATCCCTTGTCACTACCCTGCAGTCAGACTGGGAGCAAGTGTCTTTGAGTCAATACTAAAATTCTAGGAACAATTTTGGTATAATAAGTTTTCTTCTATCCGTCAGTATAAAAGAAGGAGAGAGGTGGAATTGTCAATATACACACATGTGTATGTTCGAAAATTATAGAAATGTACCAGTAAATAACTGTCTGGTTATTATGTCTCATGACCCCATAACAACTACGTAGTCACTACCTAGTCAATTGTCTTTTTATTAGTAGGGTTTCAATGACAAGCACATGCTAAATAATTATAGAGTAGTACTGGTGACAAGCTAGTCAAAAGCTAGTCAGCAAATTCTCACTATCAACATTTCCTACTGGGTATAATGATTGTCTGCCACTACAACAAAAGTATCGGACACCAACAAAAATATAAGTAAATACAAATACACACACACAGTCATACACACACACACACATACACACTCACGTACATCAATGCAAACACCCACTGAAGGCACAACGCTTCTCTACATTAACAACAGAGGCTGTACACACACACAAGTATACATACATACATATAGCCAACAAAATCCCCTCATTTGTAACAGGGTTGCCACCCTTTTTATTTTTCCCGGTTCTGAATTGCCAAAACATGTCGCCCGTCCCCATTACTACACTATTCAAGTCTGTCATTATACCCCCATTGTTTTCATCTTTCATCATTCCCACAACCTTCTTATTGAGTAGTGGCAAAAGAAATTGTTTATCTGTAGGATAGTCCCATGTATAAAATTGTTCTTTTATGTAATTTTTTATATCAGCGTAAAAGTCATCAGTTTTAATTAAATAAATAAATAAGTCAGTATCCATATAGTTGAGAGAAATGTTCTCTCAAAATTTAGGCTTCATGAAGCCATTATGGAAGACATACATTCTTCACTTGGATAACTCCAGTACTGTAAACCAACATACATATATGGGTTTATCATACAGTGGTTCCATTTTTTTTAACTCTAGCGCACACATATCATCAGAAAATTTTTTTAGCTGCTTAAAATTTGGTTTCGCAATTAATGCTCTGAGACCCAAATTTCTCCTGTTTGTTGTATCCCAAGATGAAGTAATTCTAATGTCCCTACCTTTTTCAATGTTTTCCATTGTCTTCCGTAAACAGCATTGTTTAAAAGTTTGAAGAAATCTTTTTCAAAATTATTTTTAGCTTTTTTCCTATGAAAAGTGTTTAAGTCAATATATTTTTCAAGCCAAGGGGATTTCTTAAATCTGAGTTTTCAGATGAGGCCATTTGAAATGGCTTGTTTTAAAACTCTATAGTGTTTGGTGTAATTTGTTTTTGAGTGCAAGTCTGCAACTAATTTTTTTTTATTTGGATCCCCCACGGGCTTATTTTGGGGACAAAATGGCAAATAATTATGCAGATCATAATGATATATTCAAATTACATTCGCTATGAGCTGCACTACTATAATTACCCGTAAGATGACAATGATGTCTAACCTTATCGTTATTTAATATTCTCTTACAAATATGACAATTTTGTGCATTATTATATTGATCTATTTTTATTGGATTCTTTTACATTTTCTTACCTCTAAGTAAATAATTTAGATATATATCTGTACAATCTTCAACTATTTTTTTGGTATATATATTCGCCGAATCTTCACCAAAATAATATCTTTATAAATTATTTTCTCTCTTAAAGCTACAATTAATAAAATAACCGAATGCACATGCATGATATTTCTGTATATTTGTAGCGCTTTTACTTACAGGATCATCAACTTTTTCCAAAATTGACTCAAAGTCCGCGTAGATTCCAAATGGTACATCTAACAATTTGTAGTAGTTCTTAAACTTGATAATAGATTCATCTTCGGGCATTCTGATGACTTTTTTTCCCTTAAACATTTTTATGATGATCATACACATAATCATTATGTATAGATATAGGCAGGTGTTGTATATTAGAAGTAAAAACTTCTGTGTGACATCATGTTGGAACGAAGAAGTCTGAAGAAAATATAGAAAATACCAATAAGAAATAAATAAATATGACAATAAGAAGTAACTTTTTATATAGAAATGAAAACACATTTTGCATAAATGAAACTTACTTTAATATATCCTTGATGAGTACATAGTGAAAGTTTTCATTGGAGTGGAGCAATAAGAGATTGAGATAAATGTGTTTTTCTCCTTTCGTTTTGTAGTATGATCCTATAAGCGATGTTCCATTATGACCAAAAACATTGATGATTCTCGAATTGTTTTATCTGCTTCAATGGGAGTGGAAACTCTTGTAATAATTATGCTTGTAATAATTTAAAATTTCCCTACTGTCTACCTGCCCGAGGGTGCCGGCGCTAATAAACGCCACTGGCTCAAAATAGTTGAAGGCAGATGAATGCCTGAATGAAGTAAACTATTTCTTTTATTATTAGAGCTCAGCAAGGAGCTCACAAGAAAGTTGTTTATTCATTAATTTTAAAATAAAAATACATTGTCTTATATACTAGCTATGAGGATAAAGCTTAACCTATCTTAACATAAGAGGGAAAAGAAAAGGTATATGCTTAATAAGCAAATTGTTCCTTTTAGTTTCCCACGGTAGGCGTGCGGCGTGTGTCTCATAAGAAATTTGGAAAACATGGATTTTGTATTGTTTATATTTATTATATAAACACCTGTGGTTATTAATTTTGATTCATTCAAATGCATTTTGCTGCGGCCTTCGATCAGACTGGTCAAATATAATTTGTACAAAATACATATTTACGTTGCAGTCTGTCTAATGCATTTGCATGAGTGTCAAATGTCCAGCGCAAAAATAATTTCAATGCCATTGGATGTTATGTATATTGCGGTCAAGTTGACTTTAAATGTTTACTACGCAATGTTAGTCGTAGTGATAGTTAGAACACGTTACACTCTAGCTCTTAAAAATTTAATACAATTACCCCTATATTAATATTCTCATCAGAAATGTTTGCAATATTGTAATTTCTACAGTTTTTCCGTTGCTTAGGATTCAGTCCGCTATTTACATTTAAAGCCGCAATGAGACACTATTTAAAGCAATAAACATCAGAGTTCTCGATATTTATGCATGCATGCTTTGCTGCAATATTTTTTGGGAGAGGGATAAAGCTCGATCCTCTTATAATGGACGCCTTGTTTATATTAACTTCAAGGGAATTTATTGAAATCAAGGTCCATCCGCTATCCCTCTGTTGAAATTCTTCCATTTTGGGTCTTAGCTCCTCGGTCTGTTTCTTGTACATATCCTCTATGCCATCAGACAAAGTCTTGATGACTTTTCGAAATATGTACAGGTTGAGAAACATTCATCTCATCATTCACCATCTTCATATAATCACATGTGAGCTCGATATTAAATTTAAATGAAGTATGTATCCTACTATGTTCATTTAGTTGACGTACTATGGAGCTCTTGCCAGATTTCAGAAACTCCTCCGGAAACATAACACCCCCATTTTTGTTGAGAAGGATATATGTCTCGTTCCTTCCATTGAAATTGCTTCCTCTTTTAGTGAGAAAATCTCCAATCCGTTCTTGGTGATAACTGTTTTCGTGCTTTGTGGTTCTGACATGAGTCATATAACCATTTGATGGGATCATCTCATCACAATCCTCACAATATTTGTTTGGAAGATTTAGCGTACTATTTCCGAGCATGGTCTTCGATTGGTTAGCATAGGAGTGCGTTTCAATATGCTGATTTAGTTTTGTTTCATTTCATTTAATTACTTATTTGTTTGTTAATTAATCTAATTATTTTATTTATAAACAATTTATAGATAATATTATTATTAATTTATATGAGTACCTCAGAAACAAATAATTGTGAAGTGAGTAAGAACGGCAGAAATGCCTATTTTACTGTGAGTTCTGATGCTCATAATGATAACAATAAAAATAAAAAATCTGATGATGGACTTACTGTGAGTTCTGAAGTTCTTAATAAAAATTAAAAAATCTTATGATAGACTTTTTCTAACAGATATAACCAGATATGGCAGCACTGACTTATGTCAAAGGCCCATATCAGATTTTATTTAGCCCCATAATTCGAAGAGTTAAACTCAAGGTGGCATCCTCAAAAACAATGCAATAGAAGATAAAACTATATATTACCAAGAATTTTGCCAAAAAATGTAAACAAACAAAATGCAAAGAAAATTTTTCATTATTTTTATTAAAAAAAATCTAAGAAACATAAAATTTTATTCTGAAATAAACTTTTTAAGTTTATATTTGTCCCATCATCATTCTCGTTGTACCTTCATAGTGAACAGAAGTCTCAGCGCAGTTTTTATTTACATACATACTAA
Source organism: Tachina lurida (assembly GCA_944452675.1). Classification (NCBI taxonomy): domain Eukaryota; kingdom Metazoa; phylum Arthropoda; class Insecta; order Diptera; family Tachinidae; genus Tachina; species Tachina lurida. The sequence goes on along the minus strand of OX101753.1, from coordinate 93,938,930 downwards.
ACAAAAAAATCATAAAAAAATATTCGTAAAACATATTGACTTTGATAAATAAGCATTTTTTTGCTTTGCAAATATATTTTTTACATTTAGAAAAAAAAAACGCAAACAAAAACACAACCAAAGTTCCCTTGAGGAATACTCTATATGAGTACCTCAAAGGGAAAAAATTGTGAAGTTCTAACGGCAGAAATGCCTATTTTACTGTGAGTTCTGAAGCTCTTAATGAAAACAATAAAAATAAAATGTCTTGTGATAGACTAACTCCACTTTTTCGTCAGCGACTAACTTCGCTTTGCCCAATGCCAACTAGTGATTCGTTAACATTACAGTTGCCTACTACGTCGTCATTTAAGTCAGCGACATCATCCGCTTCAGGCTCGTTCTCATCAATTAACTAAGTTGACAATATATGTAGATAACATTAATACGAAATCTAAAGTTCAAGTCGGAATGGTCAGATATATCACAGTTGTAAAGTGCGGACGAAGCCCAAATTCATCAAAAATCTCATTGGTTCCCATGATATCCAGGAATAACGACGCCGCATCAGGTAACCGTCAAAACCGTTTTTCAATATTGCAAACTAATTACGACTAACCCGCTGTATCATCAAAAAAAACCTCCAAACCACCACCAATATATCTGAGAGAAAAAAATTGTAACGCCCTTATTAATAGCTTAGTCTCGGCCATTGGCGAAAACGCATTTCACGTTATTACAATTAAACGTGTTAACATTAATGAAACGAAAATTCAAATATACGAAGAAAAAGATTTCCGCAAAATTGTTACTGAATTCGAAAAAATAATACAAGTTTTTATACGTACCAGCTTAAGGGTGCTAAAGGTATGCAGATCGTATTGCAGGGCATTGATGCTTTTGCTAATCCCGAAGAAATAAAAGATGCACTACTCATTATACAGTACGCGAAATAATTATATCGGACATTGGGTACTCTTACGATTTTAAACCAAATACTCGGGTATTCATGAATATATATTTTTTCAACACTAACTATGAGTTTGCGTGGCATAAAGAAAAATAACGGTGCTCAAATAGTTTTCATCAGTAGATTATTAAATAAATTGTTGGTCATTTTTAAATGAAACATTGTAAGTAAAGGACGAAAAAATATATAGTACAAGGGAAGTTTTTCAAAGAAAATTTGTGAATTTTAACTGTAAGTTATTGCACAATAGGTAAATTCAAATAGAATGTATAAAAAATAAACAGTTTAACTTATTTATTACATTTTTTAAACTTCTTAGAGCTAAATTCTTCAAAATGCCATGTGCACCATTGTTATCTTCAGAAGAACGTACAGAAATTTTAAGTCTTAGACTAAAAGGTGACACAATCCAGGCAACTTCTCTTAAAGTTAAGTGCAACAAATGTACTACAAATAATTTTTTAAAAGATCCTAATGAATATGGAAAATCAATGCATCTTGACCGTGCACCAAAAATAATTGATCGTGAAAAACAGCAAATAAAGCGTCTGGCTTCCAATAAATACATCAGCCCATCTCAAATACGTCACCAGTTAAGCTTACCCATAAGTACGCGAAGAATCCAGGAAATTTTAAGTGGTGGCAAACACTTAAAATATCAGAAAAAATTGTCTATTCCGCGTTTTTTACTAAGACATAAGACGGTTAGGTTGGCCTTTGCCGAAAAATATAAATTTTGGGACACTGAGTGGCAATCGGTCATCTTTAGTGACGAAAAAAAGTTCAATCTTGACGGACCTGATGGTTGTCAGAAATATTGGAGGGATTTCCGAAAAGAACGTGAAACTCGATACGCAAGAAATTTTAAAGGAGGATAATTAATGATATGGGCTGCATTTGGGTACCGACGTAAGTCACCTATATGTTTTGTAACACATAAGATGGACTCCAAATACTATTGTGAGTTACTGGAGCATGTTTTGATTGATTTTGGGGACGATCTATGGGGTTCAGATTGGATATTTCAACAGGACAATGCAGCTATCCACGTTTCCAGAGAAACAAAACAATTTTTAAAGTCCAAAAATATTATTATTCTGGAGTGGCCTGCGGTAAGTCCTGATCTGAACACCATAGTAAACCTTTGGGGTATACTATCCAGACGATTCCAGTGGTCAGCAATATTGAACGTTATTGCAATTAAAATTAGCCATTCAAGATGAGTGGAACAAAATTGATATTTCCCTTCTTCAATCTCTTATACAAGACGCTTAATGGAAGAAATAAACAATGAAGGAGGAAAAACTAATTACTAGAATTTGAATAAGTGAATAAAAATTATCATTAAAGGAAAATTTTAAGTTTGCCCGGTTTAATTATTTCGTTCAATTTTGGTTTATTATGAAATTTTTTATATTTTTTTATTTTACTTCACAAAAAATTATATATTACCTTCTTCAATGTTATAAAATAAAATAGTTGAAAAAACAAACGATGTTTGGTTTAGTAAAAAACTTTAAATGTCCGTTATCATTATTTCCCGTAGTGTACAAGGATTTAAGGTAAAAAGTGTTACTAATATATTCAATAGAGAGAAGATCCCCCAGCCTCTATTTCGTGTTGAACTGGAGCCGAATGATATACAGTTTAAAAAAACGAGACACACCCAATTTATAGCCTAAAATACCCCTTATATTGAAAAATCACAGTGTAAGTGCCACACAAACGTTCACGTCCCGTACAGTGCTATAATTTCCAAAAATATGGCCATACAAAATCGTACTGCAATTTACATACAGTGTGTGCTATCTGCGGTGAATTGCACGGTACTGCTAGTTGTACTAAGCCAAAATAACAAGCAGATAAAAATGTAGTAATTGTGGAGGTAATCACACCGCTAACTATAGCGGCTGTCCTGTATATTATTTCGTTAAACACACTATGGGACACAAACCTATATTAGCTCCAGCTCAATCAGCAAACGCTAACTCCTACACTTTTCCTCAAACTAGCCAATCAGTTACTTCACGTGAATCTTATGCCGATGCTGCTAAGGCTAATTCTATTCCTATGCAAAATGTTCCTCCGCAAAATAATTCAGCGAATGCAAACTCAAGCTTTAACTTCATTCGCCTTGAAGCTACTATTGACAATGTGATGCTAACTATAAATAATTTTACAACAAATATGACTAAAATGGTGCAAAAAATGTTGCGAGTGCAGAGTACAGTGCTTTAAGCATTAGTTAAGAAGCCATGAACACGTTAAAAATATGTTTCTGGAACGCAAATGGCATTTGCCAACATAAAAAAGAACTTGAGCACTTCCTCATAGAAAAAATATTGATATAGTGTTGGTCTCTGAGCCTCATTTGATTTTGGGAAGTTTCTTTAAAATAAATGGCTGCACTATATATTATACAAATGACCCTAGAGGAAGAGCATGCGGTGGATTAGCAATTTTAATAAAGTCAAGACTCAAGCATTTTATTATTGACAAAATTTGTGAAGAACATCTTCAAGCAACGAATATTTCTGTAAAAAAATTTTGCACTAATTTTGTCATATCATCAATTTACTCCCCTCCAAGATTCGCAATTACTGAGGATCAATACGAGAATTTCTACAAATCTCTTGAACCTTGTTTTTCAGCAGCTGGCGACTATAATGCTAAACATACGTTCTGGGGTTCGCGTCTTATTACACCCACAGGGCGGGCGTTGTTCAACACAATTTCAGAAATGGGCTTGGACGTCATTTATAGCGGGTACCTTCATAGCGAACAGTCGAATAGCGGAATTTTACTTACTTACCAAACAAACAAAAATTACATATACAAAAAAAAAATATTAGTAGTACATATTATTCGTAATAGGTACATACATACTGTCTTTAATAAATAAGCTTTCTGCTTTGCTAATATTTTTTACATAGTAAAAATAACAAAAACAAAAAAACCGCAAAAAAAACTTAAACAAGTGATATTGAGGAATACCTCAAAGTCAAACAAACAATCATAAATAACAAAAACAAAAAATACCGAAAATAAAAAAAAAACATAAACGAATAACCCTTGAGGAATTCTTTGTATGAATTCCTCAAATACAGAAAAACTTGAAGTGAGTTCTAACGGCAGAAATGCTTATTTTACTGTGAGTTCTGAAACTCTGAATGAAAAAAATATAAAAAATAAATCTGATGAAAATCTTTTGTTAACGGCAACGCCAATTTTTCGTCAGCGATCAACTTCGCTTTGTCCAATGCCAAATAGTAATTATGCATTAACATTACAGTTGCCCAGTACTTCTTCATATAAGTCAGTAATATCATCCCCTTCAGGCTCGTGTTTATCACTTAACAAAGTTATCACTACAGATAACAGCGGCTCGAAACTCAAGGTACAAGTTGGAATGGACAGATACATTACAATTTTAAAGCGCGGGCGAAGCCCGAATTCTTCAAAAATCTCATCTGCTCCAAAAGTGTCTAGGGATAACAGCGCAGCCTCAACTAATCGCCAAAACCGCTTTAAAATTTTTCAAGATGACAACGACAAACCCGAGGTATCCTCGAACAAAACATCCAAGCCGCCACCAATCTATTTGAGACAAAAAAATTCAAATGCCCTTATTAAAAAATTAATTTCGGTCATTGGTGAGAATAAATTTCACATTGTTCCAATAAAACGTGGCAACATCGATGAAACTAAAATCCAAATTTATGACGAAAAAGATTTCCGCAAAATGGTTGCTGAATTTGAAAAAAGTAAAACAAGCTTCTACACATACCAGCTTAAGAGCGCTAAAGACATGCAGATCGTATTGAAGGGCATAGATTCTTATGTTGTCCCCGAAGAAATAAAAGATGCACTCGTCCTCCAGGGGTTCAAGGTAAAAAATGTGTCCAATATAATAAATAGAGAAAAGATTCCCCAACCCCTATTTCGTGTTGAACTTGAGCCTAATGATATAAAATTGAAAGAAATGACACGCATCCAATTTATAATTTAAAATACTTCTTGTACCGAAAAATCACAGTTGAAGAGCCCCATAAGCGTTCAGGTCCTGTACAGTGCCATAATTGCCAAGAATATGGCCATACAAAAACATACTGCAATTTACCCTCTGTTTGTGTTGTGTGCGGCGAATTACACGGCACCGCTAGCTGCAACAAACCAAAAGATCAAAGTGATAAAAAATGCAGTAATTGTGGAGGTAATCACACCGCTAACTACAGAGGTTGTCGTGTGTACTCTTTTGTAAAGAAGACTATGGTGCAAAAACCTAAATTAGCTCCAGCTCAATCAGCAAACGTTTACTCTGCCACTTTTCAGCAAATGAGCCAACCAGTTACTTCCCGTGTATCGTATGCAGATGCTGCTAAGGCTAGTTCTATTCCGACACAAAATGTTTCACCGCAAAATAATTCTACAAATACAAACTCAAACTTTAATTATAATCGCCTTGAAGCCACTATTGAAAATCTTGTGCAAACTATAAACAATTTTACAACAAATATGACTACCATGATGCAAGAAATGTTGCGAATGCAGAATACTCTGCTTCAAGCAATACTTAATAAGCCATGAACACGTTAACAATATGTTTCTGGAACGCAAACGGCATTCGCCAACATAAAAATGAACTTGAGCACTTCCTCACGGAAAAAAATATTGATATAGTAGTATCTGAGACTCATTTGACTTCGAGAAGTCTTTTTAAAATTTATGGCTACACTATATATGATACAAAGGACCCTAGAGGAAGGGCTTGCGGTGGATCAGCAATTCTAATAAAGTCAAGACTCAAGCACTATGTTCTTGATAACATTTGTGAAGAATACCTACAAGCAACAAATATTGGCATTGAAAGTTTTTGTTCAAATTTCGTTATATCATCAATTTACTCCCCTCCCAGATTTTCAATCACTGAGAATCAATATGAGGATTTCTACAAATCTCTTGGACCTTGTTTTGTAGCAGCTGGAGACTACAATGCGAAACATACGTTCTGGGGTTCGCGCCTTGTTACACCCAGAGGTCGAGCATTGTTCAACACTATTTCAAAAATGGGCTTGGATGTCATTTCGAGTGGGGAGCCCACTTATTGGCCTACTGACATACAAAAAATTCCGGATGTTATAGATTTTGGCGTCATAAAAAATATCTCTAGGGATTTAATTCTCTTGATCTCTCGTCCGATCACTCCCCGACGATCATCACAATTTGTAGCCCATTAAGAAGTAACTTACCTGACCCATATGTGAAGATGATCAATCGTGTAAATTGGCTGGGGTTCAAAAAATATATCAGCAGTCATTGTACGGAAAACATTACGCTTAGAACACCCGATGATATTGAGTCGAACATTGCCAATCTCAGCGAGAATATTAAACAGGCTGCTGAACATGCCACTATCTCCCATCCGCAGATTGGGTTTAATAAAATTTATTCTACAGACATTGAACGTCTCATACGTGAAAAAAGAAGGGCTAGAAGGGAATGGCAACAGCACAGATCACCACAAAATAAAATCAGATTTAAAGAGTGCACTAAACGACTCCAAGAGTAGCTTGCATCTGAAAAAATTGCATCTCTTAAAAATTATCTGGAGGGTCTTGATGTTACACCGGCGTCTAATTACTCCTTGTGGCGCGCTGCCAGAAAGCTTAAAACACCCGTTGAGTATAAGCCACCTCTACGCACATATAACAAAGGCTGAGTCATATAGGCCAATAAGTCTACTATCTACAATGTCAAAGCTTTTCGAAAAACTGCTCAAAACAAAATTGTCCCCAATTCTAATTAGTAGTGGGTGCATACCAGACCATCAATTTGGTTTTAGAAGTCAGCATAGCACCATTGAACAAACTCACAGATTAGTTCAATTTATAAGAAGAACTTTTGAGGGAAAAAAGTATTGTTCTGCGCTGTTTATTGACGTTTCCGAGGCATTTGATAAAGTGTGGCATGAAGGCCTTATTTTAAAATTGAAGACTTACTTACCAATAAACATTTTAAATCTTTTGGAAAGTTACATTATTACCCGTAAGTTCCCTGTTGTGGAAGGAGACTTTACAAGTAGGCCTGAAACAATTTCATCTGGTGTGCCACAGGGGAGTATACTGGGACCAGTTTTATATTTAATTTATACTTGTGATATGCCTGTGAGCAGTAGTATCCATACTTCCACATTTGCCGACGATACAGCCTGCCTTAGTATGCATGAAAACCCTGATGAGGCATCCCGCAAACTCCAGGAACACATTAGCCAGATGGAGCTTTGGTTAAACTTATGGAGAACCAAGGTAAATGAACAAAAGTGTGTTCAAGTAACATTTACTTTACGAAGAGATACTTGTTCCCCCATTCGGATTAACAATCAAGTTGTTTCTCAACATTCACATGTGAAATATCTTGGTCGACGACTTACATGGAAACACCACATTGATTCTAAGTTAACTCAAATGAAACTTAAACTAACTCAGGTACATTGGCTGATTGGTCGAAATTCAACACTTAGCCTAGACTGTAAACTTTTAATATACAAGTCGCTTTTAAAGCCAATATGGTGCTACGGAATTCAACTATGGGGCACTTCTTCAGCTTCAAATGTAGAGAAAATTCAACGCAGGCAAAATAAAATTTTACGTATGATAACATCGGCTCCATGGTACATCAAAAATTCAAATATAAATCGTGATTTGAATATGCCACTAGTGACTGAAGAAATTGCAAAATACGCTGGCAAATATTTAACAAAACTCGAGTCACATCCTAATCCGCTTGCCCGTAATATTTTGAACTTTACTGGACACATCCGCCTAAAAAAGAGGGATACAAGGGCTCTTATTCACAGCACTCCAGATGGGACTTCTTGAAAATACTTTTATTTTTTTCCTTTTGATTATCACTACTTACATATGTATTATATATAACTATTACTAAGCTTATGTCCGACATTGGTCGGGCCTAATTATATTTTTTAGATTTAAGATTTGAATACTTATTGTTAGTTCATATATGAACATACAATAAATAAAAATCATGCATATAAAAAAAAAAAAAAAAAAAATTTATAGCGGGGAGCCCACTTACTGGCCTACTGATGTACAAAAATTTCCGGATGTTATAGATTTTGGCGTCATGAAAAATATCTCTAGGGATTAAATTTAAGACGAAGCTTCTCTAGATCTCTCGTCCGATTATTCTCCCACGATCGTTACAATTTGTAGCCCATTAAGTAGTAACTTACCTCACACATATGTGAAGATGATAAATCGTGTTAATTGACTGGGATTTAAGAAATGTCTTAGTAGGCATTCCATGGAAAACATTACGCTAAGAACACCTGATGATTTTGAAGCTAACATTGCCAACTTTATCGAAATGATTAAACAGGCTGCTGAACATGCCACTACCTCCCATCCATAGAATAGAATTAGCAGAATCTATTCTACGGATATTGAATGCCTCGTGTGTGAAAAAAGAAGAGCTAGAACGGAATGGCAACAGCACAGATCACCCCAACTTAAAATCATATTTAAAGAGTGCACTAAACGACTCCAAGACTTGCTTGCGTTTAAAAAAACCACTTCTCTTAAAAATTATTTGGAAGGTCTTGATATCACACCAGCATCTAATTACTCTTTGTAACGCGCTGCTAGAAAGCTTAAAACACCCGTTGAGTTTAAGCCACCTCTGCGCACATTAACCGGAGGTTGGGCAAGAAGCGATACTGAAAAAGGTAACATATTTGCTGAGCACTTAAAATACGTATTTACCCGAAACACATGTAGTGGTGTTGTTGATTTGCCGAATGTAGTCGCTCTACTCCCTCAACAAATAAAATTCAAAACGTGTGAGTTACAAAAACTAATTGCTGAACTCAACCCGAAGAAAGCTTCGGGTGTTGATGGAATTAGTAATTAGATGCTGACTAAGTTGCCTTGTATTGCAATTAGAATCCTGTTATTCGTTTCTAATGCCATTTTGTGACTAGAGTATTATCCACAAAGCTAAAAGCTTGCCAAGGTCAAAATGATTCAAAGGCCAGGGAAAGACTTTACCAAGGCTTAGTCATACAGGCCAATAAGTCTGCTATCAACAATAGCAAAACTTTTCGAAAAACTGCTCATGACAAAATTGTCCCCTACTCTAGTTGGTAATGGGTGCATCCCAGACCATCAATTTGGTTTTAGAAGTCTGCATATCACCATTGAACAAACGCATAGATTGGTTCAATTTCTGAGAAGAACATTTAAAGAAAAGAAGTATTGTTCTGCGCTATGTATCGGCGTTTCTCAGGCATTTGATAAAGTGTGACATGAAGGCCTTTTATTAATATTGAAGACATACCTACCAATAAACATAGTAAATCTTTTGGAAAGTTATATTATTGCCAAGAAATTCACTGTTGTGGAAGGAGAAGAAGTATACCTGAAACTATCTCATCCGGTGTGCCACAGGGTAGTATACTGGGTCCAGTTTTGTATTTTATTTATACTTGTGATATGTCTCTAAGCAGTAATATCTTTACATCTACGTTTGCCGATGATACAGCCTGCCTAAGTATGCACGAAAGTCCTAACGAGGCTTCCCGATATCTACTTGTTCTCCAATTCGAATCAACAATCAAGTTGTTTCTCAACATTCACACGTAATACACCTTGATCTACGACTTACATGGAAACTCCATATTGACCCAAAGCTAACACAAATGAAAATTAAATTAACTCAGATACATTGACTGATTGGTAGAAATTCAACATTCAGCCTAGACTGCAAAATTTTTACTATACAAGTTGCTTTTGAAGCCAGTATGGTGCTACGGAATTCAGTTATGGGGCACTGCTTCAGCTTCTAATGTCGAGAGAATCCAACGTAGGCAAAACAAAATTTTACGTTTACATCGTGATTTAAATATGCCACTAGTTATTGAAAAAATTGCAAAATACGTAGGCAAATACTTAACAAAACTCGAGTCACATCCTAATCCGCTTGCTCGTAATATTCTGAACTTTACTGGACACATCCGCCTAAAAGAGAGAGACACAAGGGCTCTTATTCTCAACACTCCATCCAGATGGGACTTCTTGAAAATACTTTTTTTCCTTTTTGATTGTCACTACTTATGTATTAAGTCCTTATAATTATACTTTATATTTAAGATCTGAATACTTATTGTTAGTTCATGTTTGAAGATACAATAAATAATTACAAGCCTTGAAATAAAAGCAATGTGAGTCCGATCACAGGGGAGATGTGTAAACATCTAGTAATGAAAAATTTTTTTAAGTTGGATGTACTTTAGCTTTTAGTATATTTTTTTAATTAATCAATTAAAAGTATCAAAACTTTCAATATTGTAAATACATAGGAATTTGCTGATTTTTTTGTTTTATTTAACTTATTTGGTTAGTAAATGGGCACACTGCTATATATATGTATGTACTGCATTAAAAATTGCAGTAAGGAGTAAATTTACTGATTACTGAAAAAAAAATCAGTAAATTTTTACTGATAATGAAATTTAATTTGCATTACCAGTAAAATCGTAGGGCCGTATTCATAATAAAATTGTAGCAAGTGACAAAGTTTTTTCATTCAAATTTTGAGATTTTTGTATGAAAAAAATTTTGCCACTTGGTAGAATTTCATTATGAATACGGGCATTACTGATTACTAAAAGCATAAGTACTTCCAACTTAAGAAAAAAAAACTAGATGTTTACACATCTCCCCTGTGATCGGACTCACATTGCTTTTTTTAATATTGGCTTAAGGTAACTAAAGTAACATATATAAATTTTTGACCCTACTGTATGGAAAACTGCATGTATAGTAGTGGAATCATTAGTTGTGGGGGTTTGTGGAGAATTGCTCATATGCAAGTGGAGAACGTCAAATAAAAATTTTTATAAAGCTTTCGACTGTGGGTTTGCAAAATTTTTATTAAAATCTCCATCCATAATAATTGGCATGAGATGGAGATTGTTACCCAATTGTCGTGCACCTGCTTAAGTGTAAGGCAACAGTACGTAAAGAAGATATGTTATAATATAATATTATAAATTCTTTATAAAGACTGCTTTATATCTTTTAAACAAATTTTTGACATTTAAAACGTTCTTTTATTTAAAAGTTTATATTTATTTTATATTTTTCAACTTAACCAAATTATCCCCACTGAATGAATTAATAATTGCTCCTGAAGGTATGCTTTAAAAATTGCTCATACCGATTTGATAACATCGTACTCAAAATTTGTGATTGTGTTGTGAAAAAGATTTTTACCCCCTAGCGTATAGATGTTTACACATCAAAAAAAGAAGTAACATATACATTACGAAGAGATACTTGTTAACCCGTTCGGCGGATTAACAAGCAAGTTGTTCCTTTAACAATCAAGTTGTTCCTTTACACTCTCATGTGAAATATGTTGGATACACCTTGATCGACGTCTTACTTGGAAAAACCACATTGACTCTAAGCTAGCACAAATGAAACTAAAATTATCTCAGTTACATTGGCTGATTACTAGAAATTCAAACCTCAGTCTTGATTGCAAACTTTTGATATACAAGTCGCTTTTGGAACATTTATGCTGCTACGGAATTCAACTATTGGGTACTGCTTCAGCTTCCAATGTCGAGAGAATCCAAAGAAGGCAAAACAAAATTTTACAGTTAATAACATCAGTTCCATGGTATATAAAAAGTTCAAATATACATCGTGATTTAAATATGCCACTAGTGATTGATGAAATTACAAAATACACAGGCAAATATTTAACTAAGCTCGACTCACATCCCAATCCGCTTGCTCGTAATATTTTGAACTTTACTGGACACATCCGCCTAAAAACGAGGGATACAAGGGCTGTTATACTCAACACTCCAGATGGGACTGCTTGAATATACTTATTTTTATTTTTGATTATCACTACTTATGTATTTTTTTTATAACTATCATTAAGTTTATGTCCGACACTGGTCGGACCTAATAATTATATTTTAGGTTTAAGATTTGAATACTTATTGTTAGTTCTTATTTGAAGATACAATAAATAAAAAACATGTATTAAAAAAATTGTCCCAACGCGTTGGCTGAATATCGAAATGGTAAGTATAAGCTGAAAAACAAGAAATAAGGTTCAAATAAGTCTATATTGGATAAAGCGTTTGTTGACTTACATGCAGAAGCAGATGTACGTTCCCAAATTGGACTTTTGTTAGAAATCCTGCCGCCGGGTACAATTTTCAAGAAGGTAAGAATTCCTTAACATGTAAAAATTATTTAATGCTATTTAATAGAATCATTGTGTACATTTTGTTTACGTACCATGCAACAGCGCAAACGTTTCAATCAAAACTGGAACTCTAAATGAATGTAAAAGGCACCAAGTCCAAAACAAGGAGATGAACCTATAGCGCCAAGGTGCAAAGGAATGTGAATCATCGGTAAGTATCAATTATCTGAAAAGATAAATATTAAAATATTTAATTGAAGTAGTTTAATTGTATTTTACAAGTGTTATATAGGTACAAACTGTGCAAAAAATGACGAAGGAGAGGAAAATAGTTCTATCCTATTTGTATTCCAAACTACTATTTGCATTTAAAATTACATTTGTTTATATTTAAAATGTATTCCAAAAATTATGATAGAAAAATTTGTCTGGTGTCAATGTATTTTGTCAGTAAGTTGCTTTTGTTTCATACGGTACTGTATATCTGCCGGCCAGACAATTATGTTGATGTGTACTTAGAAATACTGATTAAGGGATTTTTTCTACTTTCCAAAAAACAAGCAGAATGGAATATCAAAAAACCACACACAGTATACAAAAATACAAATCACATAATTTACTTATGTATGTACATAAAAAATGTACGTAAAATGATGAGACTATATATGGAGGGTTCAGAGCTGAAGAGAGCCAAGTCCCAAAAAGACAGTTCGAAGATACGAGTATTTTGAGGATTAGTAAATTAACTGCCATAAACGCCTGGTATGAATATTTCAGGTATACTAAAAACAGTTTTAAAGTTCATTCTCAAAATTGTTTAATGATATAAATTTTACAAACTGCATTTGAAAACTTTTCCAAGAAATTAAAACAAAAAAAAAATGACTTGGTTCATTTTTACTCGAATAATAGTTATTATTGACAACTAATGTAATTTTTTAGTAAAATAAAAGTCGGTACAAGCAGAGGAGGATCCAGAAAGTTTGAGAGCTACGGCGGCGTAAGCCCCATTTTTTATTTCGAAACAATATTTTATTAATTTTTTTGCATTTTTGCGAACAAAGTAACGTGTAACAGTGGCTTTTAAGCAAAAAGGTGAAAAAAAATTCTTAAAAAATAAGCTTACATGATAAATTTCGAATGAGGAGATCGAAGATACAAGTAGATTAGTAATTGGGACGATAGACATGTTTTGGGAATTCAAAACCGGGAAAATCAAAAAGGGTGGCAACCCTGTTACAAACGGGGAGATTTTCATGTGTGAGTTTGATTCTTTGTGTATGTGTATATATGTATGCTTGCGTGTACAGCTTTTGCTGTTATTGTGGAGAAGCGTTGTGCTTACAGTGGGTGTTTGAATGTGTGTATGTATGTGTGTGTGTGTATGTGTGTGTATATGTGTGTGTATGTGTGTGTGTGTATAAGTGTGTGTTTGATGGTGTCTGATACTTTTGTTGTAGTGGCAGACAATCATTATACCCAGTAGGAAATGTCGATGGTGAAAATATAATGACTAGCTTTTGACTTGTCATCAGTTCTACTCTCTAATTATTCCCCATACAATACTTAGTACTATAGACATTTAGCATGTGCTTGTCATTGAAAATATAATAGTCACACTAAAACAAATGATTAGGTAGTGACTACGTAGTTCTTATGGTGTCATGAGACATACCAACCAGACATTTATTTACTGGTACATTTCTATAACTTACGAACATACAAATGTGTGTATATTGACAATTTATTGACAATTGCACCACAAATACACAAATACATATCTGTTTTCTCTCCTTCTTTTATACTGACGGATAGAAAAAAAAACTTATTATACCAAAATTGTTACTAGATTTTTAGTGTTGACACAAAGACACTTGCTCCCAGTCTGACTGCAGGGTAGTGACAACGGATCTGTGTATTTGTGTGTGTAGTGATTGTTATTTGATATGCTTTGAGTTGCTGTTTTGAGTTATCGTTGGTATGCTTATGAAGGGTTATTGTATGTATGCATTTATATTTGCGATCTCTGGGGAAATAATATAATAGCTGCAGAGAGTGGCAGCCCTGTTGTGCATGGAAGTGGATAGGGAATGTATTTGGTAATACATACATGTTGTTGGATTTATGTATGTGATCGTATCTATTTTTACTTTGAAGAATATCATTGCTTCTGTGTATTGTTTGGCCGTGGAGAGGTTTTCATACATATCTACCAGAGCTCGCAAAATATGCTCAACAAAATTTCTTTGTGCGGTCTTCTCACTCAAAAGACCTAAAAATGAGACGGAGTCACTCAGTGTCTGAACAGCAACGGTCTTTTTCCTTTCAATCTTGTTCTCGCTCCCGGGTTATGAGTTGAGCGTAAGACGCGAATCGGTCTCTTACTGACCGCATGATACGAGCAGAATCGTTCGTTGCTCAGCTGCTGAGGGTCAGTAAGTGAGCAAAACAAGCAAACTGTTTGCAAAAAGGTCTTTTTTTATTGTTGCGTTTGGTTTATGTTGTTGCCTGAAATATTTCGTCACAGGCAAAGCATTAAAAAGGAAGAGAGAAGATAGTAATACATAACAATAAAAATATCTGTTAATCAAAATATTTGTCAAGGAAGTGTAAATGTAAAATAAAAGACAGATATGTGTACAACAAAAACAAAATTAATCTTCATGTTTGTAAATGTTTACCTATCCACACTCGCATCAAACATACAGTTTGTCAAAAATATCTTTGCACAGTAAGAAAAAGTTTGAAATGTTAATTTCATTCAAGAATTCCAACAACAAATGCTTAGAATAACTGTTTTTTCTTTCCACATTCCGTTACTGTACTTTTTTACGACTCTAAGATGTGAACAGTTTTCAAATAGACACACACATTACAACAACAACAACAGAAAAAGATGGTGTCTCAATGAGAGAGGTGTCATAAAAATCTTTGCATAATGAGTGAAGACAACAACAAATACGTTAATTTTCTGCGAATGTTTTGCATTCGGGTTTTTTATGAGTGTTATAGAATGTGAAAGAGGTAACATATCATTTATTTATGAAGTGATTGTCTTACATGCAACAATTGGCCAAAAATTTAATTGTAAAAATGCCAGGAAAACGAGTTTCAAAAAATATAATACAATTAGTGTATTTTAATTATTATAAAGGCAAGTCAGCTAGGGAAATCGCTGATATGTTCTCCCATAAAATCAGAACAGTCTACTACATCATATTTCGTGCTGAGAAAGGAGGAAGACTTGAATTAAAGGTTTCTCCAGGCAGACCAAAAAAAGTGACGCGAAGAATTGAAAGCTAAATAATTACAACTTGTCATAAAACAGGCCGCAATCCAGCACAAGAGGATTAGCTCTTCAAGTGGAAAATTATTATGGCCGAAGTATATCACATGAAACGGAACGAAATGTTCTAAAAAAATATAAATATTCTTTACGAGTGGCTAGGAAAGAACCATTGCTCTTAGTGCAAAATATTGAAAAATGACTAAGGTTTGCCACAGAGCATCTTTCACTCCCTCCAGAGTACTGGGATGACGTTATATTCTCTGATGAGACAAAAAAAGTTTGGCGGAAGCCCTTGACAGCACTAGAAAATAAGAATTTAATTCCTACAGTAAAATTTGGAAAACTGTCAGTAATGGTATGGGGTTGTATATCCAGCAAGGGAGTTGGTGAGATCAGGATTTTGGATAAAATAATGACCAAAGAAATTTATCTTGATGTTTTAAAAAACGAGCTGGTCGCCAGCATTCGAAAATTCGGTTTTATTGACCCAGAAAACTCGAGTAAGTTCAAGTACAAATATTATCAAGATAATGACCCCAAACATAAATCTTATTTATGTAGGTCGTGGTTATTATATAACTGCACCAAAGTTATTGACACCCCTCCCCAAAGTCCTGATATCAACCCTATCGAAAATTTGTGGGTCCATCTGAAGAAAAAGGTCGGAAAAAGGTAGCCATCGAATAAAAATGAATTGATAAGATTCATCAAAGAAGAGTGGGAAAAAATTCCCTTCAAATATAATATCCCAAAGATTATTAGTTCCATGTGCAGACGTTTGCAGGCAGTACTTGATGCCCAAGGTGGACACACCAAATATTAGCAACTAACAAGCCGAAAATTAATGTTTAACTTAATATTTTATTTATTGTGCAAACATTTTTTGACAGTATGGAAATTGAATTGTTTTAATTTACATTACAATACATTTATTGAAATTTACGTTTTCTTTAGTTTATTATATTAAAAAATATATATTTATAAAATATATTTAAAAAAAAGTAAATTAATGGTTATTTTATTAGAAATCAGTGTTTCTTTTGAATTTTGTTAGTATTTCCTTTGATTGCAAAGATTTTTTTGACAAATTGTACATCCTCAAAAGACCGTTTGCCGAGATTTTACGAAATAAAGGGTATCGAGTGAACACATGAGCCAACCGATCGAACAAAAACGGTCGTTGGTTGAGCGAAGACCAAGCCAAAAAAGAACGAAGTTTGAGGGTTTTTTCGCGACAGCGTCGCATCGTGCCAGTGGACGATTGTTTTTTTCCTGACAACAAGCACCAATTACCAATTATTGCGAGCTCTGATATTTACAAATGAATGTGTATATGTTTTCTAGGCTATTGACATTGCTATTCTTATGGAGATAGAAAATATTGTGTTGGCATATGTTTTATATGTACAAGTGAATTTCAGATGTTAAATGTTTTGAATCCAATCAGGTTGAGAACCACAGCTTTTGAATAGGGGTAATGATATTTTTATTTCAGTATATTTTACTTTAATGTAACAATTATAAGAAATAGCTTTTGGAGACATACACCAAAACTTATAGAAGCATCTACTTTTACGTGTCACGATTTTTCTCGTACCTTTGTATTACAAACTGATGCTAGCGATTTTGTTCATATATCGTAATACCTTCAGATAAATTAAATTTGACGACTACTACACGATTTCATATTAATTATAGGAATTTGTATGTGTGTGTGTATGTGAGTATGAATTTCATAATATTATAAAATTTCATTATGTATGTTTGTGTTTGTGTATTACGTCATCACCTCTTTGTGTGTCATGCCAGACATTTGGACATCTGATATATTAGCATATATCAGAACTTATTTTAATCCTAGTATGTTTTTCTACTTAAGACTGCTTTATATTTTCTCATTCTTAAAAATGTACAGCGTTAAAGTCTGCCTGTGAGAAATTTGTTTATATTACAGACTTTGTTTATTTAACTACGTCCGGCTTCTTTGACAGAACTTCTTTTCATACGATCATGGGAATTTATAGTTTCTCTGTCCATAATAAGGTCGTTTAGCTTTGGCATGTACTCTGACTGAATGGTTTGCGCTGTTCATATATTTTCATGGTGTAGATATGTAAGTGTGATTGTCAAGATCTAGTAAATACTTGAGTATTGATAAGAAATTTGAAAATATACGTACATATATATCTACAAATTGATTTTATGTATGGATGTACATATGTACATACAAATAAGTGTTTGGCTCCGTGCTTGAATACATTTTATGTCATGTTGATGTTGTAAATATTGGCCTGGCCTTTATGTATAGATGTGAAATATCTTCTTAGTTTTTTTTTTATTTGAAATTAAGAAACGTTGACTTAATTTTTATCTGTATTTACTTAAAAGTTTGTGAGGATGTTCTGTTTTAAGTAAAACTGAATTCCTTAAAATACATACTTTAGAGTAATAGTAACTATATTTCTATATTTAATTTACATTTGTTTAAAGTTGATGCAGCTTATATTCATTCTTAGAAATATTTTTATATAATTTTTTTCGAGCCGTAGCTACGTATGCATATATTTTAGAACATCTTGCATTGCCTTTTATACATTTATAAACATTTTTAAATGAAACTGATCCAGTAGTATAGCTTATGTAACGATAGTTATTTTTTGTTAGCCAGCTTACTTCTTTTTTTTATTTTTTTATTTTTTGATAAACATTTAAAATCAAAAGGGAGTTTTATATTGAAATTATTTTATTCATAATTGTTGAAAACAATCGCTACTTCTTTTCCTATGAAATCATTTGAATTACTTTTGAAACCTTACGCGACTATAAAAATTATGTTATTTTTCATATTGCTTAATTTATACGACTTTTAGAATTTGACCTTTGATAGGTATATATATTCTAGTATATAATCATGAATAATAATGCTGTAAGCTGATGTCTTTGCTTACTGTTTCAAATTTAAATTTTATTCAATTAGCCTGATATTAAATAAAAGGAGCTTTTTTATCTTAAACTCTGGTACAGTTAGATGCGCTTAAGATTATTTCATATAATAGCTTTGTTGGAATCTTAGATACATATAATATATAGAATTGCATAATGTTTATTTTTAAATTTTATGTTAAGATCAGCATCATATGGGTATGATACTGAACTTAATTGTGACTTAAAATTATTTAAATCATAATGAACAATCTTATTTTCTTTTTGAATAGCGATCAACAGAAAACGAAGTCGTTTTCTTACAATTTAGGTCTGGCCTCTCAACTGCTCTTCTAGTATACAAGATGACTTTGTATGTCAGCATTTCTGTGTACTCTTTGTCAGTGTTATGAATAATTAAATTTTAAGCTTTTTATTTTTCAACTTTATGGTGAAGAAACCAAACAAACCAGAAAATGTAGTAAATTCATATAGACCAATTAGTCTTCTGTGTTCTTTTTCAAAAATATTTGAAAACATCCTTTTAAAAAGATTGCAGCCAATTCTAGATAATAAAAACATTATTCCTGAATATCAATTCGGATTTCGCCATAAACATGGTACGCCCGAACAGTGTCATCGCATAGTGAATGTGATTCAGAACGCTTTGGAGAAGAAGCAATATTGCTCTGCTGTGTTTTTAGATGTCAAGCAAGCTTTCGATAGGGTATGGCACCCTGGTCTTCTCTAAAAATTAAAGCTTATTCTTCCCACTCCTTTTTATCTGTTACTTAGGTCATACTTAAGTAACCGATATTTTTATGTTAAAACTAATAATGAAATATCCGATTTATGTGAAATTAAGGCCGGAATACCTCAGGGTAGTGTACTCGAACCTGTACTTTACACAATGTATACATCAGATATGCCATTAGGGGACGAGGTTACAGTAGCGACATATGCAGACGATAAAGCATTAATAATAAATAATAATTGTCCAATACAGGCTTCAAACTTGATTCAGAATCAATTAAATAATATAGCTACTTGGTTGAAAAAATGGAACATAAGCGTCAACCCTGAAAAATCATCGCACATAACTTTTACATTAAGGAGAGACGACTGCCCTCAAATTTTTATGAATGGTGAACAAATACCAAATTTCAATTTGTTAAATACCTTGGGATGCACTTAGATAGAAGACTAACATAGAAGAACCATATTAAAGCAAAAAAGGAACATCTTAATATAAAAACAAAAAGAATGCATTGGTTACTCGGCAGAAATTCCCAACTAAGTCTTGAAAATAAAGTATTGCTTTATAAAACCATCCTAAAACCTGTATGGACATATGGAATACAATTATGGGGAACCGCAAGCAATTCAAACATTGAAATACTGCAGCGCTATCAGTCTAAAACCTTAAGAATGATTCCAAACGCTCCTTGGTATATGACTAACAATAACATTCATAAAGATTTGGACATACCCAAAGTTAAACAAGAAATCAGTAGGTTTAGCAAAAAGTACGTTGACAGACTCAGTAATCACAGCAATCCGCTAGCTATAGCTTTATAAGATGATAGTGAAGAAATTTTTAGGCTGAAAAGGTATCATGTTTTGGACTTGCCTTTTAGAAAATAGTTATTATTTATACAGTTATAAATGTACAAAAATTAAATGTATATATGTATATATGATTCAGTTTCATTGGAGATTGAAACAAATGTAATTTTTGAAGTTATTACTTAATTTGCTTATTATTGTATTAAATAGATTGCAAATAAATAAAAAAAAAATTTCAAATTGTGTTACTTCATACTGATAATATGTTTAAGTACATTAATAAGGTACGAGTATGCTTATTTTACGAAGGGTGAGTCGTTTACTTGATATTCTGAATGAAGTATTTTTTTCTCATTTAATTAAAGTTCAGCGTATTGTTTATATATTTCTAATATATTTAAGTGACCTTTTGTACCTGTCAGACAGAGTGTACGTATCAGTTGGTCAGTCAGTCTCTCTTTTTATTAATTTTTTCTTCTAATGTGTCACTACTATTTTTTCAGATTTTACTACTTGAAATAGGGAATATTTGCATAATTTTAAAAGTATTAATATATACATACATATAGGTAAATAAATGTATGTATGTGTAAATTAGTTCATTTACAAATAAATACATGTTTAAAAACTATAAACTATTCTAGAAAATCGATCTAAAATAACAGTTACCTCCATCATCAATTCACCGTCAGTGTTTCCATAAAGTGTTATTTTGGTTAACGTAGGCTGCGTTGTATCGCATTCAGATGTAATCATTTATCAAATAAAAAAAGGTCCTCATCACCATCAATCATACCTGTATACAATACCTTCATGAGTTTAGTTGTTCCAGATACAATTCCTGTCTACAAACTAGTGATTAGAAAAAAGCTTTCTCATCATCTTCTAACAAGTTTGATATTTTAGCATGCATGCTTTAGCATGCTTCTATAGATAGTGACGCGAGATTCCGACATTTAGTGGTGTTTGAATTAATAAACTATACTATTTGAATTACGAATTCAGTCTTTTGAATTTTTAACAAAGTAGATACATATCTATTTCATTTGCAACAAAGTCTTAAAATTTCTTTCCTTATAAAAGTATGGCGAAAGGAATTTTTTTTTAATTATACATGCTTCGGCATGCTTCCAATATTTTTTTCCGTAAATTTATTTCATAGTCATACAGATACTGATATAAAGTAAGATCTGTTTACATTACATTTTACAATTTATGCATGCTTCAGCATGATTCTAGTTGAAGTCTGTATTTATTTAGTGAGTTTGTTTGATACCCATTCATACTCTGTACATTCTTAAAGATTGGATATCAAAGTCCAATTTTCTTAGTTTTTCTAGAAATAAACTAAGTGAATATCTATTATATTAACCCCATATTCGCAATTTAAAATTTTGTGTACTAGAGCTTTCGAAATCGAAAATGTACACCTTTTACTATAAAAAGTGATAATATGATGTGTTGCTGAATATTGCACTGTGCTATAGTTCATTTTGAATTCTTAAATTTTCACAATATTTCATACAGACCACCAAGTTAAGAGAATTCCAGTACATAAAGTTAATTATATTCCCTGAGAGTTCTCGTTGTACCTTCATAGTGAACAGACGTAATAGCGGAATTTTTCTTATATACAAACTAAACAAAAAAAAAAGCATACAAAAAATATTCGTAGTACATATTAACTTTGATAAATAAGCATTTTTTTTGCTTTGATAATATTTTTACATATAGAAATAACAAAAATAAAAAAAACCGTAAACAAAAAAACATACAAAATACCCTTGAGGAATACTCTTTATGAGTACCCCAGAGGAAAAAAATAGTGAAGTGAGTTCTAACGGCAGAAATGCCTATTTTACTGTGAGTTTTGATGCTCATAATGATAACAATAGAAATAAAAAATCTGATAATAGACTTGCTGTGAGTTCTGAAGCTCTTAATAAAAATCAAAAATCTGATAATAGACTTTTACTAACGGCAAAACCACAGTTTCGTCAGCGATCAACTTCGCTTTGTCCAATGCCAACTAGTGAATCGTTGACATTATTGCCTAGTACTTCTACATTTAACTCAGCGATATCATCCGCTTCGGGCTCGTGGTCAACAATTAAACAAGTTGTTACTGAAGACAACAGTAGTACAAAACCAAAGGTACAAGTAGGAATGGACAGATATATAACCATTTTAAAGCGCGGGCGAAGCCCAAATTCTACTAAAATTGGATCCGCCCCAAAGATGTCTAGGGATAACAGCACATCTTCTATCAATCGTCAAAATCGTTTTTCATTATTGCAAGACAAAAACGACAAGCCCGCTGCATCATCGCAAAAGTCTTTTAAGCCACCACCTATTTATCTGAGAGAAAAAAATTCAAACGCGCTTCTAAAAAATCTACTGTCGACCATTGGTGAAAATACTTTTCACATCATTCCAATTAAACGAGGTAATATTGATGAAACTAAAATCCAAATATATGATGAAAAAGATTTCCGAAAAATTGTTAGTGAGTTTGAAAAAAATAAAACAAATTTTTATACATATCAACTTAAGAGTGCTAAAGGCCTACAAATAGTATTAAAGGGCATAGATTCATATGTTGAGCCTGAAGAAGTAAAATGTGCACTTATCGAACAAGGATTTAAAGTAAAAATTGTTACCAATATAATCAATAGAGAGAAGATTCCCCAGCCTCTATTTCGTGTTGAACTGGAGCCGAATGATATACAGTTAAAGAAAAATGAGACGCACCCAATTTATAGTCTAAAATACCTTTTACACCGAAAAATCACAGTTGAAGAGCCACGTAAGCGTTCAGGTCCCGTACAGTGCCATAATTGCCAAGAATATGGCCACACAAAAACCTACTGCAAATTACCTACAGTTTGTGTTATCTGCGGTGAATTGCATGGCACTGCTAACTGTACCAAGCCAAAAGTACAAGCTGAAAAAAAATGCAGTAATTGTGGAGAAAATCACACCGCTAATTACAGAGGATGCCGTGTATATTCTTTCGTTAAACAGGCTATGGGTCAAAAATCTAAATTAGCTCCAGTTCAATCAGCAAATGGTTATAGCGCCACTCTGCCTCAAACTAGCCAACTAGTTAATTCACGTGTATCGTATGCCGATGCTGCTAAGACTAGTTCTATTCCCACACAAAATGTTCCACCGCCAAGTAATTCAACGAATGCAAACTCTAGCTTTAACTTTAGTCGTCTTGAAGCTACTATTGAGAATCTGGTGCTAACTATAAACAACTTTACAACAAATGTGACTAGCATGATGCAAGAAATGCTGAGAATGCAGAATACTCTGCTTCAAGCATTAGTCAACAAACCATGAACACGTTAAAACTATGTTTCTGGAACGCAAACGGCATTCGCCAACATAAAAATGAACTTGAGCACTTCCTCACGGAAAATAATATTGATATAATGATGGTCTCTGAGACTCACTTGACTTCGAGAAGCTGCTTCAAAATAAATGGTTACACTCTATATGATTCAAAGGACCCGAGAGGGAGAGCATGCGGTGGATCAGCAATTCTAATTAAGTCAAGACTCAAGCACTATATCCTTGAGAACGTTAGTGAAGAATATATGCAAGCTACGAATATTTTCGTAGAAAATTTTTGTGCGAACTTCGTGATATCATCAATTTACTCACCTCCCAGATTTTCAGTTACCGAAGATCAGTATGAGAAGTTCTACAAATCGCTTGGATCTTGTTTCGTGGCAGCTGGTGACTACAATGCAAAACATACGTACTGGGGCTCGCGTCTTGTTACACCTAGAGGTAGAGCGTTGTTTAATACAATTTCAAAAATGGGCTTAGATGTCATTTCGAGTGGGGAGCCTACTTACTGGCCTACTGACGTAAGAAAAATTCCAGATGTTATAGATTTTGGCGTCACGAAAAATATCCATAGGGACTTAATTCACGTAGAGGGCTCTGTAGATCTGTCCTCCGATCACTCTCCCACAATAGTTACAATTTTCAACCCACTAAGGAGTGATTTAACTAACTCATATGCGAAAACGATTAACAGGGTCAACTGGCTAGGATTCAAAAAATATATTAGTAGTCACTGCGTAGAAAACATTCAGCTAAGATCCCCTGATGATATTGAATTTAATATTGCCAATCTTAACGAATATATTAAACAGGCTGCTGAACATGCCACTACTTCCTATCCGCAGACTGGCTTTAATAGAATTTATTCTACGGAAATTGAACGTCTTGTATGTGAAAAAAGGAGAGCTAGAAGAGAATGGCAACAACACCGATCACCCCTAAATAAAATCAGACTTAAAGAATGTACTAAACGACTCAAAGAGCTGCTATCGTCGGAAAAGACTGCATTACTGGAAAAGTATTTAGAAGGTCTTGATGTAACGTCAACATCTAATTACTCTTTATGGCGCGCTACTAGAAATCTTAAAAGACCCGTTGATCTCAAATCACCATTGCGTACTTCGACTGGAGGCTGGGCAAGAAGCGATAGTGAGAAAGGTAACTTATTTTCTGAGCATTTAAAATCTGTATTCCTCCCAATTCATGTACGGGTGCTGCCGATTTACCGAGTGTAGTCTCTCTACCCCCTCGTCCCTTAAGGTTTAAGATGCGTGAACTACAAAAAATAGTTGCTGAACTCGACCGTAAGAAAGCTCCAGGTATTGATGGCATTAGTGACAAGATGCTGATGAACTTGCCTCATATTGCAATAAGAATTTTGCTATTTATTTTTAATGCCATTTTACGAATGCAGTATTTTCCACATAACTGGAAACGTGCCAAGATTAAAATGATTCCAAAGCCAGGCAAAGATCTTACCAAGGCTGAGTCATATAGGCCTATAAGCTTACTTTCAACAATTTCAAAGCTTTTCGAAAAGCTGCTCATGACTAAATTGTCCACAATTTTAGCTGATACTGGGTGCATCCCGGACCATCAATTTGGCCTTAGAAGTCAGCATAGCACTATTGAGCAAACGCATAGATTGGTTCAAGTTATAAGGAGGACTTTTGAAGAAAAGAAGTATTGTTCTGCCCTTTTTATTGATGTTTCTCAGGCATTTGACAAAGTATGGCACAAAGGCCTAGTGTTAAAATTGAAGACATACCTACCAATAAATATACAAAAGCTTTTGGAAAGTTATATTGTTGATAGGACATTTACCGTTGTGGAAGGAGACTTCATGAGTTTACCCGAATCTATATCTTCTGGTGTGCCACAGGGTAGTATTCTGGGGCCAATCTTGTATCTAATATATACTTGTGATATGCCTGTGAGCAATAACATCCACACTTCTACATTTGCCGATGATACAACCTGTTTGAGTATTCACAAAAATCCTGATGAGGCATCCCGCAATCTCCAAGCACACATTACCCAGCTTGAAATATGGTTGAACTTATGGAGAATTAAAGTCAATGAACAAAAGTGTGTTCATATAACGTTTACCCTAAGAAAAGATACTTGTTCCCCCATTCGAATCAACAATCAAAATATTCCTCAACATTCTCAAGTCAAATACCTTGGCATACACCTTGATCGAAGGCTTACATGGAAATATCATATTGACTCTAAGTTAACCCAAATGAAACTTAAATTGACTCAAATATATTGGTTAATTGGCAGAAATTCAACACTCAGCCTATACTGCAAACTTTTGATATACAAGTCGCTTTTGAAGCCAATATGGTACTATGGAATTCAGCTGTGGGCACTGCTTCAGCTTCAAATGTCGAGAGAATCCAACGAAGGCAAAACAAAATTTTACGTTTGATAACATCTGCTCCATGGTACGTTAAAAATTCAAATATTCATCGTGATTTAAATATGGCACTAGTGAGTGAAGAAATTGCAAAATACGCAGGCAAATATTTAACTAAACTCGAGTCACATCCTAATCCGCTTGCCCGTAATATTTTGAGCTTTACTGGACACATCCGCTTAAAAAAAAGGGACACAAGGGCTCTTATACCCAACACTCCAGATGGGACTGCTTAAAAATACTTCTTTTTTATTATCACTACTTATGTATTATTTATAACTATCACTAAGCTTATGTCCGATATTGGTCGGGCCTAATAATTATATTTAGATTTAAGATTTGATTACTTATTGTTAGTTCATTTTTGAAGATACAATAAATAAATATGTATATGAAAAAAAAAAAAAATATATTCCCTGAGACCTAACCATCCTAATCAATCCTTCAAAAAAAAATGAATACAAACTAGATTTTTCCTTTTTAATTTTATTTATATTTTCATTAAATTTAATCATTTTGTACACCCTCAAATTACTGTATACTGTTTTTTTGCACCTTTTTCTCATTCGTAGAGTTAACTTTAATTGCAAATTATTTAATGATGAGATAAACTTTTCTTTTTCATGCACTGGGTAAATCTTCATATATGTATATCAATCCACTTATATGAACCATTAATTCTAAATTCTTAACACATAATTCCTTTTAATGACCTATTAAATCATTCTACCATTGATGCTTTCATATTAAGTAATTTTTAATCCTCTATTTATGCATGAATTTTGCAGTGTTTATTAAACAATTCTTTACCATGATCTATTTTTAAGTTTTTTGATACTCATACCATTTCAAAAATATTTTTCATTGCCTTGGTTTTTTCGAGTGCAGCTTTTATTTTCAACGCTACTCACCATATAAACTTTAAGAATGTGTCAGTTACAGTCTACAAAAATCAATAATTTCTATTTCCTCTAGAATAGCTACCCACTTTACCTAAATCAGCTCCATAAAAGATAATCTATTCCATTCATTACATCACTGCAATGCACAAACAATTTTTGAAATTTATTATGGAGTTCGTTTACTTTATTTATTTTTAAGGACATTGAGTTGTCTTACAATTTTTTGGAGAGTATTGTGATCTACTTGATACACTTTCAGCTATTTATACTAAAATATAGTTAATTTTCCAATCTATAGATATTTTCGCTCAGCTGTTCAATTTGTTTGTCAAAAGATGATTTAATTTTAAGAATATCTTTTTTAATTTTATACCTATTTTCTATCTTTAATTTTATTTCACACTCCACTCCATCAATTTACATTTGAATATATACTTGAATTATATTAATGCCTTAAGCTTTATTGTTAGTCCATCCTTTAGTTTCTGATAACATTGTTCTCCGTCAGTGAATGATGATGATTCTCTATGTACGAATTGATAGAAATTATATATTATATTTAGTTTTCAAAATCAAATTTGTCCCAGTATTTTCAAGTTTTATCAATTATTAAAGAAAATAAACCCACTGTTAAGCCTCATATTTGACCATCAACTTGTATTTTATCTTTATTCAGTTTTAGATTTCTATCACCATATTTCCATGAATTATTTAAATCTTTGGGTGAGCCATAGTTTGTATCTAATTCATTTCTTCCTTCCAAGACTGATAAATCAGTCTAAGTGTTTTCTGTATTGGAAGTTTGTGAGTAAAAATCATCTTCATCATCAGTTTTAGTATTAGTTTCACTAAATAAGATGGTATTATCAAATATTGTTCCTTCTGCTAGTTTCTTTGGTGTACTTGTCTCTATCTTGAGTGATGGTTTTTCAGGCTTTAAACTTGTATTATTTTCAACTTCTGTCTTCATTTTGTTTTCTTCATTCATGGTAATTTTTTAATTTTTTTTAGAACTATTTATGAATTCTTTGAGTGGTTCTGTTGTAGGTTTAAATGTATCTCTTAGTTGTTCACGTGTATCATCAGCATCAGCTATTAGATCAGGTATCAGCTATTAGCTTATCAGGAGCTGGTCTAGTTTTCAGATCAGGTTATCAGGACCTGGTCTAGTTTTCAGATCAGCTTATCAGGACCTGGTCTGGTTTTCAGATCATCTTATCAGGACCTGGTCTGGTTTTCAGATCAGCTTATCAGGATCTGGTCTGGTTTTCAGATCAGCTTATCAGGGCCTTTTCTGGTTTTCAGATCTGCTTATCAGGACCTGATCTGGTTTTCAGATCAGTTTATCAGGACCTGGTCTGGTTTTCAGATCAGTTTATCAGGACCTGATATGGTTTTCATATCAGCTTATCAGGACCTCGTCTGGTTTTCAGATCAGCTTATCAGGTAGCTGGTCTGGTTTTCAGATTAGGTTATCTGATTCAGATTGAGTTATAAGTTTACAAGTAGCTAGTCATTTATAACATTAATATGAATGAAGTTTCAGGTCACATAAAATAACTAAAGTAAATATTTTATGAGCAGTAATTTATATAGTTATGAAATAGTTAAATTGTTTTCTATAACGAAAAAATTTTATACATCATTCCAAATGTTGTTTAAGCAAAATTCGTTAAAATTTTATTCATAATTAGCAATTTGCCAAAAAAATTACTTCTTAGTTTAAACCACCAAATCTTAAAAATTAACTGCACCCATACTTAAAATAATTTTGAGATGACGTGGTTGTAATTTTGCTTCATGTTTATTTGCATTTTTAACTTTACCTATATGTATGTATGTATGTTTGTATGTATGTATGAATGTATGTATGTATTAGGAATTATGCTATAAGTTGGGCACAAGTAGAATGAGTCATCATTCTTCTGTCGCCCCATACAAAAATATACACATACATATGTATGTATATTATTCTGCTTTTCACATGCAACATCAGCAAATATCATACTTGAAATTCTTTAAGCTTCATTACGAAAAAAAATAATGTATAATATACCATTCTTTTAATTATGAAATTAACTTCTTCAGATATTCATATTTGACTTGATATAGATAATTTTAGCATAAATATATGTTTTTAAACTTGAGATAGTAGTAGTGAACTGCCGATCCAGCCGCAATTAAAATTTTAAATTTTGATAATTAAAATTGTAAAATTTTAAAATTCTTGGAAATTTGTGAAATTTGATGGCTACGAGGGTGGTTCAAGAAGTCCGTCCAAATTTTTTTGTTTACATTAACTTTTTTTGTTTACTACATACGAGGGTGGATCAATAACTCCATTTTATGGGAAAATGATTTTTCGTAAGGTGGACGGTAAAAAAGCGAAAATAAATATTTATGTAAATCTGACGGTTAAAAACGTGAAAATAAATATTTATGAGACATTATTAGATTTAATTGAACTATAGTGAATTTTTAATCAGAAATAATTTCTTAATCAGGCTTGAGTTCAGTAATTTCAATTCTTATGAATGAAATATTTTTTATTAATTAATGTGAGTATCTAAAGAATAGAAGAAAAATTAAACTAGACACTATTAGCTGGGGGAAATACCGATATTTTTCTGTGCAGCCACGCACTTCATCAGCACCCATGTCTATCTACTGGGGTAGAGATTATTATTAACATCAGCTATTAAACTTAAATTTCTATGAAATGGAATATGAGAATTGATTGTGTATACAATTATTGATTTGCCTTTGGCAAACACATTTGTAAGTATCACTATTCATTTTCTGTTTTTCCATTTTCTATTTAGGTTAGCACGAAGTTATATCACTCTACCTATGTATGTTTAACTATTCTTACTTATCTTTTACGATCATCACATTAATTATTTTTACTTATTCGATGCACCATCGGTACATACATATAAGTATTATTGTAGTGGCTTTATGTTCCTTTGTTTTTGCTTTCTACAGTTGGCTTAGCTTTCCAGCATTCTGAAGCAGTTCTGGCCAAGTGAACAGTGATCGCCAAGTGAACATATTTTTGTCACGTGCCCATGATGAATTAAATGAGACATTATTAGATTTAATTGAACTATAGTGATTTTTAATCAGAAATAATTTCTTAATCAGGCTTGAGTTCAGTAATTTCAATTCTTATGAATGAAATATTTTTTATTAATTAATGTGAGTATCTAAAGAATAGAAGAAAAATTAAACTAGACACTATTAGCTGATGTTAATAATAATCTCTACCCCAGTAGATAGACATGGGTGCTGATGAAGTGCGTGGCTGCACAGAAAAATATCGGTATTTCCCCCAGCTAATAGTGTCTAGTTTAATTTTTCTTCTAATCTTTAGATACTCACATTAATTAATAAAAAATATTTCATTCATAAGAATTGAAATTACTGAACTCAAGCCTGATTAAGAAATTATTTCTGATTTAAAATTCACTATAGTTCAATTAAATCTAATAATGTCTCATTTAATTCATCATGGGCACGTGACAAAAATATGTTCACTTGGCGATCACTATTCACTTGGCCAGAACTGCTTCAGAATGCTGGAAAGCTAAGTCAACTGTAGAAAGCAAAAACAAAGGAACATAAAGCCACTACAATAATACTTATATGTATGTACCGATGGTGCATCGAATAAGTAAAAATAATTAATGTGATGATCGTAAAAGATAAGTAAGAATAGTTAAACATACATAGGTAGAGTGATATAACTTCGTGCTAACCTAAATAGAAAATGGAAAAACAGAAAATGAATAGTGATACTTACAAATGTGTTTGCCAAAGGCAAATCAATAATTGTATACACAATCAATTATCATATTCCATTTCATAGAAATTTAAGTTTAATAGCTGATGTTAATAATAATCTCTACCCCAGGAGATAGACATGTGTGCTGATGAAGTGCGTGGCTGCACAGAAAAATATCGGTATTTCCCCCAGCTAATAGTGTCTAGTTTAATTTTTCTTCTATTCTTTAGATACTCACATTAATTAATAAAAAATATTTCATTCATAAGAATTGAAATTACTGAACTCAAGCCTGATTAAGAAATTATTTCTGATTAAAAATAAATATTTATGTAAATCTGACGGGAAACACGTGGAAATAAATATCTTTGTAATGCCGACGGGAAAACCGTGAAAATAAATATTTTTGTAATGTCGACGGGAAAAACGTGAAAATAAATATTTTTGTAATGTCGACGGGAAAGTCATGAAAATGATTTTTCCTAATGCCAACGGAAAATCGTGAAAATGATTTTTCCTAATGTGGACGGTAAAAACGTGAAAAAAATTTAATAATGCCGACGGGAAAAACGTGAAAATAAATATTTTTGTAATGCCGGCGGGAAAAACGTGAAAATAAATTGTTTCTAAACCCGACGACAAATTTAATTAATTAAAAATTATTAATAAAAATAATTAAAAAAAGTTAATTTCATAATTAAAAGAATGGTATATTATACATTTATTTTTTTCTCGTAATGAAGCTAAATGAATTTTAAGTATGATATTTGCTGATGTTGCATGTGATAAGCAGAATAATAAATATAAATATGTACGTGTATATTTTTATGTGGGGCGAGAGAAGAATGATGACTCATTCTACTTGTGCCTAACTTATAGCATAATTCATAATACATACATACATACATATAGGCAAAGTTAAAAATGCAAAAAAACATGAAGCAAAATTACAACGACGTCAACTCAAAATTATTTTAACTATGGGAGCAGTTAATTTTTAAGATTTGGTGATTTACGCAAGGTTTAAATTAAAATACGTTTTTAAGCTAAAATTCTATTATGAATACAATTTTAGTGAATGTTGCTTAAACTACATCCCAAATGCTATTTAAAATTTTTATGAATACAGTGGTAAGCACTTAATAAGAGGCAATGCAAATGTTATTATAATGTATAACTAAGATGAAAAAAATATTAAGCTCGTCTATAGGGATCATGTTGTCAGTAATATGAATTTTGAAAACTTTCAAGAAATTTTATAGTGTTGTAAGAATAAATATAGATTTTGGATGATAAATTAAATGATTTTCGTTATGGAAAACAATTTGACTATTTCAAAACTATATAAATTACGGCTCATAAAAGATTGACTTTAGTTATTTTATCTGACCTGAAACTTAATATAAATGACTAGCTACTTGTAAACTGATAACTCAATCTGAATCAGATAACCTGATCTGAAAACCAGAAAAGCTACCTGATAAGCTGATCTGAAAACCAGACCAGGTCTGATAAGCTGATCTGAAAACCAGACCAGGTCCTGATAAGCTGATCTGAAAACCAGACCAGCTCCTGATAAGCTGATCTGAAAACCAGACCAGGTCCTGATAAGCTGATATGAAAACCAGACCAGCTCCTGATAAGCTGATCTCAAAACTAGACCAGGTACCTGATAAGCTGATCTGAAAACCAAACCAGGTCCTGATAAGCTGATCTGAAAACCAGACTAGGTCCTGATAATCTGATCTGAAAACCAGACCAGGTACCTGATAACCTGATTTGATAGCTGATACCTGATATAATAGCTGATACCTGATCTAATAGCTGATACCTCTTATTTGCTATTATTAAACATGGAAGAGAAAATTTTAAAACAGTTGGTGGTGACAAGAAATGTTTTGAAGAAAACCCTTTGTAGTATAAAAACTGTTGAAATAGATACACATGAACAACTAAGAGATACATTTAAACCTATAACAGAACCACTCAAAGAATTCATAAATAGTTCTAAAAAAATTTAAAGAATACACAAGAAAGAACAAAGTAAAAACAATATAGAAGTTGAAAATAATACAAGCTTAAAGCATGAAAAACCATCACTCAAGATAGAAACAAGTACACCAAAGAAACAAGCATAAAGTGCATCATTTGATAATACCATCTTATTTAATGATGCTAATACTGAAAATGATTATGATGATGAAGAAGATGATTTTTATCCACAGCCTTCCAACACCGAAGATACTTATATTGACTTATTAGTCTTGGAAAGAAAAAATTAATTAGACACAAACTATGGCTCACCTAAAGATTTCAATAATGAATGGAAATTTGGTGATAGAAATCTAAGACTGGATAAAGATAAAATACAATTTGATGGTCAAATATCGCGTCACTATCGATTAAAACATGCTAAAGCATGCATGCTAGCAAAATATCAAACTTGTTAGAAGATGATGAGAAAGCTTTTTTCTTATCATTAGTTTGTAGACTGCAGTTGTATCTGGATCAACTCAACTCATGAAGGTATACAGGTATGATTGATGGTGATGATGACCTTTTTTTATTTGATAAATGATTACATCTGAATGCGATACAAAGCAGCCTACGTTAACCAAAATAACGTCAAGGGGTCAACCACGAAACCTTATATAGAAACACTGGAAGTAACAATTCTCTTAAACATAGATATTCCAATGTTTCTAACACTTTATGGAAACACTGACGGTGAATTGATGATGGAGGTAACTGTTATTTTAGATCGATTTTCTAGAATAGTTTATTTTTAAGCATGTATTTATTTGTATATGAACTAATTTACACATACATACATTTATTTACCTATATGTATGTATATATTAATACTTTTAAAATTATACAAATATTCCCTATTTAAAGTAGAAAGATCTGAAAAAATAGTAGTGACACATTAGAAGAAAAAATTAATAAAAAAAGAGACTGACTGACCAACTGATACGTACACTCTGTCTGACAGGTACAAAAAGGTCACTTAAATATATTAAAAATATATACACAATACGCTGAGCTTTAATTAAATGAGAAAAAAAATACTTCATCCAGAATATCACATAATAGAGTCACCCTTCGTAAAATAAGCATACTCGTTCGTACCTTATTAATGTACTTAAACATATTATCAGTATGAAGTAACACAATTTGAAAAATAAAAAGCTTAAAATTTAAATATCCATAGCACTGACAAAGAGTAGACAGAAATTCTGACAGACAAAGTCATCTTGTATACTAGAAGAGCAGTTGAGAGGCCAGACCTAAATTGTAAGAAAACGACTTCGTTTTCTGTTGATCGCTATTCAAAAAGAAAGTAAGATTGTTCATTATGATTTAAATAATTTTAAATCACAATAAAGTTCAGTATCATATCCATATGATGCTGATCTTAACATAAAATTTAAAAATAAACTTTATGCAATTCTATATATTATATGTATCTAAGATTCCAACAAAGCTATTATATGAAATAATCTTAAGCGCATCTAACTGTACCAGAGTTTAAGATAAAAAAGCTCCTTTTATTTAATATCAGGCTAATTGAATAAAATTTAAATTTGAAACAGTAAGCAAAGACATCAGCTTACAGCATTATTATTCATGATTATATACTAGAATATATATACCTATCAAAGGTCAAATTCTAAAAGTCGTATAAATTAAGCAATATGAAATATAACATAATTTTTATAGTCGCGTAAGGTTTCAAAAGTAATTCAAATGATTTCATTGGAAAAGAAGTAGCGATTGTTTTCAGCAATTACGAATATAATAATCTATATATATATAAATGAAACGGTCCATGTATGAATTCGCATAACATTAGAACGGAAAAGCGATTTGGCTGAATTTTTTTTATTCGATCAGAAATTTTCAGGAGATGGTTTGTAAAGAAAAAAATTAAAACAAATCCTTACTATTCACTTCTCATTTTTTCTAAGCACAAACTAACATAGGGGAACGTAATATTTTTAATACACTGCCTCCTTTTCACTTCTTATTTTTCTTCATAAGAGAAAATTTTAGCATAAACTCGAATTAAACGTAAGCAAGCACATAAAATTACAGTTAGCCTTGAAATTAAAAATATAAAATTTTGCTAAATTGAAATTTTGTATAAGCATTATACATACATGCCACCAAGAAGACAACTGAATATAGGCCGCCGTACGCGTCTATTGAGAAATTTATACAATCATAGAGCCAGCCAGACTGAAGAAGAGCTTAGTCAACACTTGGAAGCAAATCGTGTTAGAATTTCACAGGCACAAGAAGATATGTCTCCAGACCACAGGCTACATAACTTACAACGTCGGATTAATAGGAATTCAAATACTGGTGTTCAGTATGAACGTTTATCCTTCAGATACGACTCAGAAGTTGATTATGCAACAGACCAATCTGTTGATTTCGGAACAATGAGTACTGCTTGCCAGAATTGTAATGCCTTGAGGTTTCGCTGCAAACCGCCTGGATTATGCCTCAATTACTACCGCCACCAGAACTGTTGGCATCATTTCTTTCTGCCCAAGATCCTCTCTCAAAGCACTTTCTGCAAAACATACAGCTTTACAATAGTTCGTTTCAGATGACGTCTTTTGGGGCAAATATAATACAAGAACGAGGTTTTAATCCAATGTTTAAGGTACATTAATTTTTATTAACACTCACGCAAGTAACACACAAAATAAAAAATACACCAACATGATTTATAACTCAAACTTTTACAGCCTTAGTTATAAAAAATATTTAGGCTTTATAAAGGGTTTTTAAAACAGATTACCATTCCAAATTTTGCTTATTAAGCTTTTATAAAGCCTCAATATTTTTTATAAATGAGGCTGTTTTAAATGTAATTTTAAGACTATTAAATATGTAGATTCAAAGTCAAATTCATCATCGTACAGGAGCATTGTTACCGCCGATGAATTCTAACTACAAATTCTTCAAATTTATTACCTTGGAAATTCCGACGACGAAATTAGTCAGCGATGTGCCATTAGCCGTGCAATTAAAATAGAAATTATTGGGCAACTGCAAAACCTTTTACATGAACAAAATGAGTTGGTGAAACTATTTAAAACTGCATTGGATATGATGCGTTCTGATGATCACAAAATTGTAATCAGGGCCGATAAAAGACCATATGGTGAACACAAGAGACGTTTCAATGCACAGACGTTCAATGAGGTTGCCGTTGTTATAGTGGGAGAAAATTTAGGGTCTCGCGATATTATAATTAGGCGACGTGATGGTAGTCATCTTCAGCGTATATCCGAAACACATCGTTCCTACGATGCATTACAGTATCCGCTGTTATTTTGCAGAGGAGAAGATGGCTATCATTTCTTTATTAAGATGATTAGTCTATTAGCAGGTTAAAAAAAGCAAAGTAAAATCTTACTAACTACACTCATAACAAAAAAATATTTTTCATTTACAGGTCAAGAAACAAACAAAAAGGTCAATTCTATGAACTTGTATGCATAAAGATTAATGATTCGTTATAACGAGGAAAACCATATATTAAAATGTAGAAGATTATTTCATCAATTCGTAGTTGATATGCATGGAAAAATCGAAACCGAACGTTTAACATATATGTATATAACATATATACCAGCAAAAATTACGAACTGAAAAATACATTCATCTCCGTGACGTCATCAATACTGATGGGATTGCAAACAATGTTGGTCGAGTTACAATTTTACCAGTGAATTATGTGGGAAATCCAAGACATATACACGCGCAAGATGCGATGTCATATGTATGTACGCTAATATGGTCGACCAGACTTATTTGTCACATTCACATGCAAACCAAAATGGTCTGAAATTACATAGTTATTACTACCCGGTTAATCAGCCATCGATCGCCAAGACATTACAGCGCGAGTGTTTAAGCAAAAACTTAAGGCTATGCTCGACTTTATAGTTAAGTTTAAAGTTTTTGGAAGTATGCGTTGTTGACTGCATTGTGATGAATGGCAAAATAGAGGGCTACCTTATGCGCACATTTTACTGTGGATGGCTGAAAAAAATAAGACCAGATGAAATTGATGCCATTATTTGTGCTGAAATTCCTGATCGTACGTCAGACTTAGAGTTATATGAAATAGTAACAACTAACATGGTTCATGGCACTTGCGGAATTCACAATCAAGAATCACCATGCATGGTAGATAATAAATGCTCCAAACGATATCCTCGCGCTCTTTTAGCAGAAACAGTCAAGTAAATGACTGATATCGACGGCACGCACCCCAAAACGGTGGTAGAACCATTACATTGAAACTAAAAAATAGTAACGTTGTGGTCGACAACAGCTGGATTGTGCCGTATTCACCACTTTTCCAAAACATTCAAAGCACACTGCAATGTTGGGTACTGCAACTCTTTAAAATCTATTAAATATATTTGCAAGTATGCCACGAAAGGAAGCGATATGGCTGTATTTGGTATTGCGACAGCAGATAAAAAGGATGAGATTTCTCAGTATCAGATTGGAGGGTACATTAGAATCAATGAACCACTCTGGAGAATTTTTTCATTCTCCATACATGAACGTTACGCCACTGTAATCCATTTATCTGTACACTTAGAGAATGGGCAACGAGTTTATTTTACGGAAACAAATGCAGTGCAGAGGGCAGAACAAAAGCCATCAACAGCTCTGACAGGTTTATTTAATACCTGTGCAAGTGATCCCTTTGCAAGAACGCTGCTTTACTCAGAAATGCTGAGGTATTTCACATGGAACGCTTCATCCAAAAAATTTGAACGTAGGGAACAGGGAAAAACTGTTCCTGGCTTTATAGATGTTTACTCATGCGATGCGCTAGGTCGTGTCTACTCAGTCCATCCGTGCAATGACGAATCTTTTTGCCTGCGTTTTTTATTAGTAAATGTTCGTGGACCAACGTCTTTTCAATCATTACGGACCGTTAATGGAGTATTGTGCACATCATATAGAGAAGCCTGTCAGTTTTTACGCTTGCTAGAGGATGACAATAATTGGGATCTTAC
This sequence comes from Tachina lurida, assembly GCA_944452675.1. Classification (NCBI taxonomy): domain Eukaryota; kingdom Metazoa; phylum Arthropoda; class Insecta; order Diptera; family Tachinidae; genus Tachina; species Tachina lurida. Next base: position 93,901,434 of record OX101753.1, on the reverse strand, counting down.
TATGGCAGATGCTGTTATTTCCTTTACAACACAACAAATTCGAACACTTTTTGCCATCATTATATCAACATGTTTCCCATCTAATCCAACCCATTTGTGGAACAAATATAAAGAAAATATGGCAGATGACATTTTGCATCGTATTCGTACAACTGAAAGAATTCCCGAAATTGATTTTAATGCTGAAATATTCAATGAGGTGTTGATTTCAATTGAAGATTTATGCTTAAGAATCTCTGGGAAAATGTAGTGCCATCACTGATAGTACTTAGTAATGCAGTGCTGGCACTCGCTCTCAATCTCTCTCTTAAATATAAAGTTTAGGTTTAGAGTTTAAGATATATAAGAATAAAACACAGTCTTTGACAACGCTTCATCAACCACACAGTCTTTTCATTTAAATAGAAGCATAACATGGCGACCGTGAAAAAAAAACATTTTGTATAGTTAAAAACGGTGGTTGCATTGTGGTGTACAGTGTACAGGAATTCTTGCGTTCATAAAGGATATTTTATCACAAAACATAAATTTGTGTTTGCCTTGAACTATCTAATTTTTTTTTTTCATATGTAATCTTGTTAAAAATTTATAATAAATATAATAACGTTGCAAATCCAGTTTAATTGGTGGAGAAAAAAAAGAAATCATCGGGATGAATTGAAATAAAATCAAGCAAAATTTAATTGAAGAAGTGATTAACAAAAAAATAGATAAAGAAAAACGAGAACCAAAAAAAATTTTGCAAAGTTAAATACATACATAAGCGCGTGTATTTAAAAAGTTTATTATATCTATACTTGTACGTTGTGAGATTAACAACCACTTGTGAAAAAAAAGCATATGACACTTTATAAAAGGAATAAATAGTTGAGCGATATTAAATTGAACAAATGTAATTGTGGTATGAATTAATAAATAAATAATAAATTAATAAAAGATATTAAATGCATTGGTTGGTTGCCGAAATGTCGGATGCGTTATTGTTTAGCGCTAAAACAAACACAAAAAAAAACTCAGCAAACATAATTTTTGAGAAATCATACAAAACCTGACCTAACCTAAAAACATAAAATCATAACCTAAAAATAATCGACTAAAAATGTGGTCTTATAACGGGCAAAACCGAACCATAAAAATGCAAAAAAAAAACTGTTGTACATACCTACGAAAAAAAAACGGTATGCATGTGTACATAAGTGCACGACAATAAGTACATAATAGCACAAATAAATAACAAAATGGAATAGAAAATTTAAGTGAACAACGATCAAATTTTAAAAAGACATACATATAATGAACATACAAAAGGAAAGCACTAACGAGTAAACATTAGTTATAAAAAAAAATAATAAAAAAAATCAACAGCACAACGAATTAGTCAAACAAAATTGATGCTTGAAAAAAAAAACTCAAAATTGCTAAAGAGAAAACGAAAAAAAAAGAAAATGCAACCGAAAGAAAGAAACTTAAGAAACAGAACTAAAAATACCTGCAAATGGAAAATTACTCAACAGAGAAGAGATAAAAGCTACAACAAAATCAACCCCAAGCTTGGACGAATATAAACATCAACAAATTAACTTTGGAATCGTCATGCAGAACACAGTAACTACATAAATGTTTAACATACATAATTAAAACTACACTTAAAAATACATTTTCATTTACAAACTAATTTCTATTCAACAATAAATTTAAATTAAACAATAAAATACATACATATATATGTATATTAACTTCTATCAAATAATAATTATTACATAACCTAGATATCTTTATATTTCATTTTATACTCAATTTTATATGCAAGATAAAATTACAAAAAAATGTGTGAAATAAAAATTAAAAAAAAACACAGAAAGAAAAGAGAAAACAAAAACAAATGAATATTTTTTATCATTCTCAATAGAATTTAATATGATTTTTATTGAAGGGTATACATATGTATATGTATGTAGAGTAGATACTAATTTAAAGCAAAAAGAAGAAATGAAAATAAAACAGAACCATAATGCAAATGAATGCAATCTAAACATTTTATTTTATTTAAAATTGATTATAATAACAAACCTTATACATTTTTATGCATCAATTAAAAATATGAGAAAACATACTACATTCATAAAATTATAAGTCTATTAAACTCATTTTTTTTCTATATTAAACTCTTTTGCAGAACTGTGAATAATAGAAATACATTATTTTTGATTTTTTTTTGCAATATAAGTTGCAATAATTATTAAAAAAAAAAATTTAAAAGATATTTTCATGAAGCTTAATGAAATACAAATTTTTTTTTAATTTCCGTAAAACATCAATTATCCAAATTCAACTTTTATATAACTACATTACAATACAAAATTCTCGATTTATTAGAATGTGTATCCTTATATTTTACAGATTTATACAATTGTTAATTCTTTTAGTTCAGCAAAATACACATATATTAACATAATATATAAATTAACTCCATTAAAATTAAATTTCCAGGTACAAAGGTATATAAAAATTTTAATTATTTGAAAATTATTCATTCCTTCTCATAAAATATATCTAACATTTAAAAGCAAAAGCGTAATATTACTCTAACCAAATACAATCATATGAATTTTAAATGATTTTGCTTAAGTACATTTGCTTTTTCAATTATATTGTTAGAAGCTATGATTGCTTTGATTGGTTCCAACATATACACTAACTTGTCCTTCATCAGAACAATGTTAATAATTTTTATTATCAGTATACTCATCGCATCGTACTGAAATATCGCTTCTCGTAAATATTTCTACTTGTGAATTATATATATATTTAGGTATATATATATATATCTTTTTTTTTATAACGATTTGTAACTTGGCATTTAATGCTACGATACCACTAGTGTTTTGATGAGTGAGGACCAGAAACGGGAACCTATAAGGACAGAAATATTGTCGCAATTGCTAGAAGATAAAAATTCATTCGAAAAATCCTACAAGTGTCTGAATAAGTCACACTTACCGACTAAAGCCACGCAGAATAAACATTTAAATTTGTTAGCACTTCACCATAATCATATCATAACGTCCTACAAGAATTTAGGGCATACTCTTAACGATATTGAAAGCAAACAGGTAGAAGAACTTATTTCATCTATTAGGTCAAAGCTAGAAAATATTTTTTCGAGACTGAATATCGAAGCCAAATTTCCAACAGCGGTAGATGAACCATTTATTTTTAATATAGAAGACGACAGTGAAGAAGAGTACATTCCTTTAGAAAATAACCCGGAATTAGACAATTTTCCTATTTTTCCTACAATGGCAGACCAATTGAAATTTATAGAATTAACATGCAAAATACTGCCAGACTTTGATGGCAATATTGAAAATCTGCAGCAATTCATTGATGCTTTAATGCTATTGAACACGTTGAAAGGCACGTACGAGGCGGTAGCCGTCCAGTTAATAAAAACAAAATTATTAGGTAGTTCAAGAAATTATATAACTACAGAAACAACAATCGAAAGCATTATAGCCAAGCTTAGAGTGTCGATTAAAGGTGAAAGCGCAGAAGCAATAACATGTAAAATTTTAAATACTAAACAATTAAATAAAAGCACATCAGACTATACTAAGGAGATGGAGCAGTTAACAAAAGCTTTGAACAACGCATATCTGGCCGATGGTTTAGGACCAGAAACAGCGAATAAGTATTCAACTCAAATCGCGGTACAATCAATGGCTAAAAATGCAAATAGTGAGAAAGTTAAGCTTGTAATGGAAGTAGGGAAATTTGAGAATATTACAGAAGCAACAGCCAAATTTACTAGCGTAGCAGACAACAGTACAAATAACCAACAAATCTTTCATGTCCGAGCACAGGGCAATAACACAACCAACAGGTATAGGAACACAAATTATAATAGGTACAGGTATATGAATAGTAATAATTTTAGTAGAAATCCCAATAATCGTAGCAACAATCCACGTCGGAGCCAAAATTATCAAAACCCAGACAACAATAATGCAAGATTCCGCAACAATACTTATGACAATCGTAGGTCACATCAAAATAGCTCAACATCGACTAACCGTAATGTACGCACGGTAGAACACCATTCGGAAAACGAATAACACCCCCAGAAGGGAGGGGGCCTAAAATATACCAGAATTTACAAAATTTTAAAAATATAAAAAACGTTAAATGTAGCAACCTCAGAAATGAAACAATTTTCAGTTTGAATTTAAATTTTTGCAGTTATATTAAATTAAACATTTCAGGCATTTCAAAATCCACTGTTCTCCTTGACACTGGTGCTGATATTTCCTTAATTAAGCTCAATCAAATACCGAATAGTGCAAGAATAAATAAAGGTCAAATAGTATCTATAAAAGGCGTAGGTGATGGAATTTTCCGTAACATTGGATCCATTCACTGTGATATTTTTATCGAAGACGGTGTAATTAGCCACAAGTTCTCGGTAGTTGACGACAACTTTCCGATACCTTGTGATGGTATTATTGGTCTTGACTTTTTGAAAGCTTAAAACTGTATTTTAAATTATAGCAACGGAAACAGCCGCATACAAATTCGTACTGAAGAATTGCCTTATAATGTTGACATGCCAATTATCGATGTTCAGACAGCCTATGAGTTTATTGTACCAGCACGTTGTGAAACTTTTCGGAAAATTTTTAACTTAAACCCCAATAAATCATATTTCATCCCAAATCAGGAGCTAGAATCGGGCATTTTTATACCAAATTGTATCATTTCAGGAACAAATCCTTATATTAAAATTTTAAACACTACAGGCGATAATGTAACAATTAGAAATAAACAAATTTGATTTGAAAGCTTGAGCGACTAAAACATTTTTACAATTCAAAAACCAAACGTAGATAGAAACTATGAAGTAATTCATACGTTAAAGGAAAATTTTCCTAAATTTGCGTCAGATAAACTATTGGAACTGTGTAAAGACTATACAGACATTTTTGCATTAGAACATGAGAAAATTACCGCTAACAATTTTTATAAGCAAACGCTTCACGTTAAAGATCCAAAACCGATTTATATCAAAAATTACCGTATCCCACAGGCTCAGAAAGAGGAAATCGATAAGCAAATAAACAAACTTTTAAATGATGAAATAATTGAACCATCCTTGCCCGAATATAATAGCCCACTACTTCTCGTACCGAAGAAATCGCTTCCCAATGATAACAGCAAAAGATGGCGTCTCGTTTTTGATTTTAGACAAGTAAATAAAAAGTTATCAGCAGATAAATATCCGTTACCAAGGATAGACGATATCCTGGACCAGCTAGGGAGAGCTAAATACTTCTCATGCCTTGACATGATGTCAGGATTTCATCAAGTTGAACTTGAAGAAGAATCCAGAGACTTGATGGCGTTCTCAACGCAGCAGGGATCATACCAATTTAAACGTTTACCATATGGTTTAAAAGTCGCACCAAACTCATTTCAACGAATGATGTCGTTAGCTTTCGCAGGTCTCAAACCAGACCAAGCATTTTTGTATATGGACGATTTAATTGTTATAGGTTGTTCTGAAAAGCACATGATTAATAACTTGCGCGAGGTTTTTGAAACTTGTAAAAAATTCAACTTAAAGTTGCATCCCCAGAAATGTAGTTTTTTCTGTACAGAGGTAGTTTTTCTGGGATACAGATGTACCAATCAGGGAATTCTCCCCGACGAATCGAAATTTAGAATCATTCAGGAGTATCCAACTCCCAAAAGCCCTGAAGCGGCAAAACATTTCATTGCATTCTGCAATTATTATAGGAAATTTGTCCCCAATTTTGCGAAGTATGCACTTTATATTACACAACTCACCCGTAAAAACGTAGAATTCATTTGGTCTAAGGAATGCGAAAGATCCTTTCAATATTTAAAGAACGCATTACTAAAACCTAAAGTATTGAAATACCCGTATTTCGACAAAAATTTTTATATAACAACCGACGCAAGCAAGATCGCTTGCGGCGCTATTTTAAGTCAGGAGCATGATGGCAAACAAATGCCAATCGCCTTCGCTTCACGCGCGTTTACAAAAGGAGAGTCTCACAAATCCACAATTGAACAGGAACTAACAGCGATACATTGGGCACTCAATTATTTTAGACCCTATGTTTATGGCAGAAAATGTATAGTGCGTAGCGACCATAAACCTCTTTCATACCTTTTTTCCTTGAAAAATCCCTCTTCAAAGTTGACACGCATGAGATTAGATATAGAGGAATATGATTTTGATATAGAATATATCAGAGGTTCAGATAATTGCGGTGCAGACGCACTGTCCAGAATTGACATTGAGTCCATCAAGGCTATAAACGAGGCAAATGTTTGTATGGTGACAACTAGAGGTCACACAAGAAAACAAAATTGTGAAAAGTTACACGATATCGTAATTGGAAAAGAAAATCTAAGTCCAGTAAGCAAACCAAAAGTTTTTGAAATAACTAATTTTAGGGAAGCAAGAAAAATACCGCGTATCAAATTCGAATTAAATAGGCAAACTCCAACAGTAATTTTAAAGAAAGGAAATGTTATATTGTGTAAATTTGGCATTGACGATATTATTTTAAATGATAAAATTGTTCTAAAACAATTGATATCAAAGCTAGAGATTGAAGCTAAAAATTCTAAAGTCAGCAGAGTCCAAATATCTCTAAACGACGACTTGTTCAACTACGTGTCAGTCGCAGATTCTAAAACTAATTCAGAAAAGTATCTAGATACATTAGTAATTATGATTACGCCAAAGATAAATTTTGTTAAAAATAGGAATGAAAAGGAAAAATTATTGAAATTTTACCACACTGAACCTTTAACAGGAGGTCATTCAGGAGTTATGAGAACACTAAATAAATTTAGAAATTATTGCTATTGGAAGAACATGACGAAAAATGTCATAAAATACGTTAGGACTTGCCCTTTTTGTCAGAAAAATAAATCCCTTCCTAAAAATCTAGGACCTCTAAGTATAACAAATACACCGAATAAAGCCTTTGATACCGTAATAGTCGACACAATAGGTCCATTTATACGATCGAACCACGGAAACGAATACGCTGTAACTATAATTTGCGATTTATCAAAATATTTGATATCCGTACCAATACCAAATAAAAACGCACAAACACTAGCAAAAGCAATTTTTGAAAACCTTATTTTAACATACGGACCACCTAGGAAAATTTTAACAGATTTAGGAACAGAATACAAAAACCAGTTAATGAGTAATATGTGTAATTTACTAGGAATTGATCAAGAAACGTCTACAGCATATCACCACCAGACTTTAGGAACTGTAGAACGATCCCATAGAACTTTTAATGAATTTGTTAGAAATTATTTGTCCACAGATAAAGTAGACTGGGACGATTGGTTAAAGTATTTCACTTATTCTTTTAACATTTGAGTTAGTTTATGGCAAATTACCAACAACGTATCCATTTTTACAAACAGGTGAAATAGGTCCTATCTACAATATAGATGCGTACGAAAAGGAATTAAAATTAAGGCTCCAAACAGCGCAATCAAGAGCAAAAGGATTGAAAAATAAAAAATAAGGCAAAAGTTACATTACGATAAAAAATCAAATATTACAGAAATGAAAATTGGAGATTTAGTTCTAATAGAGAACAATGCGGGACACAAATTAGAATTTTTATATACCGGACCTTTTCAGATAGTAAGCACAGATGATTACGGTAATTGCATTTTAAAAACTTCACAAAATAAAACCCAAAAAATACACAAACACAGATTGCGAAAATATAAAACTGATTAACACTTAATTAATCACATAAGTATAGCGCAAATCTTTTAATTCATTTATAAACATATTTATATACATACCATTAATTAAATTAAAAAAAAAATAAATAAATAAATTGTAAACAACTCATGTACATAAATCAAATTTTATTGTAATTTGAAAAAAAAAACCCAAGAAAATTTTAAAGCAATCAACATTTAACAAAAAGTCAACAAAATATGTATATATGCATAGAATTGAAAACAAATTTATCCCTTCACTTATATTTAAACATTCACAAATTAATGGAAAATTAATAAACAAAAACTAAAATACATATAGGTATATGTTAACTACTCAAAAAAAAAAAATTTTTTTAAAAAAAGAAGATTATATATATAATTATTACCAAAAAAAAAAAAGAACAAAAAAAAATTATTAGAATTAAACTAAACTTCAATTCAAAATAATAAGAATAATCATAAATTTTATCCCATTAAAAATATATATTTATATAAAACTTAATTCCAAAAAGGGGGGAGGTGTAGTGCCATCACTGATAGTACTTAGTAATGCAGCGCTGGCGCTCGCTCTCAATCTCTCTCTTAAGTATAAAGTTTATGTTTAGAGTTTAAGGTATATAAGAATATAACACAGTCTTTGACAACGCTTCATCAACCACACAGTCTTTTCATTTAAATAGAAGCATAACAGCAAGAATTAGGAATGACAGCTCCAAATCATTCTGCTCAGGACGCATTTACCGAAGAATTTCAACGTGAGCGGCAATATAATCGGAATTCATTAAGTCAATCAGTAAGAACAAATGTCCGACTTTTAAGCTACCAGCAGAAAAACGCATACGAAACTCTTATTACAGCTGTTAATGCAGGTTATGGAGGAATCTTCTTTCTCGATGCACCTGGTGGAACAGGCAAAATGTTTTTACTGTCCCTCCTTTTGGCTTCGGTTGGCTCACAAAACCAAATTGCACTTGCAAAAGCTTTCTCTGGAATTGCTGGTACCCTATTAGAAGGAGGAAAAACTGCTCATTTGGCTCTAAAACTACCTTTAAACTTGCAAACGGTAGATGAGCCAATATGTAACATTTCGAAAAAATCAGCGATGGCAAAAATACTTCAAAACTGCAAAATAATTATTTGGGATCAATGCATAATGGAGAAATAATCAACAAATATTCGGAGGGATGATGGTTCTATTGGCCGAAGACTTTTGACAAACGCTGCCAGTCATTTCAAAGTCAACTTCTGCTGATGATATTGACGCTTGCTTGAAGTCATCATCCTTATGGAATAAAGTGAAAACACTCAAATTAACACAAAATACGCGAGTTGCTCTTCAAAATGATCAATTAGAGTACGTGTTCTCAAATCAACTGTTAGACATTGGCAATGGGAAAATACCGACTGACTCGACTACAGGCCTGATTTCATTTCCAATGGGTTTTTGTCAATTTGCAACGTCTAAAGAAGAACTAATAGCAAAAGTGTTCCCAAATATTGTTCAAAATTATAATAATCACGTTTGGTTGAGCGAAAGAGCCATTTTAGCTGCAAAAAACAAGGACGTTGATGATATAAATTTTAAAATACAAAGCTTAATTAATGGCGAATTGCATTCGTATAAGTCTATTGATTCTATTACAGATCCTGATGACATTGTTAACTATCCAATAGAGTTCCTGAATTCATTGGATTTACCGAAAATGCCACCACATGACTTGCAGCTTAATAGTTATGTTACGCAACCTGAATCAGATAATACTATGCCATGGTACTAGATTGGTTGTTAAAATGCTGATGCCAAACGCTATTAAAGCAAAGATAATCATAGGAAACTTTAAAGGTGAAGAAGTGGTTATTCCAAGGATACTTATGATACCAAGTGATCTACCATTTAAGTTTAAACGCGTCCAATTTTTAGTTCGCCTTGCATTCGCAATGACGATTAATAAATCTCAAGGACAAACGTTAAAAGTGTGTGGGTTAAACCTAGAATCCCAATGTTTTTCCCACGGTCAATTATATTTTGCGTGCTCGAGAGTCGGTACACCGTCAGCATTATTTATTTTCTCCACAAATAGAAAAAGAAAAAATATTGTTTATCATCAAGCCTTAAAAAGAATTATATGTTGAGCATTTTTTTTTTTGTTTTTAATGAATAATGGTTTCAATTGTTGTTGTTATGCATTTAATAATAACCAAATTAAGAAGCAACTCTTTTTACAATAAATTCAGAAAAATTGTTATTATTTTTTTTGGTAGTGAAAATTTTAATTGTATATGAAATAGTAATCATTAGTAAAAAACTTCCGAGCAATACTGGGGCGGTCAGCTAGTTTCAATATAAAACTCCCTTTTGATTTTAAATGTTTATCAAAAAATAAAAAAAGAAGCAAACTGTCTAACAAAAAATAACTATCGTTACATAAGCTGGACTGCTGGATCAGTTTCATTTAAAAATGTTCATAAACGTATTAAAGGCAATGCAAGATGTTCTAAAATATATGTAAAATTTGCTGAAAAAAGCCTACGCCTGGAAAAAATATTTCTAAGAATGAATATAAGCTGCATCAACTTTAAACAAATGTAAATTAAATATAGGAAATATTTCTATTATAGTTACTATTACTCTAAAGTATGTATCTTAAGGAATTCAGTTTTACTTAAAACAGAACATCCTCACAAACTTTTAAGTAAATACAGATAAAAATTAAGTCAACGTTTCTTAATTTCAAATAAAAAAAAACTAAGAAGATATTTCACATCTATACATAAAAGACCAGGCCAATATTTACAACATCAACAAAAGACCCCACATGACATAAAATGTATTCAAGCACGGAGCCAAACACTTAAAATCAATTTGTAGATATGTATGTACATATATTTTCAAATTTCTTATCAATACTCAAGTATTTATTAGATCTTGACAATCACACTTACATATCTACACCATGAAAATATATGAACAGCGCAAACCATTCAGTCAGAGTACATGCCAAAGCTAAACGACCTTATTATGGACAGAGAAACTATAAATTCCCATGATCGTATGAAAAGAAGTTCTGTCAAAGAAGCCGGACGTAGTTAAATAAACAAAGTCTGTAATATAAACAAATTTCTCACAGGCAGACTTTAACGCTGTACATTTTTAAGAATGAGAAAATATAAAGCAGTCTTGAGTAGAAAAACACTAGGATTAAAATAAGTTCTGATATATGCTAATATATCAGATGTCCAAATGTCTGGCATGACACACAAAGAGGTGATGACGTAGTACACAAACACAAACATACATAATGAAATTTTATAATATTATGAAATTCATACTCACATACACACACACATACAAATTCCCACAATTCATATGAAATCGTGTAGTAGTCGTCAAATTTAATTTATCTGATGGTATTACGATTTATGATGAAATTCATATACACAGCAACACCCAGAATAAAATCGCTAGCATCAGTTTGTAATACAAAGGTACGATAAAAATCGTGACACGTAAAAGTAGGTGCTTCTATAAGTTTTGGTGTATGTCTCCAAAAGCTATTTCCTATAATTGTTACATTAAAGTAAAATATACTTAAATAAAAATATCATTACCCTTATGCAAAAGCTCTGCTTCTCAACCTGATTGGATTCAAAACATTTAACATCTGAAATTCACTTGTACATATAAAACATATGCCAGCACAATATTTTCTATCTCCATAAGAATAGCCTAGAAAACATATACACATTCATTTGTAAATATGTATGAAAAACTCTCGACGGCAAAACAATACACACAAACAATGATATTCTTCAAAGTAAAAATAGATACGATCACATACATGAATCCAAGAACACATACATACATTACCAAATACATTCCCTATCCACTTCAATGCACAACAGGGCTGCCACTCGCTGCAGCTATTAGATCATTTCCCCAGAGATCGCAAACATAAATGCATACATACAATAACCCTTCATAAGCATACCAACGATAACTCAAAACAGCAACTCAAAGTATATCAAATAACAATCACTACACACACAAATACACAGATCCCTTGTTACTGCAGTCAGACTGGGAGCAAGTGCCTTTGTGTCAACACTAAAAATCTAGTAACAATTTTGGTATAATAAGTTGTTTTTTCTATCCGTCAGTATAAAAAAAGGAGAGAAAACAGATATGGTGTATTTGTGGTGGAATTGTCAATAAATTGTCAATATACACACATTTGTATGTTCGTAAGTTATAGAAATGTACCAGTAAATAAATGTCTGGTTGGTATGTCTCATGACACCATAAGAACTACGTAGTCACTACCTAATCATTTGTTTTAGTGTGACTAGTATATTTTCAATGACAAGCACATGCTAAATGTCTATAGTACAAAGTATTGTATGGGGAATAACTAGAGAGTGGAACTGATTACAAGTCAAAAGCTAGTCATTACATTTTCACCATTCACATTTCCTACTGGGTATAATGATTGTCTGACACTACAACAAAAGTATCAGACACCATCAAAAATACAAGTAAATACAAAAACACACACTCATACACACACACACATACACACATTCAAACTCACACATGAAAATCCCCCCGTTTGTAATAGGGTTGCCACCCTTTTTGATTTTCCCGGTTTTGAATTCCCAAAACATGTCTATCGTCCCCATTACTAATCTACTTGTATCTTCGAATCTCCTCATTCGAAATTTATGAAATTTATCATGTTAGCTTATTTTTTAAGAATTTTTTTTCACCTTTTTGCTTAAAAGCCAATGTTACACGTTACTTTGTTCGCAAAAATGCAAAAAATTAATAAAATATTGTTTCGAAATAAAAAATGGGGCTTACGCCGCCGTAGCTCTCAAAATTTCTGGATCCGCCTCTGCTTGTACCGACTTTTATTTTACTAAAAAATTACATTAGTTGTCAATAATAACTATTATTTGGAGTAAAAATGAACCAAGTCATTTTTTTTGTTTTAATTTGTTGGAAAAGTTTTCAAATGCAGTTTGTAAAATTTATATCATTAAACAATTTTGAGAATGAACTTTATAACTGTTTTTAGTATAACTGAAATATTCATTCCAGGCATTTATGGCACTTAATTTACTAATCCTCAAAATACTCGTATCTTCGAACTGTCTTTTTGGGACTTGGCTCGCTTCAGCTCTGAACCCTCCATATATAGTCTCATCATTTTACGTACATATGTATGTACATACATAAGTAAATTATGTGATTTGTATTTTTGTATACTGTGTGTGGTTTTTTGATATTCCATTCTGCTTGTTTTTTGGAAAGTAGAAAAAATCCCTTAATCAGTATTTCTAAGTACACATCAACATAATTGTCTGGCCGGCAGATATACAGTACCGTACGAAACAAAAGCAACTTACTGAGAAAATACATTGACACCAGACAAATTTTTCTATCATAATTTTTGGAATACATTTTAAATATAAACAAATGTAATTTTAAATGCAAGTAGTAGTTTGGAATACAAATAGGATAGAACTATTTTCCTCTCCTTCGTCATTTTTTGCACAGTTTGTACCAATATAACACTTGTAAAATACAACTAAACTACTTCAATTAAATATTTTAATATTTATCTTTCCAGATGTTTGATACTTACCGATGATCCACATTCCTTTGCACCTTTGAGCTATAGGTACATCTCCTTGTTTTGGACTTGGTGCCTTTTACATTCATTTAGAGTTCCAGTTTTGATTGAAACGTTTGCGCTGTTGCATGGTACGTAAACAAAATGTACACAATGATTCTATTAAATAGCATTAAATAATTTTTACATGTTAAGGAATTCTTACCTTCTTGAAAATTGTACCCGGCGGCAGGATTTCTAACAAAAGTCCAATTTGGGAACGTACATCTGCTTCTGCATGTAAGTCAACAAACGCTTTATCCAATATAGACTTATTTGAACCTTATTTCTTGTTTTTCAGCTTATACTTACCATTTCGATATTCAGCCAACGCGTTGGGACAATTTTTTTAATACATGTTTTTTATTTATTGTATCTTCAAATAAGAACTAACAATAAGTATTCAAATCTTAAACCTAAAATATAATTATTAGGTCCGACCAGTGTCGGACATAAACTTAATGATAGTTATAAAAAAAAATACATAAGTAGTGATAATCAAAAATAAAAATAAGTATATTCAAGCAGTCCCATCTGGAGTGTTGAGTATAACAGCCCTTGTATCCTTCGTTTTTAGGCGGATGTGTCCAGTAAAGTTCAAAATATTACGAGCAAGCGGATTGGGATGTGAGTCGAGCTTAGTTAAATATTTGCCTGCGTATTTTGTAATTTCATCAATCACTAGTGGCATATTTAAATCACGATGTATATTTGAACTTTTTATATACCATGGAACTGATGTTATTAACTGTAAAATTTTGTTTTGCCTTCTTTGGATTCTCTCGACATTGGAAGCTGAAGCAGTACCCAATAGTTGAATTCCGTAGCAGCATATAGGTTCCAAAAGCGACTTGTATATCAAAAGTTTGCAATCAAGACTGAGGTTTGAATTTCTAGTAATCAGCCAATGTAACTGAGATAATTTTAGTTTCATTTGTGCTAGCTTAGAGTCAATGTGGTTTTTCCAAGTAAGACGTCGATCAAGGTGTATCCAACATATTTCACATGAGAGTGTAAAGGAACAACTTGATTGTTAAAGGAACAACTTGCTTGTTAATCCGCCGAACGGGTTAACAAGTATCTCTTCGTAATGTATATGTTACTTCTTTTTTTGATGTGTAAACATCTATACGCTAGGGGGTAAAAATCTTTTTCACAACACAATCACAAATTTTGAGTACGATGTTATCAAATCGGTATGAGCAATTTTTAAAGCATACCTTCAGGAGCAATTATTAATTCATTCAGTGGGGATAATTTGGTTAAGTTGAAAAATATAAAATAAATATAAACTTTTAAATAAAAGAACGTTTTAAATGTCAAATATTTGTTTAAAAGATATAAAGCAGTCTTTATAAAGAATTTATAATATTATATTATAACATATCTTCTTTACGTACTGTTGCCTTACACTTAAGCAGGTGCACGACAATTGGGTAACAATCTCCATCTCATGCCAATTATTATGGATGGAGATTTTAATAAAAATTTTGCAAACCCACAGTCGAAAGCTTTATAAAAATTTTTATTTGACGTTCTCCACTTGCATATGAGCAATTCTCCACAAACCCCCACAACTAATGATTCCACTACTATACATGCAGTTTTCCATACAGTAGGGTCAAAAATTTATATATGTTACTTTAGTTACCTTAAGCCAATATTAAAAAAAGCAATGTGAGTCCGATCACAGGGGAGATGTGTAAACATCTAGTAATGAATTTTTTTTCTTAAGTTGGAAGTACTTATGCTTTTAGTAATCAGTAATGCCCGTATTCATAATGAAATTCTACCAAGTGGCAAAATTTTTTTCATACAAAAATCTCAAAATTTGAATGAAAAAACTTTGTCACTTGCTACAATTTTATTATGAATACGGCCCTACGATTTTACTGGTAATGCAAATTAAATTTCATTATCAGTAAAAATTTACTGATTTTTTTTTCAGTAATCAGTAAATTTACTCCTTACTGCAATTTTTAATGCAGTACATACATATATATAGCAGTGTGCCCATTTACTAACCAAATAAGTTAAATAAAACAAAAAAATCAGCAAATTCCTATGTATTTACAATATTGAAAGTTTTGATACTTTTAATTGATTAATTAAAAAAATATACTAAAAGCTAAAGTACATCCAACTTAAAAAAATTTTTCATTACTAGATGTTTACACATCTCCCCTGTGATCGGACTCACATTGCTTTTATTTCAAGGCTTGTAATTATTTATTGTATCTTCAAACATGAACTAACAATAAGTATTCAGATCTTAAATATAAAGTATAATTATAAGGACTTAATACATAAGTAGTGACAATCAAAAAGGAAAAAAAGTATTTTCAAGAAGTCCCATCTGGATGGAGTGTTGAGAATAAGAGCCCTTGTGTCTCTCTCTTTTAGGCGGATGTGTCCAGTAAAGTTCAGAATATTACGAGCAAGCGGATTAGGATGTGACTCGAGTTTTGTTAAGTATTTGCCTACGTATTTTGCAATTTTTTCAATAACTAGTGGCATATTTAAATCACGATGTAAACGTAAAATTTTGTTTTGCCTACGTTGGATTCTCTCGACATTAGAAGCTGAAGCAGTGCCCCATAACTGAATTCCGTAGCACCATACTGGCTTCAAAAGCAACTTGTATAGTAAAAGTTTTCAGTCTAGGCTGAATGTTGAATTTCTACCAATCAGTCAATGTATCTGAGTTAATTTAATTTTCATTTGTGTTAGCTTTGGGTCAATATGGAGTTTCCATGTAAGTCGTAGATCAAGGTGTATTACGTGTGAATGTTGAGAAACAACTTGATTGTTGATTCGAATTGGAGAACAAGTAGATATCGGGAAGCCTCGTTAGGACTTTCGTGCATACTTAGGCAGGCTGTATCATCGGCAAACGTAGATGTAAAGATATTACTGCTTAGAGACATATCACAAGTATAAATAAAATACAAAACTGGACCCAGTATACTACCCTGTGGCACACCGGATGAGATAGTTTCAGGTATACTTCTTCTCCTTCCACAACAGTGAATTTCTTGGCAATAATATAACTTTCCAAAAGATTTACTATGTTTATTGGTAGGTATGTCTTCAATATTAATAAAAGGCCTTCATGTCACACTTTATCAAATGCCTGAGAAACGCCGATACATAGCGCAGAACAATACTTCTTTTCTTTAAATGTTCTTCTCAGAAATTGAACCAATCTATGCGTTTGTTCAATGGTGATATGCAGACTTCTAAAACCAAATTGATGGTCTGGGATGCACCCATTACCAACTAGAATAGGGTACAATTTTGTCATGAGCAGTTTTTCGAAAAGTTTTGCTATTGTTGATAGCAGACTTATTGGCCTGTATGACTAAGCCTTGGTAAAGTCTTTCCCTGGCCTTTGAATCATTTTGACCTTGGCAAGCTTTTAGCTTTGTGGATAATACTCTAGTCACAAAATGGCATTAGAAACGAATAACAGGATTCTAATTGCAATACAAGGCAACTTAGTCAGCATCTAATTACTAATTCCATCAAAACCCGAAGCTTTCTTCGGGTTGAGTTCAGCAATTAGTTTTTGTAACTCACACGTTTTGAATTTTATTTGTTGAGGGAGTAGAGCGACTACATTCGGCAAATCAACAACACCACTACATGTGTTTCGGGTAAATACGTATTTTAAGTGCTCAGCAAATATGTTACCTTTTTCAGTATCGTTTCTTGCCCAACCTCCGGTTAATGTGCGCAGAGGTGGCTTAAACTCAACGGGTGTTTTAAGCTTTCTAGCAGCGCGTTACAAAGAGTAATTAGATGCTGGTGTGATATCAAGACCTTCCAAATAATTTTTAAGAGATGTGGTTTTTTTAAACGCAAGCAAGTCTTGGAGTCGTTTAGTGCACTCTTTAAATATGAACCCCAGAACGTATGTTTAGCATATAGTCACCAGCTGCTGAAAAACAAGGTTCAAGAGATTTGTAGAAATTCTCGTATTGATCCTCAGTAATTGCGAATCTTGGAGGGGAGTAAATTGATGATATGACAAAATTAGTGCAAAATTTTTTTACAGAAATATTCGTTGCTTGAAGATGTTCTTCACAAATTTTGTCAATAATAAAATGCTTGAGTCTTGACTTTATTAAAATTGCTAATCCACCGCATGCTCTTCCTCTAGGGTCATTTGTATAATATATAGTGCAGCCATTTATTTTAAAGAAACTTCCCAAAATCAAATGAGGCTCAGAGACCAACACTATTTCAATATTTTTTCACTTCGTCAGCTCAAGTTCTTTTTTATGTTGGCAAATGCCATTTGCGTTCCAGAAACATATTTTTAACGTGTTCATGGCTTCTTAACTAATGCTTAAAGCACTGTACTCTGCACTCGCAACATTTTTTGCACCATTTTAGTCATATTTGTTGTAAAATTATTTTTAGTTAGCATCACATTGTCAATAGTAGCTTCAAGGCGAATGAAGTTAAAGCTTGAGTTTGCATTCGCTGAATTATTTTGCGGAGGAACATTTTGCATAGGAATAGAATTAGCCTTAGCAGCATCGGCATAAGATTCACGTGAAGTAACTGATTGGCTAGTTTGAGGAAAAGTGTAGGAGTTAGCGTTTGCTGATTGAGCTGGAGCTAATATAGGTTTGTGTCCCATAGTGTGTTTAACGAAATAATATACAGGACAGCCGCTATAGTTAGCGGTGTGATTACCTCCACAATTACTACATTTTTATCTGCTTGTTCTTTTGGCTTAGTACAACTAGCAGTACCGTGCAATTCACCGCAGATAGCACACACTGTATGTAAATTGCAGTACGATTTTGTATGGCCATATTTTTGGAAATTATGGCACTGTACGGGACGTGAACGTTTGTGTGGCACTTACACTGTGATTTTTCAATATAAGGGGTATTTTAGGCTATAAATTGGGTGTGTCTCGTTTTTTTAAACTGTATATCATTCGGCTCCAGTTCAACACGAAATAGAGGCTGGGGGATCTTCTCTCTATTGAATATATTAGTAACACTTTTTACCTTAAATCCTTGTACACTACGGGAAATAATGATAACGGACATTTAAAGTTTTTTACTAAACCAAACATCGTTTGTTTTTTCAACTATTTTATTTTATAACATTGAAGAAGGTAATATATAATTTTTTGTGAAGTAAAATAAAAAAATATAAAAAATTTCATAATAAACCAAAATTGAACGAAATAATTAAACCGGGCAAACTTAAAATTTTCCTTTAATGATAATTTTTATTCACTTATTCAAATTCTAGTAATTAGTTTTTCCTCCTTCATTGTTCATTTCTTCCATTAAGCGTCTTGTATAAGAGATTGAAGAAGGGAAATATCAATTTTGTTCCACTCATCTTGAATGGCTAATTTTAATTGCAATAACGTTCAATATTGCTGACCACTGGAATCGTCTGGATAGTATACCCCAAAGGTTTACTATGGTGTTCAGATCAGGACTTACCGCAGGCCACTCCAGAATAATAATATTTTTGGACTTTAAAAATTGTTTTGTTTCTCTGGAAACGTGGATAGCTGCATTGTCCTGTTGAAATATCCAATCTGAACCCCATAGATCGTCCCCAAAATCAATCAAAACATGCTCCAGTAACTCACAATAGTATTTGGAGTCCATCTTATGTGTTACAAAACATATAGGTGACTTACGTCGGTACCCAAATGCAGCCCATATCATTAATTATCCTCCTTTAAAATTTCTTGCGTATCGAGTTTCACGTTCTTTTCGGGAATCCCTCCAATATTTCTGACAACCATCAGGTCCGTCAAGATTGAACTTTTTTTCGTCACTGAAGATGACCGATTGCCACTCAGTGTCCCAAAATTTATATTTTTCGGCAAAGGCCAACCTAACCGTCTTATGTCTTGGTAAAAAACGCGGAATAGACAATCTTTTCTGATATTTTAAGTGTTTGTCGCCACTTAAAATTTGCTGGATTCTTCGCATACTTATGGGTAAGCTTAACTGGTGACGAATTTGAGATGGGCTGCAGTGCTGCCAGAATGATGATTTTATCATATTTTTGATGATTTTTGGACAAAAATATGATTTTAAGATTTTTGTTCTCGAATCATGATTTTTAATTTTGCAAATTATGATTTTTACTTTCAATACATACATATGTATGTTCAATTTTCTTTGTTGGTCGAGAATGTTTATCAATAGCTACACCTATAAAGAAAACATTTTTGTTCCAGGGAAAATATTCGTCTTCATGGATATAGTTTGGTAAGGGGTAGAGAGCACATTTCTCCCTCCTCTTCTGGGGTCAATTGAAAAAAAAAAAGAATACGAAAACGTCACTTTACAAAAAAAGTCATGTCAGAGAAGTGACGAAAAATCGGTCCGGAATATATTCAAATCTTGCACCAAATGTATACCAAATCGTTTAAAAGAGATCATTAGTCGATAAGGAAAATCAATTTGCCTCTAAATTTTAGAGTATAAAACAACTGTAGATCAGTGATGCAAAATGTGGCACAATTGGGCCATTTGTGGCACTTTTGGATGTTTGATGGCCCTGTGGTACTCTCTAGGATATTTTGGCCCTTTCAGCTCAAAATGCAACTAATTCCTTCAAACCTTTGAGTACACTTTTTAATTGAGTTTTTTTCGTTTTAAAAACTACTTTTATTTTTGGAGATTTTTATTTAAACTGGTTTCCGAAATCTGCGCCAGATCATGTTTTGAGTGGGGAAACCAATAGTATTATACCAGTTTCTATTAAACTTTTTCAAAAGGAATTTAAAAAGCTCAAAGATTTATGTAGAAGTAAATTTTGCAAAAGGATTTCTACCATTAAAAATCGTTTATGTAAACCTTTGTATACAAATATATACAGAATTATTCAAGGAACTCTTTCTATTCACCAATCCTCAGCAGGACTGAAAATTTATATTGAATTCAACAATAAAATTTGAAAATTCGCTTTTGTTTTCAGTATAAATTTTCAGTCGAGAGTTTTCTTTCGATATTGTCAAACATGTGTCATATTTAATATAATAAATATGTGTCATATTTAATATATTTAAAAAATAATAATGAAATCTAGTTCTAATAATTGTTATTGTTAAAACTTAACACAAAAAAATGCTTCTAGACAGGGGCAAATTGAGGAACTATTGGACTAAAAATTTAGAGATTATGTTTAATAAAATGAGAATTACATAAGTAATGTTTTTTAACTAAGATTTAGTTTTTTAAGCAACATACATACATATAAAATATGTATTTACTTTAATTTAACAAAAAATACCTTAAAAAATTTTGCTTTTGTCGCTAAGTTCTGCTTTTGCTCTAAACAAAATAAATCACATATTATTAATACATACTTTTGTTTTTATTTAAATTAAAAGATTATAGTCGAGTACATTTGACCCTATCAAAGGTATTTTGGCCCTTTTAAATCGTTAATTTGGCCCTAAACCAAAAAAGCCTTATATAATAAGAACATTGGCAATGTCGAATACTTATTTTGTTTGAATTTCTTAACTAGTTTTTCATTTAATGCAATTTTTAAATAAGTTACTTTAATGATCCCATTTTTTTATTGAATTCAATTTAAAAATGCTTTCTTAATTTTTTTTGTAAAATAAGATAGTAAATAGCATTTTATTGATGAAAACAAAATAAAATTGGTGTACGTCGAATAGTTTTGTTTGTCCACTGTAAATATGTCAATTTTACTTTTTTTATTTGAAAAAAAAAAAATTGGACTTGTGATGATTTTTTTCTTCAAAATATGATTTTCTTTCCGACAAATGATGATTTTCTTCGCAAAACTTCTGGCAGCCCTGATGGGCTGATGTATTTATTGGAAGCCAGACGCTTTATTTGCTGTTTGCCAAGATGCTTTGATTTTCCATATTCATTAGGATCTTTTAAAAAATTATTTGTAGTACATTTGTTGCACTTAACTTTAAGAGCAGTTGCATTTTGAAGAATTAAGCTCTAAGAAGTTTAAAAAATGTAATAAATAAGTTAAACTGTTTATTTTTTATACATTCTATTTGAATTTACCTATTGTGCAATAGCTTACAGTTAAAACTCACAAATTTTCTTTGCAAAACTTCCCTTGTACTATATATTTTTTCGTCCTTTACTTACAATGTTTCATTTAAAAATGACCAACAATTTATTTAATAATCTACTGATGAAAACTATTTGAGCACCGTTATTTTTCTTTATGCCATGCAAACTCATAGTTAGTGTTGAAAAAATATATATTCATGAATACCCGAGTATTTGGTTTAAAATCGTAAGAGTACCCAATGTCCGATATAATTATTTCGCGTACTGTATAATGAGTAGTGCATCTTTTATTTCTTCGGGATTAGCATAAGCATCAATGCCCTGCAATACAATCTGCATACCTTTAGCACCCTTAAGCTGGTACGTATAAAAACTTGTATTATTTTTTCGAATTCAGTAACAATTTTGCGGAAATCTTTTTCTTCGTATATTTGAATTTTCGTTTCATTAATGTTAACACGTTTAATTGTAATAACGTGAAATGCGTTTTCGCCAATGGCCGAGACTAAGCTATTAATAAGGGCGTTACAATTTTTTTCTCTCAGATATATTGGTGGTGGTTTGGAGGTTTTTTTTGATGATACAGCGGGTTAGTCGTAATTAGTTTGCAAAATTGAAAAACGGTTTTGACGGTTACCTAATGCGGCGTCGTTATTCCTGGATATCATGGGAACCAATGAGATTTTTGATGAATTTGGGCTTCGTCCGCACTTTACAACTGTGATATATCTGACCATTCCGACTTGAACTTTAGATTTCGTATTAATATTATCTACATATATTGTCAACTTAGTTAATTGATGAGAACGAGCCTGAAGGGGATGATGTCGCTGACTTAAATGACGACGTAGTAGGCAACTGTAATGTTAACGAATCACTGGGTGTTAAGCGAAGTTAGTCGCTGACGAAAAAGTGGAGTTAGTCTATCACAAGACATTTTATTTTTATTGTTTTCATTAAGAGCTTCAAAACTCACAGTAAAATAGGCATTTCTGCCGTTAGAACTTCACAATTTTTTCCCTTTGAGGTACTAATATAGAGTATTCCTCAAGGGAACTTTGGTTGTGTTTTTGTTTGGGTTTTTTTTTTTTTTTTGTTATTTCTAAATGTAAAAAATATATTTGCAAAGCAAAATAATGCTTATTTATCAAAGTCAATATGTTTTACGAATATTTTTTGTATGATTTTTTTGTTTAGTATGTATGTAAATAAAAACTGCGCTGAGACTTCTGGTCACTATGAAGGTACAACGAGAATGATGATGGGACAAATATAAACTTAAAAAGTTTATTTCAGAATAAAATTTTATGTATTTAAATAAAAAAAAAAATAATGAAAAATTTTCTTTGCATTTTGTTTGTTTACATTTTTTGGCAAAATTCTTGGTAATATATAGTTTTATCTTCTATTGCATTGTTTTTGAGGATGCCACCTTGAGTTTAACTCTTCGAAATATGGGGTTAAATAAAATCTGATATGGCCCTTTGACATAAGTCAGTGCTGCCATATCTGGTTATATCTGTTAGAAAAAGTCTATCATAAGATTTTTTAATTTTTATTAAGAGCTTCAGAACTCACAGTAAGTCGATCATCAGATTTTTTATTTTTATTGTTATCATTATGAGCATCAGAACTCACAGTAAAATAGGCATTTCTGCCGTTCTTATTCACTTCACAATTATTTGTTTCTGAGGTACTCATATAAATTAATAATAATATTATCTATAAATTGTTTATAAATAAAATAATTAGATTAATTAACAAACAAATAAATAATTAAATGAAATGAAACAAAACTAAATCAGCATATTGAAACGCACTCCTATGCTAACCAATCGAAGGCCATGCTCGGAACTAGTACGCTAAATCTTCCAAACAAATATTGTGAGGATTGTGATGAGATGATCCCATCAAATGGTTATATGACGCATGTCAGAACCATAAAACACAAAAACAGTTACCACCAAGAACGGATTGGAGATTTTCTCACTAAAAGAGAAAGCAATTTCAATGCAAGGAACGAGACATATATCCTTCTCAACAAAAATGGGGGTGTTATGTTTCCGGAGGAGTTTCTGAAATCTGGCAAGAGCTCCATAGTACGTCAACTAAATGAACATAGTAGGATACATACTTCATTTAAATTTAATATGGAGCTCACATGTGATTATATGAAGATGGTGAATGATGAGATGAATGTTTCTCAACTAGTACATATTTCGAAAATGATGTTGATGACTTTGTCTGATGACATAGAGGATATGTACAAGAAACAGACCGAAGAGCTAAGACCCAAAATGGAAGAATTTTAACAGAGGGATAGCGGATGGACCTTGATTTCCAGAAATTCCCTTGAAGTTAATATAAACAAGGTGTCCATAATAAGAGAATCGAGCTTTATCCCTCTCCCAAAAAATATTGCAGCAAAGCATGCATGCATAAATATCGAGAACTCTGATGTTTATTGCTTTAAATAGTGTCTCATTGCGGCTTTAAATGTAAATAGCGGACTGGATCCTAAACAACGGAAAAACTGTAGAAATTACAATATTGCAAACATTTCTGATGAGAATATTAATATAGGGGCACTTGTATTAAATTTTTAAGAGCTAGAGTTTCCACTCCCATTAAAGCAGATAAAACAATTCGAGAATCATCAATGTTTTTGGTCATAATGGAACATCGCTTATAGGATCATACTACAAAACGAAAGGGGAAAAACACATTTATCTCAATCTCTTATTGCTCCACTCCAATGAAAACTTTCACTATGTACTCATAAAGGATATATTAAAGTAAGTTTAATTTATGCAAAATGTGTTTTCATTTCTATATAAAAAGTTACTTCTTATTGTCATATTTGTATATTTCTTATTGGTATTTTCTATATTTTCTTCAGAGTTCTTCGTTCCAACATGATGTCACAGAGAAGTTTTTACTTCTAAT
Source organism: Tachina lurida (assembly GCA_944452675.1). Classification (NCBI taxonomy): domain Eukaryota; kingdom Metazoa; phylum Arthropoda; class Insecta; order Diptera; family Tachinidae; genus Tachina; species Tachina lurida. Next base: position 93,876,959 of record OX101753.1, on the reverse strand, counting down.
ATGCAACACCTGCCTATATCTATACATAATGATTATGTGTATGATCATCATAAAAATGTTTAAGGGAAAAAAATCATCAGAATGCCCGAAGATGAATCTATTATCAAGTTTAAGAACTACTACAAATTGTTAGATGTACCATTTGGAATCTACGCGGACTTTGAGTCAATTTTGTAAAAAGTTGATGATCCTGTAAGTAAAAGCGCTACAAATATACAGAAATATCATGCATGTGCATTCGGTTATTTTATTAATTGTAGCTTTAAGAGAGAAAATAATTTATAAAGATATTATTTTGGTGAAGATTCGGCGAATATATTTACCAAAAAAATAGTTGAAGATTGTACAGATATATATCTAAATTATTTACTTAGAGGTAAAAAAATGTTAAAGAATCCAATAAAAATAGATCAATATAATAATGCACAAAATTGTCATATATGCAAGAGAATATTAAATAACGATAAAGTTAGAGATCATTGTCATCTTACGGGTAATTATAGTAGTGCAGCTCATAGCGAATGTAATTTGAATATATCATTATGATCTGCATAATGATTTGCCATTTTGTCCCCAAAATAAGCCCGTGGGGGGATCCAAAATCAAAAAATAGTTACAGACTTGCACTCAAAAACAAATTACACCAAACACTATAGAGTTTATAGTTTTCTCAACTATATGGATACTGACTTATTTATTTATTCAATTAAAACTGATGACTTTTACGCTGACATAAAAAATTACATACAAGAACAATTTTAGACATGGGACTATCCTATAGATAATCAATTTCTTTTGCCACTACTCAATAAGAAGGTTGTGGGAATGATGAAAGATGAAAACAATGGGGATATAATGACAGACTTGAGTAGTGTAGTAATTGGGACGGCAACCCTGTTATAAATGAGGGGATTTTGTTGGCTATATGTATGTATGTATACTTGTGTGTACAGCCTCTGTTGTTATTGTAGAGAAGCGTTGTGCCTTCAGTGGGGTTTGCATGGATGTACGTGAGTGTGTGTATGTGTGTGTGTGTATATGACTGTGTGTGTGTGTTTGTATTTACCCTGCAGTCAGACTGGGGCCAAATGTCTCTATGTCAACACTAAAACTCTAGTAGTAGGTACATTGTCTACAATTTCTTTTCTATTCGTCAGTATAAAAAAAAGAGAGAAAACTGTAGCGTGTTCTAACTATCACTACGACTAACATTGCGTAGTAAACATTTACGGTCAACTTGACCGCAATATACATAACATCCAATGGCATTGAAATTATTTTTGCGCTGGACATTTGACACTCATGCAAATGCATTAGACAGACTGCAACGTAAATATGTATTTTGTACAAATGTTATTTGACACTCACCAGTCTGATCGAAGGTCGCAGCATAATGCATTTGAATGAATCATAATTAATAACCACATGTGTTTATATAATAAATATAAACAATACAATATCCATGTTTTCCAAATTTCTTATGAGACACACGCCTACCGTGGGAAACTAAAAGGAACAATTTGCTTATTAAGCATATACCTTTTCTTTTCCCTCTTATGTTAAGATAGGTTAAGCTTTATTCTCATAACTAGTATATAAGACAATGTATTTTTATTTTAAAATTAATTATTAATCAACATTCCTAGAGCTCCTAGCTGAGCTCAGGAATTAATTTTTTATTTTGAAAATAAATACATAAAAATAAGTTTGATAAAACAAACCTCTATAAAGAAAAATTTTTAAACATCATTACATTTATTACATGGCGATCCTGCCAATTCCTGAGAGTGCTATTTAGCACCCGGAAATAATTTTTTTTGGTTCCTGACAGATCAGCCAAAAAACGATCTGCCAGTGGAAGATGTCCGCCTGGCAAAGAGGCAATAAATAATTGGAAACAACAACCAGACAACAGATCTGCTAAAACCAGCATGGTAAAACCAGGACCACAACCCCTAACAATAGAGGAGTACAAGAAGCGCACACAACGGAAACCAAAAGAAGAGATTACGGTGCCATTAACAAAAAAGGTAAAACGCAGGGGAGGATACCTCTGCCGACTAAAAAGACAGAAAGCACTTCTCATCCGAGAAGTCAACAGAGATCCCCCACCAACATGGTCAGACAAAAACAAAAAAACAAAAAATAAAATAAAAAAAAACCATACACATTAAAAATAAATAAAGAAGTGCACTAATTGTGGTAAACTCTTAGGTCAGTAGGCGTTAACCGCCGTTGACAAACATTATAACTACATATTTTTTTTTACTTATCCTCAATACTATAACACTATATTAACATAAATAAATTTTAAGTTAAATAATACTTTTATAATTCATTTTTTAATGTAATTAATTTTGTAAGGCCATAACATAACATAAATAGAAAACAAAACAAAAAACATATTAATGTTATTTTTGAAAAAGAAGGAATTTCCTTAGAACAAGAAATAGAATATTTAGCAAAGATTCCAGTAAAGCAAACGATTTAGACAAAATATAACCAAATTAAACGTTTTAGCAATTTTCTTTAATTTACTGATAGAATGGAAAGATATTTTGAATAAGGCACGAATTATAAAAGAAGATTTAGAAAGGTCATATAAGTGTATCAATATTGATAGACCAATTAAAAATGAAACAATTATTCATCATTTTCAAATAATTCTTAAAAAATTAGAAGAAATAAGAGTCTTATTTAATGTTTATTACAATAGACTAACAGTAGCTCACCAAAGAGCAGCAGACGCATTTTTCCTTGATTTAACAAGCAGAATTTCAAAACTAGCCGATAAAAAATCGATACAAATCGAACTACCAAATTCAATACACGAAAGTGTAACATTTAATATTTCTATGCCTATAACTGAATCCACAATGACTCAAACTGTAGTAGACTTTTTAAATACAGCTTCAAAGCTTATTATAGACTTTGATGGAAAATCAGAAAATTTACGATCCTTTGTTGACTCCTTATCCCTGGTAGATTCAATAAAAGGTACTCACGAAGCGGTGGCAGTATCACTAATAAAAACAAAATTAAAGGGAACTGCAAGAAATCTAATAAATAATGAATCAACTATATCCGAAATAATAAACAAATTAAAAATTAGCGTCAAGGGAGAATCTGTCGAAGTATTAACGGCAAAAATTTTAAATATAAAACAAAACAATAAAACTGCTAACGCGTATTGCAGTGAAATAGAAAATTTAACCAAGGCATTAGAAACCGCATACATTTCAGATGGATTGTCATGCGACCTAGCTACAAAGTATTCCACACAAACTGCCGTAAAGGCATTAACTAAAAACTGCACCATAGATAAAGTTAAGCTTATCATGGAGGCAGGACAATTTAATAGCATGAACGATGCTATAAGTAAATTTGTCAATAGTTGTACAGACGCCACAGGTCAACAAAATACTATTTTGTACTATGGACAAAAGTACAAATCTGGAAACAATTACCGTGGTAATAACACACGATCACGTGGGAGAAATAATTACCGACGTAGAAATAATAACAACAACTATAATAACAACAATAATAATAATAACAATTATTACAGAAACCAACAAAGATTTAATAATAATCGTAGGAACAATAACGTAAGAGCAACAGAATCAAATGATAATGGTTCGGAAAACTCCGAACTTCCCCTAGGATCAAATCAGTAAAAATTTACCATCTTAATCTAAACTTGAGCTTCTTTATAAATATTCAATTAGGCAATACTAACACTACACTCACACTCTTAGTAGACACTGGCGCAGATATTTCATTAATAAAATCAAAATTTTTTAAACAAAACCAAATTAACACTAATAAAACAACAACTTTAAGTGGAATAGGACAGGGTAATATAAAATCGATTGGAAATACATTTTGCGATATAAAATTTAAAAACTTTTTAATACCACATTACTTCCAAGTAGTAGATAATAATTTTCCAATACCATGCGATGGAATCATTGGCATGGATTTTATAAAAAAATATAACTGTATATTGGATTTCAACCAAGATAATGATTACCTTATCCTTAGACCATTTAATATACCACATACAATAGATATACCGATTACAAATAACTGCAATGAAATTAATATACCTCCAAGATGTGAAGTCATACGTCAAGTAAATTTTACCAATTCAAATAATGAATTATTAATTCCAAATCAAGAAATTGAACCAGGTGGTTTTATACCAAATACATTAGTTAAATCTGACAAAGCATTTATTCGTATTCTAAACACTAACAACACCATTACTAAAATCAAACAAAGTAACATAAAACCGAAAACATCTCTGATTATGAAATTATCAAAGAAAACTTAGGCAAAAATTCAAAAAGAAAATCAGAAATATTAAAAATATTACAGAAACATTTTCCACAACAATTTAAAACAACATTAACAAAACTATGTTCAACATATAGTGATATTTTCGGTTTTTGAATCAGAAACAATAACAACTAATAATTTTTATGAACAAAAATTGAGAGTAAAAGATAAAGAACCAGTATATATTAAAAATTATCGTATACCACATACACATAAAGAAGAAATTGACAAACAAGTGAAAAAATTAATAGACGATAAGATTATTGAACCTTCTTATTCTGAATACAACAGTCCAGTCTTGTTAGTACCAAAGAAGTCACTTCCTAACTCTGACCAGAAAAGATGGAGACTTGTCATAGATTACAGACAAATAAATAAAAAACTAATTGCAGATAAATTCCCATTACCTAGAATTGATGATATATTAGACCAACTAGGTAGAGCAAAATATTTTTCCTGTTTAGACTTAATGTCAGGCTTTCACCAGATCAGTTTAGAGAAAAACTCTAGAGACTTAACAGCTTTTTCAACCAACAATGGTTCATACAGATTTACTAGATTACCTTATGGTTTAAAGATAGCACCCAATTCCTTTCAACGAATGATGTCACTTGCTTTCAGTGGTTTAAAACCAGACCAAGCCTTTCTATATATGGATGACTTAGTCATACTGGGATGCTCCGAAAAGCACATGCTTTCGAATTTGAAAAACGTTTTCGATCTATGTCGAAGGTACAATCTTAAATTACATCCTGAAAAATGTTCATTCTTCATGAGAGAAGTAACATACCTAGGTCACAAATGTACAGATAAAGGAATATTACCAGACGATAGTAAATATTCAATCATTGAAAACTATCCAACACCAACTAACGCAGACAGTGCAAAAAGATTCGTAGCATTTTGTAACTACTATCGAAGATTTATTAAAAATTTTTCTGAATACTCCAGACATTTAACAAAATTATCCAAGAAAAATACACCCTTTGAATGGACGAAAGATTGTGATTTTGCATTTAAATATCTCAAAAGGGCATTAATGAGTCCAACCTTATTACAGTATCCTCATTTTGCCAAGGAATTTTGTATAACAACAGATGCAAGTAAACACGCTTGTGGTGCTGTTTTAACACAACAACACGAAGATAAACATTTACCTATTGCTTATGCATCAAAAACATTCACAAAAGGAGAAAGTAATAAATCAACAATTGAGCAAGAATTGACTGCAATTCATTGGGCAATTACCCACTTCAGACCATATATATATGGAAAACATTTTCTTGTCCGTACTGATCATAGACCACTTTCTTACTTATTTTCAATGAAAAACCCAAGCTCCAAGTTAACAAGAATTAGACTAGATTTAGAAGAATATGATTTTACAGTAGAATATCTTAGGGGAAAAGATAACTATGTTGCCGACGCTTTATCGCGAATTACAATAAATGACCTAAAAGACATGAATAATAAAATTTGTTCTATATTAAAAGTCACGACTAGATCGATGACCAATACAAAAGACAAGAATAGTAACACACTAAATAAACAGCATAAATTTGATAAAAATAATGATAAGCCCAGTATATATGTACCTTTAAACACTGACGTCAGAAAATACTATAAACTAAAGATTTCCCCCGCAAGATGTTATATCAAACGTGGAAAATCTATAGTAACATATAAACATATTAATGATTTGTTTACTAAAGAGAATTTTGACTTAGGACAATTTTTCTCTAGGCTCGAAAAAGTGGCCGGTAAACACAATATATATAATTTACAAGTGGCACCTAGTGAAAAAATTTTCGAATTTATCTCTATTAATGAATTTAAAATTATGGGCAATAAAATATTAAATAAAATAAAAGTAGCGCTACTAAATAAGGTGACCCAAATCAATAATAAGAATGCCAAGGCAATTCTTGAAATTATGCTGAAATATCACGATGATCCAATAGAAGGAGGACATTGTGGAATATATAGAACATTAGAAAAAATAAAAAGATATTACTATTGGAAAAATATGTCCAAGGACATATCTAAATACGTAAAAACATGTCATAAATGTCAAACTGCTAAAACTTTAAAACATAACAAAAGTCCAATGACTGTGACACCAACGCCAACAAAACCATTTGATACGGTAGTGGTAGACACAATAGGACCATTCCCAAAATTATTATTTGGAAATGAATACGCAATCACAATAATATGTGATTTAACTAAATATTTAGTAACTATACCAATACAAGACAAAATCGCTCCTAGCTGAGCTCAGGAATAATTTTTTATTTTGAAAATAAATAAATAAAAATAAGTTTGATAAAACAAACCTCTATAAAGAAAAATTTTTAAACATCATTACATTTATTACAAAACAAATGTGGTGTATTTCTGGTGGCTTTTGCAACAACTTGTCAATATTCATATAATTGTATGTACGTAAGGTATGGAAATGTACCACTAAATGTCTGGTTGGTATGTCTCCATGTTCCCATAAGAACTATGTAGTCACTATCTAGTCAATTGTTTTAGTGTTACTAGTAGATTTTCAATGACAAGCACATGCTAAATGGTTATAGCACAAAGTATTGTATGGGGATTAATTAGAGAGTAGTACTGGTGACAAAGTCAAAAGCGACTCAGTACATTTTCACCATCGATATTTCCTTCAGGGTACTTATATTTTTGATGGTGTCCGATACTTTTGTTGTAGTGGCACACAATCATTATACCCAGTGGGAAATGTTGATAGTGAGAATGTGCTGACTAGCTTTTGACTAGCTTGTCACCAGTACTACTCTATAATTATTGAGCATGTGCTTGTCATTGAAACCCTACTAATAAAAAGACAATTGACTAGGTAGTGACTACGTAGTTGTTATGGGGTCATGAGACATACTAACCAGACAGTTATTTACTGGTACATTTCTATAATTTTCGAACATACAAATGTGTGTATATTGACAAATTATTGACAACTCCACCACAAATACACCATATCTGTTTTCTCCCCTTCTTTTATACTGCAGGATAGAAGAAAACTTATTATACCAAAACTGTTACTAGAATTTTAGTGTTGACACAAAGAAACATGCATCCAGTCTGACTGCAGGGTAGTGACAAGAGATCTGTGTATTTGTGTGTATGTAGTGATTGTTATTTGATAGACTTTGAGTTGCTGTTTTGAGTTATCGTTGGTATGCTTATGTAGGGTTATTGTATGTATGCATTTATGTTTGCGATCTCTCGGGAAATAATCTAATAGCTGCAGAGAGTGGCAACCCTGTTGTACATGGAAGTGGATAGGGAATGTATTTGGTAATGTATATATATGTTGCTGTATTAATGTATGTGTGTTCATGGCCTAATTAGTTATATTCGGGATTCTAAAAATGCTGATGGTTACTCTTTATAAACAAGTTTTAAGGATATTTTTATTTTAATTCAACCCCTGGACCGAATTTTTTTGTAGGCCAATTAATTTCGAATGCTTCAACCCAAAATTTGGGTAATTTTATTCAATCAGAAATAAAATATATAGGGCCTTTTTCAATTAAGATACATAATTATTCCCCCTTTGAGTTTAAACCAACTCTGCGCACATCTACAGGAAGTTGGGCAAGAAGCGATATTGAAAAAGGTAACATATTTGCTGAGCACTTAAAATACGTATTTACCCAAAACACATGTAGTGGTGTTGTTTGTTTGCAAAATGTAGTCGCTCTACTCCCCCAACAAATAAAGTTTAAAACGTGTGTGTTAGTGCCGGTCCAGACTTGCAATTTTTGTTGCAGCAATTCTTGAATATGTGTGAGAGTGTTGAAATAGAAACATATACTTTTTGTATTCCTCTCTCGCTCTGTTGCACTAAAAAATAAAAAGTTGCTGCAACAAAAATTGCAAGTCTGGACTGGGACTTACAAAAACTAATTGCTGAACGCAACCCGAAGAAAGCTGACTAAGTTGCCTCGTATTGTAATTAAAATCCTGTTATTCGTTTTTAATGCCATTTTGCGACTGGAGTATTATCCGCACAGCTGAAAGCTTCCCAAGGTCAAAAGGATTCCAAAGCCAGGCAAAGACCTTAACAAGGCTTAGTCATACAGGCCAATAAGTCTGCTATCAACAATGGCTAAACTTTTCGAAAAACTGCTCATGACGAAATTGTCCGCTATTCTAGTTAGTGCATCCCAGACCATCAATTTGGTTTTAGAAGTCAACATAGCACCATTGAACAAACGCATAGGTTAGTTCAATTTATAAGAAGAACATTTGAAGAAAAGAAGTATTGTTCTGCGCTGTTTATCGGCGTTTCTCAGGCATTTGATAAAGTGTAGCATGAAGGCCTTATATTAAAATTGAAGACTTACCTACCAATAAACATTCTAAATATGCTGGAAAGTTACATTATTGCCCGAAAATTCACTGTTGTGGAAGGAGACTTTATGAGTACGCCTGAAATAATTTCATCCGCTGTGCCACAGGCGAGTATACTTGGCCAGTTTTGTATATGATTTATACTTGTGATATGCCATTGAGTAGTAATATTCACACATCTACATTTGCCGATGATACAGCCTGCCTTAGTATGCACGAAAACCCTCACGAGGCTTTCCGATATCTTCAGCAACATATTACTAGAACTATGATTAAACATATGGAGAATAAAGGTAAACGAACAGAAGTGTGCTCAGGTAACATTTACCTTAAGAAAAGACACTTGTTCCCCCATTACAATCAATAATCAAATTGTTCCTCAAAACTTACATGTGAAATATCTTGGTATACATCTTGATCGAAGGCACACATGGAAATACCACATTGACTCTAAGCTAACGCAAATGAAACTTAAACTAACTCAGATATATTGGCTGGTTGGTAGAAATTCAACCCTCACCCTAGATTGTAAACTTTTAATATACAAGTAGCTCTTAAAACCTTCAGCTTCTAATGTCGAGAGAATCCAACGAAGGCAAAACAAAATTTTACGGTTAATAACATTGGCTCCATGGTATATAAAAAATTCAAGTATACATCCTAATCCGCTTGCTTGTAATATTTTGAACTTTACTGGACACATCCGCCTAAAAATGAGGGACACAAGGGCTCTTATTCACAGCACTCCAGATGGGAGTTCTTGAAAATACTTTTATTTATTATTTTTTTTTTCTTTTGATTATCACCTCTTATGTATTATATATAACTATTACTAAGCTTATGTTCGACACAGGTCGGGCCTAATTATATTTTTACATTTAAGATTTGAATACTTATTGTTAGTTCATATATGAAGATACAATAAATAAAAATCATGTATTAAAAAGAAAATATTGCTTAAAAAAATCATACACTTGATAATACTTTATTTTGAATTTTGCTTATAACGTTGGTATTTTTTATATAAGATCTGCAAAATCTTGTACATTCATGTAATACGATGTAGTTACACGAAGTCAATAAAAAAATTAATTTTTATGTTTTTGATGAGACTATATTTTGCCTTTTAGGTGACGATATGTTTATCGTGAAACTATCTTTTGTTCAATTGCAGGGAAGAGCTGGCTATGAAAATCGGATTAACAGAAGCACGCATTCAGGTGAGTCTTTTAGTTAAACTGCTATAAAGTTGCATTGCTTGTACCAAAATACCGTCATGATCAGAATCTGGCGCCATGTTCAGTATGTTTAAATACGGGTTTTTCTTTAATCTCCCTGCAGGAAATAGAACTGACACAAGACTAGTCACGTGACCGGTTCACAAGTGATAGGGACTAGTCTGTGTGCGAACACTTCCTATGAAGCGGACCAGTCACTTTTACATAGGGATGGCCTAGGATGGGGTTAATTGATACTTTGTATGCTCCTTGTGACTTGTCACTGAACTATCCCATAGGGACCTATTCGATGTATAATAATATAAATATAAATTATTTATAAATGTAATTTCGACATTTAACTGTAACAATTAACGCTTATAAATTTTTTATTGTTACAAATGCATGACATTTTATTTTTAATCTGAAAATTTTTTGAGATTCGAACCGACAACCTCGTGAATGACAGGCTGGCAGACTACCCACTCGACCACATGGCCACTCATATTTCAAAGTATAAATACCAGTTAAGCTTAGGTTAATATTTAAGTATAGTTACGGGACTGGTTCCAGAGTCACATTGAAGGGAGCAATTAATATTATATTTACACTATTTGATAGGTCCCGTATTCGACCACATCGAACATGTGCAGTGCAGTTTACCACAATACTAGTTCTAGTCCGAATTAAATTGTCTCAATATCAAGACGATACATCACGAATATGGTCAATATGTCACCATTTAAACAATATGACTTTTTTCACAATACACTTCTTCGTACTTTTGATAACACCCACATTTTCTCCAGTTATAGGACGAGTACGTTTGGATCAATTGTCACCAAATATTCTGCAGGGATATTAATTGGTTTATTTAACAGTTTTGTCAACTAATAACCAGTAACTTATTCTTTTAATTTACAAATTTAAACTTGGAGGGTCCCGTGGGAATCGCAGATATGGTTATATAACTTTAACTGCTAAATGCAACTAAAAATTCTCTTATTACAAATCCTATTATTACTGCTAATTACAAGTCCCTGCAACTTACTTATTGCAACTGACTATTACAACTCCGAATTACAACTCACGGCAACTTACTTATTACAACTGACTATTACAACTCCGAATTACAACTCCCGGCAACAAAATAATTACAAATCAACTGTTGCTTTCTTAAAATGAACTATTATACAAAACTGAATCATAATTTAATATATTTAAACATTTATATTATGCTTACCAGTTAATATTACACTATGATACAAAAAAAAAAAAAAAAATATTCAGGGATTCTAATGTACCAATTCGATTTTGTTGGAGTCCATGGATGACGAAAATACCGTTGGTTTTTTTAGGTCACTTCATAAAGTGATTTTATAACGGTAAATGTAGTGAAAAACGGGGTTTCAGTTTTAAACAGGTGTAACTTCTTTGTTTCCTAACGGATTTATTTTAACTTTCCGTTGGTGTAAAGGACCGAATATTATCTTTCAACCAAGATATATTTTTTGAAAATCGACTCACAAATGGCTAAGTTACAGTCGTTGTAGTGTAGAAAAAACCCATTGAAAAAGTATTCTTTTGTTTTCCTCAGGCCATAAGTTGCTTATGAGTTACAAAAGAATACTTTTTTAATGGGTTTTTTCTACACTTCAACGACTGTAACTTAGCCATTTGTGGGTCGATTTTCAAAAAAAATATCTTGGTTGAAAGATAATATTCGGTCCTTTACACCAACGGAAAGTTAAAAGAAATCCGTTAGGAAACAAAGAAGTTACACCTGTTTAAAACTGAAACCCCGTTTTTCACTACATTTACCGTTATAAAATCACTTTATGAAGTGACCTAAAAAAACCAACGGTATTTTCGTCATCCATGGACTCCAACAAAATCGAATTGGTACATTAGAATCCCTGAATATTTTTTTTTTTTTTTTTGTATCACAGTGTTATTATGCAAGTAAGCAAATTAACCTATTTCCTTAATATTATTTAGCTTTTGACCCAATTACGAAATATCTCTATTGCACAATTTGTCAACTCAAAGAATTTAGCAAACAACCAAGTGAATGAATTGGTTGCTGCTGCGTTAACAAAATAGTGTAACGTACGGACACGAGGGCTGATCAATTCTGATTCACAACATCCCTCCCCCCTTGGAAGAAGAAAATATCTAGTTATAGATATTTTACAAAAATACCAATTGGATCAAATACTTTTATATATGTTATAATCTGTAACGAACGAGACCTTTACAGGTCCTAATTTGCAATAGGGTGTGCTACCTAAGATACCGGGCGTGCTCAAGGAAATAGGGTTGGTTCTTGTCCTTTACAAATTACACAAAGGTTCCTTACAATACCTCAAAAATAAGGTAGCTGTTTCCAAGAATCGACCACAAAACAAAACAACATAAAAAAATAAATAAATACAGAAATAATAATTAAATCAGCATGAAGCAGTAGTCAAAGAGGTTGAGATGTACTTTCCTCTTCCTTTTCCGTCACCCTCCCATACCTTGCTATCCTTGATTACTAGACTCAGATAGCCCAAAGATGTCCTACCTACTGATGACCTTAACCTTTCGCGAAAATAATTACGATAAATTATTTATTAATTTTTTTAATCTATACTGTATTTTAAACTAAATACTTGTGATTTTTTGTTGTATTTAAAATTAAATAATAACAAGTGGTAACAAAATTTATAATTTGATAGTTTTTTTTAATATATGATCAACGTAAAGATTATTTAAAAAAATAATTTAAGATTAAGTTTATTTTTTTTAACTATTTATATATCATGCAACATATGTTATTAACATCTAATGTTAGTAACAGCAAACAAATAAAAAAAAAATTTAAATCCAATTAAATTGAAATTTTATAAAAAAAAATACTTTTGTTAAATATAGCACATTGTTTAAATACTAATTAAAGAATTAGCATATTAACAAAAAAAATATTTTTGGCTATATATTTTTTATGTATGTTATAAATAATCGAGTGAAATTTTTATATTAAGAAAATAAAGATTTTAAAGAAAACTCACCATTACAAAATCCTCGTTGACTGCAGGCCTGTTGTCTGTGGATGTTGGAGTCGATTATTTCTACAGTAAAATATTAACTCGATATTTTCGTAAATTCATTGATTTTCAAACGCAAAACTAAATAAGGTTACTTTCATATACATATATAAATATAAAAAACACAATAAGCTAGTAGGTAATTGATAATTGAAGATCAAATTAAAGTTTCATATAAAAAAAATATAACTGTTTCAAATCTTAAAAAAATTTTAAAGATATTAAAAGAACCCATTTTGGTCCAATAAATAAACGTTGACGTGTATTTCATTGAATATAATTAAAATTGGTATGCTTGCAGAGAATCGGTTTATCAAAGATAATGTAAGTGGTTTTAAACATTGGCCATAACAGGCCAATGCGAATGATATCGATTGGTTTTCTTTTAACAAAGTGCTCCAATAACCAACCCAGAATAAAATAAGTAAAAGTACAACGTCTGAAAAGAAACCACATGAACATACAAGTTCAAATAAAAATCACCAAAGTTAGATGTAGAAAAATCTTACCGACCAGGATGTCAAATAAATCCTACCACAAATCAAGGAAAATTCGTAAAATCCGGTAATTGAAGCAGCAACGTTTTAATCACAAATTAATTAAAAAAAATTGCAACGTATAGTATTGTTTTTTTAAACAACAAACACAATATATATATATATTTTTCTTTCCCAACAATTAACTTCTTGATTGAAAAATTTACACACAAAAACTACTTCTGAAAACTACTCCAAAAAATTTTAAATTTTCCAATTTCTATCTTAAGAATTCCAAAGTCTACTCTATTAATGGAAAACAAAAGTAAAATATATATTAAAACCTGTTAGGTTCTCCCTTTGAAATTTAAAATTCAGATTTTTATACGACAATAAAAAAACAAAAATAGTAAAAAAAACACAAGCCTCACAAATCTTAAATGTAGTTGATCGTATGTATTCTAAGTTGCTAAACGGTAAGCGACATGGACTCACAACATACCTCCCTCTTCAACGGAGAGAAAGTACGGATCATTTCATGTTGATCTTTGAATTCCTGAGCTCTCAGTTGGGCTGACATTATTTTGTTTCTGCTCCTGTGTTGAAATTTATGGTATCTTTAATTATTTCGTAACTTTCTTTTTTATGCAGACACGCTCTTGCTTGGGCCATTAAAATATAAAATAGCATCACCATAGACTCTTCTCTCTGCCGAACATATCTTTATCAGGAAATCAGCATCTACAGGAGCTAAGCCAATAAAATTTTCCTCGGTTGAGACTAGATAATCTAAGCGTCCAAAATGGTGATTTTACACAATTGATGGTTAGTTTCAATTGTAACCCGACGGCATCAGGAACGTGAGCACCCATCTTGGAACGAACGACATGTACACTTTCATATGGGGTATTTACCTTGTTGGTTCATCACATCAAAACATTGTTAATACACATATTAGCTTGTTCTCCATCTACTATTGCACATCTGTAACCATTTTTAAGCAAATTAGTGACTGATTGTCCATTTGAATCCACTTTGAAGTTACTCCTCATTCAATTCGTTAGTTAATTTTTATTTTCAATCAATTGGTTAGAGATTGAGTTTTTATATCCACTATAGTTTTAATATCTTCAAGCTTACTGAGCTGCTTGTAGCGACGTTGAATGTAAACTTGCACCAATTTGCGACGAAAAAACTTACTTTCTGATTTTAGGATTGCATTGCCAAAAACTTCCTCACTTCGGATATTGGAATATAAATCCGTAAAATTACTAATTTAGGTGTACTCAAATGAATGTCAATATTCTGTAGTTGATTTCATAGAGTTGTAATCTATACAAAGATTTGCTTTGAGTATTACTGGGGCTTGACTCCCGGAGTAATCTGACCCTGCAGACTACATGGAGTTCTGTTATGGCAGTCAATAATTCATATCACATGTAGTTATGGTTCAGTATCTGTCTATCTGTCATCAATGTACTACTCCCGTTGAATAAGAGAATTACTTGATACTTCAGCTCCTGTTGGCTTTGTTTTTGAAAAATTGGTCTGTGCCTTCAGTTTTCTTGCTTCTGGGGATTGTCATTGAGCCATTGTTACACTTATCTTTATGGTATTCAATAAATTCTAACAACAATTTTTTAGTGCTTTGTTTCCAATACTTACAAAAAATTTTAACTTTTGCTATACATATATCATTATTTATATACATATATAATAGTTTATTTTAAAGAATTTATTAATTTTCTTTAATTTAAAATATTTAATACTTTTAATAGTGTTCGGTTTAAATTTTAAAGTCTTTTTATATTAAATATACAAATAAATGTTCCACTTTTTAATTTTCAAGTATACAGTTTTAATCTGCAAATACGGAATGAATTAGTCAAAGAATTTCAAAGTAAATGCAGTCACC